>NC_069400.1:24886726-24946726 GCF_026875155.1 Cherax quadricarinatus
CTGTAAGCTATTTTATTTGTTATTAATATGACATGCAATATGTATTCAAGTTACTTGTTTTCGTTACTCGATATTTTTATTTAGGGGTGACATTTTCTAAAATGAAATGAAAGGTCATTTCGTTGCTTTTAGGCAAAAGTTCATCAGATTAAGGTACAAGAATATTACGTTGTAAAAAGTTATAACCCTAATATACAAAACTCTGTATTCTTCTGTTTTCAGCCATTCAGAGCACTAATCTGGGGTTAGAGTGTTAATGATAGTGTTCCAGGGCTTAACTGGAGGTTATTCCGGGGATCAACGCCCCCGCGGCCCGGTCCATGACCAGGCCTCCCGGTGGATCAGGGCCTGATCAACCAGGCTGTTACTGTTGGCTGCACGCAGTCCAACGTACGAGCCAGAGCCCGGCTGATCCGGCACTGACTTTAGGTATCTGTCCAGCTCTCTCTTGAAGGCAGCCAGGGGCCTATTGACAATTCCTCTAATGCTTGATGGGAGGCTGTTGAACAGTCTTGGGCCCCGGACACTTATGGTGCTTTCCCTTAGTGTACCAATGGCGGGGCGCCATTGGTACACTGCTTTTAATTGGGGCATTTTGCATCGCCTGTCCAGTCTTTTACTTTCGTAGGGAGTGATTTCTGTGTGCAGATAGTTGCTCAGATAGTTGCCAGATAGTTGCTCATTTAAGCTTCCATAGAAAATTCTAACAATCAGAATAAATTAACCGAACTTTCCTTCGCGTCTGCAGTTGCTTCGAACTACGATAAAATATATAAAATTTCTTTGGACAATACTGTTTAAAGTTATCAAACATATGGAGAAACAAGGTGTAACATAGAAGAACAAAGGGAAGCAAATGTTAAAATGAGAGAGGGAATAAATGAGTTTGAAGCAGCATGACTGAACATGAAGGGGCACAAAGAAGCAAAATACAGCTTAGGAGAAGACAACAACAGTGGAGCATGTGAAGCGGGGAAGCACCGAGGAGCGTGGAGGAGCACGGAAAAGCACAAAGGAGCGGGGAAAGCACAAAGGAGCGGGGAAAGCACAAAGGAGCGGGGAAAGCACAAAGGAGCGGGGAAAGCACAGAGGAGCGTGTAGGGGCACGGGAAAGCATGGAGAAGCCATTTTGAACGCCACACCAAAACACACACTGACCTACTTTCCCTCGGGGGACTGAAATGAGATTTAATGTCGCCGCTAATTAAATTTCCTGACTAATGGAGGGATGTTCAGCGGTGTGGTGATGATGCTGGCCTGGGTGAGCCGCAGCCCAGAAGAGAAAGAGAAACAGAACACCTTGGTTTAGGTATCTCATTTCCTTGTCATTATTAGATATTTTCATGGTAAGTGGGTATAGTACCGTACAGGCTTCTTCAGTCGAATACAGAGGAGGAAGCAGATGCAGCGATTTAGAAACATTATTAGTTCGTCATCATCGAAGTTATGAGGTGGTCAGTCTCTCAGCCTGGAGAAGAGTTTTACTCTAATAATCTGTATTAGACTGAAGAAGACTAATGTGTAGGTGAAACGTTTCGGAATGTAGGTGAAACGTTTCGGAACTTATCAGTTTTGTATACCATTATCATATTCACAACAATAAGAGTATTCACAGGTGATCCGCAATTTTGAGGAGAATCTTCTACAGTATCGGTTCATCCCGGATTACAATCAAGTCATGTAATGGGTCCAGAATGACCGAAATTTTAGTTTAGTGATGAACTGTTCCAACCACGGCATTATGTCTCTTATTTTTGAAATACGAGAACCAGAACAGAAAAGGCGCTACAGTGAGAGCAGGTGGAGCACTAGAGGAGGAAGAGGACACAATATGAGTTTCCCAAGGCGAAGAGAAGGCCAGAAGGGTGGAGATTAGACGGTAGAGGCTGGAAGGGGCAAAGGCAGGTGGAGTAGAACTAAAGGTGTGAAGACTGTAGGGGTGAAGCTCGGAGGGGTTTAGGCTGGATGGATGGAGGCTGGAGTGGTAGAGGCTGGAGTGGTAGAGGCTGGAGTGGTAGAGGCTGGAGTGGTAGAGGCTGGAGTGGTAGAGGCTGGAGTGGTAGAGGCTGGAGTGGTGGAGGCTGGAGTGGTAGAGGCTGGAGTGGTAGAGGCTGGAGTAGTAGAGGCTGGAGTGGTTCAAAGCTGGTTAGGCAGTTCTTAGATCACAAAGACGCATGATTCAACTCGTTAACTGCACATATATATATTTGTGGTGATAATCCACCGTGGCGTAAATAATCGGAATTAACAACATTACTCAGTATTAATCATTCTCCCGCTATCCTGCTCTTTGGGGCTTGTGATAAATGAGGTCCAGTAGACCCATTGATCATAGCAAGCAATCCCACGAGTGTTTTTGTGTGGTCACATAAGTTAGTGCTTTTCTTCTGGTCACATCCAGAAACTTAGTGAGAGACAAGGAGGAATATCATGTGTATTTGATTTACCTAACTGGATTAATGGCTTTTATAGTTATTGTTTGGCATACACAGTTGCTTATTGGAAACACTTTCTAATATTTAGTTAAACTTCGATTGAGTTATATCTAACACCTTGAATGAAAAAAGGGAAAATGAGAGAAAGGAAGTTTGAAATGGTGTATATATATATATGACATGCATACATGGTGCATATATTTGTATATAAGAATTAGAAACATGTGCAACATCTGGGTATCTTTATTTATAGACCTTTAGCCATCCGGTGGCTTTATCAATACAAATTCAAGAATATTAAGGGGAAGAATGTAGAACTATATACAACAGATATGGTAATGAATCCTTTAGCCTTGAAGATGGCGAAGAGTGCCTAATACTGTAATCTTCAAGACTTAATAAATCCAAAGGATGGCGAAACGTCTACAAATAAAGATAAGCATATGTTGCAAATGTGTCTAATTTTTCATCTTGTCGGTATTATATACCATTCATGTACACCATCATTACATAGTTTGCGTGACTGACAAGAGACTTACTGAAAATTAACTTTAACGCAGAAATCTCAAGAAATTCAAAGGAATTCACATTCCTGCTGGTTGTTCAAACACTAACCTCTATAACTTATTATTTTACTGCGTCTGCTTCCTTAACTGTTTGTAGCTATATATACTGTTTGCTTTTTCTTTAGAAAAGATTAAGTTACATTAGATTACGTTTAACTAGGCCAGAATAAGCTGGGTTAGATTAAGTTAAGCTGCATAAACTTATAAAATTTTTATATTTAACAAACAACAAGCATATTTAAAATAAGACAGTCGTGATACGTCTGGCAATGCGGTGCATAAGCATAACCAAGAAACACTCAAATGCGCACAAGCATTGCTCGTTGTGTTAGAACCAGTTGTTCACTATGTCTTTCACACAGTCGTTATCTTTCTCGGACGATCCTGTACACATCCTTTTGTTTACCATCTACAATTGGCTATACAATATTTTAATCAGCTTAATTACGTTTCCAATTCCCTCTAACATAACCAAAACCAACCACAATTCACCTTAACTAACCACACACATCACAAAACACACACACACACACACACACACTATATAATAATATATATATATATATATATATATATATATATATATATATATATATATATATATATATAATGTCGTGCCGAATAGGTAAAACTGGTCAGTTACCAAGAACACATTTAAAATTAAGTCCTTTATAAAATTTTCTCTTATACGTTTAAAGATATATTTTTTTCATTTATGTTAATGTAAAAAATAATTTTGTACCAAGAAAAACCTTAGAAAACTTACTTAGCCTTAATATAATAAGCGCAATTTAATTTAGCCTAATCCAATTAAATATTCTTAGATAAGTTTACAATAATTTAAAAACAAACACAATGAAAATATTTTTTTCGTTAGGTCCAGAATGATTTTTGCATCGATACCATGCCTAACCCTTCTAGGGTAGGGTAGGTGCCTGAGCCCGAGCCTTTAGCTCATGAGACTCATTCCCATTTGCCCCCTTGGGGCGGGGATGGCAGACCAGAGAGGCCTAGCTTGTGGCTAGGCCTGGGGACAGTTGGTCCCAAAGATGAGGAGGTACTTGTGCCTCCTCCCATGGGAGACTTAGGTCTCAGACACTCCCTAAAGAGGGAGCCAAGGCCGGGCCACCACTTGGAAAAGGCCCGGGCCGGGAGAATACCGGCGTATCTTTAATAATAATAATAATAAATGATTTTTGCGAAATCATTGCATATACAAATTTTTGCTTGCCTTATTCTGTAAGAAGAGCGATTTAAGCCGAAGTCGCAAGTTTTGTCTATTCGGCACGATATATATATATATATATATATATATATATATATATATATAATATATATATATATATGAGTGTGTATGTTGTGGTGTGTGTGTGTGTGTGTGTGTGTGTGTTACTGTCCATATTAAAAACTGCATTTTGTGTATTCATTTTCTTATATTTTTCAATGTCTTTAAAATAAGTAAACTCTTATGCCCTGTTTTCAGCAAGAGGCGCCATTCCATAATGCTCAGTAGGTTCTCTCTGCATCGCTGCTAAGTGGGAAGTCCTGTTATATGGCACCAAAGTCCATTTCAAACCATCAAAGACGATACTACTGGAAGTAAAAACTTTTTGAAAATTTATGTTTTAAGTGAAAAAATTTAAAATAAAAAGCAGAACGTGGCCAAAGAGGCTGTCGAGACTGAGATTTTTGAGGGACTTTTTTTAATGGGCATTTTGAGTAGGATACAGCAGGGGGTTGGTGATGGTAGGCTGGGGGTTGGTGATGGTTGGCAGGGGGTTGGTTATGGTAGGCTGGAGGTTGGTTATGGTAGGCTGGGGTTTGGTTATGGTAGGCTGGGGGTTGGTAATTTTAGGCAGGGGGTTAGTGATGGTAGGCAGGGGGGTCGTTAATGGCAGGTAGTGATTGATGGCACGAAGAGAAGCGAGTGATAGTAGGCAGGTGCGCCCGACTACACACACACACACACCCCCCCACACCCCACACACACACACAACACACATACACACACACAAAAAAAAAATGGGTGGTCCTAGAGGACGGAAAACCAGAGATCTGGTAGACGAACCAGGGAGGAAAGACTGGGAGTTAGAGCTCCAAAAAAGGGAGGAAGAGTGGGGAAGGAAGATAGTAGAGCTTGGTAAGAAAATGGAGGAGCGGATAGCTGAAGAGTGCAGGAAGTGGAAAGTTACAGGTCTTAGCAGCAGAAGCTAGGATACAGTGCTTAGAAGAGAAACTGCAAAGCCTGAACCTGTTTAAAAGAGACCAAATGACAATTCAGATGGACATCAGAAATTTCAATGTTCAGGCGCAGACAAGGAGACGGTAAGCAACAAGGGAGACTTTCCCGTACGCGAAGGCCCCTATCAGACCCACGTGGGGCCAGGGAAAAAGACGAGGAGCAATCCTAAGACAAATAAACAGGTCAAAGACAATGGGGTATGCTATAGCAGAGTTTTAACGCCAATGCAGTAGCAAGGGACAGCTGATAGAAAAAAGTTCACTGAGAATAGAAGTTTCAGATTTTGACAGGGACTGAAGGCAAGAACATGTCAATGGAAGGAAATAAAATGCCTCAGGGGAAGCAATGGAGACTCAGGGGAGGAGGAAAGGGCGAGGTCAGATTTTGTGTACGGGCTCCAAGAAGCCAAGGGGACAGCTTTGAAGAAATAAACAGGAGAAAAAAATAATGGAGGCATCATGAAAACATAGGTGAGGCGATATGACCCAGGTGACAAATTTTCAGAGAATTGGGTGGTTGCAGGGGAAGGATACGGCTGTCAAAGTAATTTAAAGGAAGAAATCAGTTCGAACCAGGATCGCAAGAGGAACCCAAGACGAGGGACAAACAGGGTACCAGAGAGTATACCTACCGGACAGAACCAAAGAAGAAAGGCCCTACACTGAAAAGAGGGTACAGAGATGCAAGGAGGAACGAGAGGAAATGACGAAGATGAGCAGGACCCAGAAAACAGGAGGAAGGGCAAACCCCCCACAGAATCTCCCACCAAAAGACTAAACCGCGACATTCCCAACGCAACCTGAGCAACCTTACTACAACCCACTTCACTGTTCCCTTTTCCCCCAAACCCCATATCACAAACCTCACCCCAACAGCTGTCTCTTAGGGCTTTCTAAACCCCACCCCTCATCACAAACCCCACCTACACCACAGCCCCATATAGGCCCACCAAGGCTCTCGCTCCCCCAACCCCAATATTCTTGCATGACCAAATGAAGAAAGAAAAACTTGAAAGTTGGTACACAAAACGCGGTGGAAATAACGAATAAACATGAGGAGTGAACGAAAGAATCGGAAAAATCCCCAACATCATAGCAGTCACAGAAACAAAACTCGTGAGACAATAACATGACCAATTTCCCAACGGATATCAGACCCTGAGGAAAGATGGGAAGGAATAGAGGGAGAGGAGGGGTTTCACTGCCAAAAACACCGTGGGGAGGAATAATTGAGGAAAAGAAGGCATTGGGAACTAAGTAGTCTTTGGAGTGAGTAATCCCACCACAGAACTGCGGGAGGCCAAGAAGGAGTATGGAAAAAACACGGGTGATGGTGGACACACTGGCTGAGGTGGCAAGAAGAGCTCACTCGAGGAGCAAAGTTACGGTAATGGGCGATTAAACCCCAACGGGAGATTGACTGGGAAAACCTGGACCACATGGGGGTCTCGAAACATGGAGAGGCCAAGATGATGGATGTGGTACTTGAAAAACCTCATGCATCAACATGTCAGGGACACACCAGAGAGGAGGGGGATGGCAGAAGACTGGACTTGTGTTCACCCTGACAGTTCAGGACTTTTGAGGACATCACTTACGAGAGGCCCCTTGGAGCTAGCGATCCCCCGGGTTTCCCTGAGTTTTGATTATATAGAAGATTTAGAAGTGGAGAAGGTAACAGGAACTGAAGGGGACAGGCCAAACTATAAAAGGGGGTGAACTACCCAGTATGAGAAACTTCCTGCAGGAGGTCGGTGGGACAGATAAAGGGTACGAAAATCAGTAAACGAGATGATGGAATATGTGGCAACAAAGTGCAAGGAGGCAGAGAAGGTTTGTTCCCAAGGGAAACAAAATAATAGGAAGACCAAACGAGCCCTTTGGGTTTTAAACCCGAGGTGTAGGGAGGCAAAAACTAAGTGCAACAGAGAATGGAAAAGGTAACAGGAGGCATAGGACCCAGAAAACAAGGAGATTAGTAAAAGAGCCAAAAAACGAGTATGCACAGATAAGGAGGGGGGCCCCCGGCGACAGTATGAAAACGACATAGCATCGAAAGTCAAATCGACCCGAAACTGCTGTTGCCCACATTAGGAGGAAGACAACAGTCAAGGACCGGGGTGATAAGGCTGAGGAAAGAAGGTGGAGAACTCACAAGAAACGATCAAGAGGTATGCGAGGAGCTCAACACGAGATTTAAGGAAGTATTTACGTAAAAGACAGGAAGGGCTCTGGGGGACAGACCAGATGGGGACACCAGCAAGGAATACACCAAAAATTGTTGGCGACATACATACAGATGAGGAGGAGAAGAAACTGCTAAGGGACAACGATAAATCAAAGGCAAGGGACCGGACAACATCTCCCCGTGGTCCTTAGAGAGGGAGCAGATATGTTGTGCGTGCCACTTACCACAATCTTCAAGACGTCCCTGGAAACTGGGCAACTACCTGAGGTATGGAAGACGGCAAATGTAGTTCCCATTTTTTAAAAAAAGGGGACAGAAAAAGAGGCACTAAACTATAGACCTGTGTCATTGACGTGTATAGTATGCAAGTTATGGAGAAGATTATCAGGAGGAGAGTGGTGGAGCACCTGGAACGGAACAAGAGTTATAATGCCAACCAGCACGGATTCATGGAAGGCAAATCCTGTGTCACAAACCTTCTGGAGTTTTATGATAAAATAACAGAAGTAAGACAAGAGAGAGAGGGGTGGTTGATTGCATCTTCTTGGACTGCAAGAAGGCCTTTGACACAGTTCCTCACAAGAGATTAGTGCAGAAGCTAGAGCATCAGGCGCATATAACAGGGAAGGGCACTGCAGTGGATCAGAGAATACCTGACAGGGAGGCAACAACGAGTCATGGTACTAATGATGTATCACAGTGGGCACCTGTGACGGCGGGGTCCCAAAGGGGTCGGTCCTAGGACCAATGCTATTTTTTTGGTATATGTGAACGACATGATGGAAGGGTTAGACTCAGAAGATGTCCCTGTTTGCAGACGATGTGAAGTTAATGAGGAGAATTAAATCTGATGAGGACCAGGCAGGACTTCAAAGAGACCTGGACAGACTGGACACCTGGTCCAGCAATGGGTTCTCGAATTTAATCCTGCCAAATGCAAAGTCATGAAAATAGGGGAAGGGCAGAGAAGACCACAGACAGAGTATAGGCTAGGTGGCCAAAGACTGCAAACCCTCACTCAAGGAGAAAGATCTTGGGGTGAGTATAACACCCAAGCATGTCTCCGGAAGCACACATCAATCAGATAATGCTGCAGCATATGGGCGCCTGGCAAACCTGAGAACAGCATTCCGATACCTTAGTAAGGAATCGTTCAAGACACTGTACACCGTGTATGTCTGGCCCATTCTGGAGTATGCAGCACCTGTTTGGAACCCGCACTTGATAAGACACGTCAAGAAACTAGAGAAAGTACAAAGTTTTGCGCAAGGTTAGTTCCAGAGCTAAGGGGAATGTCCTATGAAGAAAGATTAAGGAAAATCGGCCTGACGACACTGGAGGACAGGAGAGTCAGGGGAGACATGATAAACGACAATTAAAAAATACTGCGTGGAAAGACAAGGTGGGCAAAGACAGGATGTTCCAGGGAGGGGACACAGAAACAAGAGGCCACAATTGGAAGTTGAAAAACACAAATGAGTCAGAGAGATATTAGGAAGTATTTCTTCAGTCATAGAGTTGTAAGGCAGTGGAATAGCCTAGAAAATGACGTAGTGGAGGCAGGAACCATACACAGTTTTAAGACGAGGTTTGATAAAGCTCATGGAACGGGGAGAGAGAGAGGGCCCAGTAGCAACCGGTGAAGAGGCGGGGCCAGGAGCTAAGACTCGACCCCTGCAACCACAAATAGGTGAGTACAAATAGGTGAGTACACACACACACACACACACACACACACACAAGCACTAAGCATGCGCTTTCAACAAATCCAAACACACTCACCGAGCACTCCAGAATTTATTGTTCTCACGAATCATACTGCTCTTAACACCTTCCGTCATTATTAAAAAGCAAAACAATAAAGTCTTGCAATATTTTCATACCAGAAAGCAACTGATGGAAGACATGCTACATGCATAATTGAAGCCTTTCCGGTAGTTTACTATGTTACAGGTATTGCTGGGTTAATACCGAGAAATTGATGGAATTAAGAGACTCGTGCACAAGCATGACATTGAAGATGTTGTTTCTAAGCTTGTGACTTCATCAATCTTAACGAGAAATTAAAACATTTACTGAAGGTAGCATTTCACCACTTGTGAATTTATCAGTTTTGTTTAACATTTATCATTCTTAGTGAAGCTTGTAATTAACATTAAGACTGATAGAGCCACTAATGGCGAAATGTCTCCTTCATTGTTTTGATTGTGCATACGAGTCTTATTCCCAGGATCTATGAACAGTCTACAGTGAACAGTCTCCTCGCACGCAATCCAAATGTTTTTGCGTTTGGATTGCGTGATACTCTACTGTGACTTTCTCTAGCTCGTAATTTACATTCCAAGAAGGGGCACATTTTCACAGAGTCGTTTTTGCTAATAAAAGTCGGACTTTTATTTAGATAATTTTCACGCATATCCTAATTTCTCAAGGCGGCCATCAAAATTATCCTCTTAGATAATTTCGACCTACGAATGTAATCTTGCTTGCACGAACATCACGCACGCAAGCGCACGCACGCACTCGCACACATGCACACATATACATGCACAAGTGTACAGGAGCTATGAATCGACCCCTGCAACCACAATTAGGTGAGCACACACGTACCTCAGAATAGCGTTTCAGCATCTAAGTGAGGAGTCATTCACGACACTACACCGGTACGTCATACTGGTGCTACATACTTCAGTGAATATGCAACACCAGTATGAGATTCACACCTGGTCAAGCACGTCAAGAGATCAGAAAAAGTGCAAAAGTTTGCAACAAGACTGCTCCCGGAGTTAAGGGATATGCCCTTTGATGAGAGGTTAAGGGAACTCAACCTGATGACACTGGAAGACAGGAGGGGTAAAGGAAAATATGATACGGACATACAAAATACTGAGAGCAGCTGACAAAGTGAACTGGTTCGGAATTTTCAGAGACGCGATACAGGATCAAGAGGGTACAACTGGAAGATGAAAACCTAAATGGGACGTTAGGAAGTAATTTATCAGCCTTAGAGTTGTTAGGAAGTGGAATAATCTGGAGAATAAAGTTGTCGAGACGGGATCAATACATAGTTTTAATAAGAGGTACGATGAGGCTCTTGGAGCTTGGAAACAATGGACCTAGTAGCGACCAGCGAAGAGGCGGGTACAGGAGGTATGATTCGATCCCTGCAACCACATACAGGTGAGTACTCATGAGTACACCCGCGCACATACATATTCACATGCACTCGAACACACACACACACACACACACACACACACACACACACACACACACCAACATTATACATACATCGTCTCATCACTACCTCCCCACTCTATACACTCATATACAACCACCACCACCACTACCGCATTAATCCCCCTCTACCCCCACTCATACACCAACTACAACAGACACAACTACCACAACCACTACAACCATCATCACTACCACCGCCATCACCACTACCACGATCACCACCAGCCTTTTTCCCTCACAAATCATCCCATTACCAACAACTGAAACACTCCACGCTTTCCGGATTGGTAAATTAAACACGGCACGCAAACTTACATTCTTTATTAATCACGGGCGAATTTCGCCAGCAGTTAGCATATCAAGGCTGGCGAGAGAACTTCTAATTAGCTTCAAGGTGCACCTGACTAAAAAAAAAAAGGAAGAGATACATTCCAAGTTACTAAATTACGATCTCATTAAGTCTTACTGAGTGGAAAAGTGCGGGGATTTTTCTGCGTGGAGCAGCAATTCTGGAGGCATCATTGGGCGTGTTGGGAGAGAAGTGCCAGAGGGAAGAGATGAGAAGGAAGCTTTGTAGTGAAGGTGCAGATGGATGGGTAACACTTGCCTCTCACACCTGGTGTCTTCTCATTTTCGGAAAAAATAAATAAACGAATATATATATATATATATATATATTATATATATATATATATATATATATATATATATATATATATATATATATATATATTATATATATATTATATGAGGAAATGAATGTGTTCAGATATATGAGAGTGGAATTGTCGGTAGATGGTTACAAGAGACGAGATGAACTTATGAAGGGAAATATGTGGGTGGTGCACTGAGGGATACCTCTTGCCAGTTTGCTTCATGGTTGCTATCTCTATGTCACATTCCTTCAACATATCTCCCTTGACTCCTAATGTTACTACGTTTCCTATACATACTCACATTCTTTCTCTCAACATGATAAAGATCACTGTGTGTGCTAAACTTCGTCATTTAAGGGTCGCGTTAGATTGCTATTGTTTCCTTATCCATTGTATAGGTTTTTTCATACCATTTCTTTCCATATGAGTGATTGGAGACAAACGGTTTTTAATGGCATCTGAGGAGCTTCTCGAGGTCCTCAGACGCCGGGCGGGAACCCAAGATACAATATACATTTTCTCTCTGGATCGCCACACTGAGACTTTTGTGATTTTGTGAATCTGCGATTTTTCCTTTGATCAGCAGCACTATTCTGCTGACCGTCACTGAATGGAATGTAGGTATCAGCCATAGCTGATGTGCAAGTATAGTCCCACACTAGCAGACCATCGTTCTTCCAGGGGTGTAACGTGATCTCATAAGGGCTGCTGAAGTTACTTGATAGTAAAGATCGAGATCTCTCCAATGGACCTTAACACGGCCTCCAATCTTCTTGTTGCACCATTTGAAAACCATGCTTAAAATCTATTCAGAATCGATGGATCCACTGCGCTCTGGTGCATTACTTTTCTTGCAGTCAATGACACAAATTTCTTTCTTTCTAGAGATGCCTCAGTATTCCCACTTTTTCAAAATTCTGCTTTATTATTTATTGTATATTAAATAAACTCATTTGTATGCAAATCCACTATCAAGAATTTACATTTACTTTTTCTATATTTTTTTCTTAAAACAATTCACCACCTTCCATGAGATTGCTTACTATAGTCTGGTAAACTTCAGAAGAATACTCAACCTGCTTAACTCAGTGCAATGTACACCCTTTATGCCTTAAAACTGACATGCGTTGAAATAATCGCAACTGGATCCAAATACATTCGAGGAGTGTGTTGTATCTTTAAAACAGTGTGAGTGGTTCTTATAATGTTGTGTTGTGGTTCAGTGACAACTTATGGAGAAACTTTGCTCAAGCTTCCTCGGTGTAAAAGGTTATTTGACACAGTCAGGAGAGACCCCAGAATTTCTGTCCTGGGAAAGCTTAGAGGTAGCTGTCCGGGTTGAAGGGGAGGAGGTCTAAAAGACTTGTTTTGAAGCTGAGCTTTTATGACTATTTTTATTGGGGGAGGGGTACTCTGGGCGACTGAGGGAATTTCTAGGGGTTAAAGCCCCAAGAACTCCCCTTGGCGCTGCCACTGGAAGTATTGCAGATAAATACATTCACAATACCTGTATTGTTGCTTGGAAAATCTTGATTACTTAGTGCATTAGTCTGACTGCTAGCAGCTGTATAAATTTTTAATAAGATACAGTCAGAGGACTGACAGGACCACTCAGCATTGAATGACTGTTTATATACTCACTGCTTATACGCAGATGAAAACTTCTAGAAATGACTGTGTCCACTGCTCCAGCTTAAATAAAACCGTAAACTATCACTGCCGCTCTCCAGTGATATATCTTTTAACGATTTCTCAGCTCCATGACGCCTGACTTTCCTGCTATGAGACCAGATTTCCCAGGAGAGTGCAACGAGACAACTCTAATACCCGCCCATTTCCATAACCACTTCGTGACTGTAACACTTACAGCCATCAAGAAGGTCAGTAGTGTATGTGTTAGTGAAATGTAATCTCAGCAAGCACTATGAGGAAAGTAGCAATGACATAAATATCGTAATGTATTGGTTACGCCATTACCACTTGGCGACATCCTGTCATGGACTCACATTTCGCAAGCCATAAAACTCACATAAATCTTTTAGAGAAAATCTTGAAAAGTTGTTTGCCGTCGATACAAGCCAAAATACTGTGGGTTTCCTAGTTTTCTTTTATAATAAGTTATAAAAAAAAATGGTCGAGTAATGACTGAAAATACATACATACATACATATATATATACAGGCATACATATACATACATACATACACGCGCATACACACACACACACACACACACACACACACACACACACACACACACACACACACACACACACACACACACACACACACAGCCACTCTATTTCGTACAGCAATCTAGTACTGGATAGGGCTCCCATTCGCCTCCAGAACAACCTAAATTCTTTGTGGCATAGATTCAACATGGTGTTGGAAACATTCTTTGGAGATTCTGGTCGATGGTGACATGACAGCATCACGCAGTTGCTGCAGATTTGTCGTCTGAACATCCTTGTTGCGAATCTCCCATTCGACCACATTCCAAAGGTTTACGCCAAATTCATCAGAGAAAGCGACGTCCTTTTCAATTTTCACCTATCTAGTTTTGGTGAGCCTGTGGCCACTGTAGCCTCAGTTTCCTGTTCTTAGCTGGCAGGAGTGTAATGGCCTGGTGCTGTGCCCTTTCCACCTCAACGTTCAACGTTTGGGGCAAAAGAAATAACGGTAGTCATTCGATGTATCATTGTTATATGTATATGTATTTTAATGAAAGGTGACAAAGTTAATGACGTAAAATAAACGTTCAAATCAAAAAGATATAAAAATCACAGTTTTGACTATTAAACACAATAAATATTAGCAGATATTGCTTGTTGTATTGTTTGTATTTTTTTAGAGGTAGCGAAAGGTGGCAATATTTATAAACTGTATTTTGACTTTGAATATGTTTTATATGTCAGAAACTATTGAATTTGCCCTTATTTTTAAGTGAAAATATTACTTTATAATTTTTTGGTACAAGAAAATGCCTGACAGACTGTAATAGGGGTTGTGAAAGAGATACTGTTGGTGATGGTAGTGCTAAGATAAGGTGGGGATGACTGATGTTGAACTGAAGGCGTTGAAGATAGTTGTAGTGATGGTGTTGTATACTATGATGGTAGTGGCGGTAATAGTAACAGTGGTACTGATGGTAGGGGATTGTGGGTTGTGGATCTACATCTTAACTGCATATGTACGATTTTTCACTGATTCCTCGCTTCATCGACAATGTTTTATTTGTCCTTAAAATCCTTTTCAAATTCTACCAACAATTCATTTACGTTATTTCACTTCCTGAATATCTTGAGGTTGAAAAAGTATTTCTTGACTTCCATGAGCATATTTTTTGATCTTTTATTCACGTCTATCGTTCTATTCTGTGTTCCGACCCATTTCATCCGGTCTGTGGGAGAGTGTAGTAGTCCAGCTGTTAATAGTGGTAGCGGTAGTGATGTTGGCAATAGACGATATAGAGTTGGTGTTGGCGTTGGTCGTGTTGGTGGTGATGGCGACTGGGGAATTGGTTGTGACTGGATATGATAGTATTGGTTCTAGTAGTGATGTATTGATGTTAGTGATGAAAGTAGTGGTGGTGGTTTGGATAGTGGTGATAGCGGTTCTGGGGTTTTGGATGATTGTAGAACTGATAGTGATAATTATAGTGGCGATGATGTTGATGGGTGTGGATTTTTGGAGGTGATGGTGGTACTCACGGCAGTGGCAGTGGAGATGGTGATAGTGATTATGGTGTTGACAGTGATGGTTGTCCAGTGGTTCTAGAAGCAGTAACTGTCGAATGTTTTCCTCCAAAACAGAGTGGCAGAAGAAACTACAAATAACATACAGGGAAGCACTGTTTTGCTCAATTTCTCCTGGAACCAGTTTGCTCTCCAACAATAAACTGGTGGAGACAACTCATACAGCGTCCAAATGGAACTGACAATTTCCTGCATGAACGTAAAAGCCAGAACAGCCATGGACGCTCGGAGGTATTTCTTTAATGTTCGACTTTTCATGCCTCAAAATATTTATAAATGCGAAATGATAGTTTCTATGCAAATCAGACAATTGCAGTTAACAGATACTATTGATATCGTTGTTGTATTAATGTTGAAGCAATAAATCCTTCGGGGTGGTACAGTTCTCGGAAAAATGAGTCATTACGTATAAAGGAATGCTAAGGTAGCTCCGATTCCTTGTAAAAAGAGCCCCTCACCGACATCAAGAACCCTCCTTGAAGGGTATTGATATATAGCCAGAAGGAAGAGCTTCCCCCACAACTGTTGCAAATAACGAAAATTAAAAAAAATATTCTTGAATGTCGGTTCTACATTTATTTGGAAGGTTAAATATTTTTATAGTTCGTTAAACTGTACGATAAACTTGCAAAACACACACACACACACACACACACACACACACACACACACACACACACACACACACACACACACACATACAGATGAGGAGAAGAAACTGCTAAGGGACATCGATACCTCAAAGGCAATGGGACCGGACAACATCACCCCGTGGGTCCTTAGAGAGGGAGCGGATATGTTGTGTGTGCCACTTACCACAATCTTCAACACGTCCCTGGAAACTGGGCAACTACCTGAGGTATGGAAGACGGCAAATGTAGTTCCCATTTTTAAAAAAAGAGACAGAAAAGAGGCACTAAACTATAGACCTGTGCCACTGACGTGTATAGTATGCAAAGTTATGGAGAAGATTATCAGGAGGAGGAGAGTGGTGGAGCACCTGGAACGGAACAAGAGTATAAACGCCAACCAGCATGGATTCATGGAAGGAAAATCCTGTGTCACAAACCTTTTGGAGTTTTATGATAAAGTGACAGAAGACACGAGAGAGAGGGGTGAGTTGATTGCATCTTCTTGGACTGCAAGAAGGCCTTTGACACTGTTCCTCACAAGAGATTAGTGCAGAAGCTAGAGCATCAGGCTCATGTAACAGGAAGGGCACTGCAATGGATCAGAGAATACCTGACAGGGAGGCAACAACGAGTCATGGTACGTAATGATGTATCACAGTGGGCACCTGTGACTAGCGGGGTCCCACAGGGGTCGGTCCTAGGACCAGTGCTATTTTTGGTATGTGTGAACGACATGATGGAAGGGTTAGACTCAGAAGTGTTCCTGTTCGTAGACGATGTGAAGTTAAGGAGAAGAATTAAATCAGATGAGGACCGGGCAGGACTTCAAAGAGACCTGGACAGACTGGACACCTGGTCCAGCAACTGGCTTCTCGAATTTAATCCCGCCAAATGCAAAGTCATGAAGATAGGGGAAGGACACAGAAGACCACAGACAGAGTATAGGCTAGGTGGCCAAAGACTGCAAACCTCACTCAAGGAGAAAGATCTTGGAGTGAGTATAACACCGAGCATGTCTCCGGAAGCACACATCAACCAGGTAACTGCTGCAGCATATGGGCGCCTGGCAAACCTGAGAACAGCGTTCCGATACCTTAATAAGGAATCGTTCAAGACACTGTACACCGTGTACGTCAGTCCCATACTGGAGTATGCAGCACCTGTTTGGAACCCTCACTTGATAAAGCACGTCAAGAAACTAGAGAAAGTGCAAAGGTTTGCAACAAGGGTAGTTCCAGAGCTAAGGGGAATGTCCTACGAAGAAAGGTTAAGAGAAATCGGCCTTACGACACTGGAGGACAGGAGGGTTAGGGAAGACATGATAACGACGTACAAAATACTGAGGGGAATAGATAAGGTGGACAGAGACAGGATGTTCCAGAGATGGGACACAGAAACAAGGGGTCACAATTGGTAATTGAAGACTCAGATGAGTCAAAGGGATGTTAGGAAGTATTTCTTCGGCCACAGAGTTGTCAGAAAGTGGAACAGTCTGGAAAGTAATGTAGTGGATGCTGGAACCATACACAGTTTTAAGACGAGGTATGATAAAGTTCATGGAGAAGGGAGAGAGAGAGGCCCCAGTAGCGTCCAGCGAATAGGCGGGACCAGGAGCTGAGTCTCAACCCCGGAACCTCAAATAGGTGAGTATAAATAGGTGAGCACACACTCACACACACATCTACCTACTCCCCCCCGCACACACAGTGTTACTCGAGGCAGATACTTATACACATGCATGCATATTGTCCCGAGTTGATCCTTCTTGAAGGAGTCCAAAGCTCGGTAAATCTCCTCCTTATTCCTGTCCTGGTATTACTGCCTCCACACTGCCCTTCCCACCTTGTACTCATACCACACAAAAACATTCTCTCTTGAATATATGTAAATGACGTGTTTCTTTTTGGGCCACCCTGCCTCAGTGGGATACAATCGGTACGTTAATATATATGTCGTGTCGAATAGGTAGATTTTAGTTTATATGGCGACGCTCTTCTTGCCGAATAAGGCAAGCGAAAATTAGGTTTAATATTAATTATTAATTTTTACATTAACATAAATAAAAAAATGTATCTTTAAACGTATAAGATAAAGTTTTAGGAAGTACTTAATTGTAAATGAGTTCTTGCTAATTGAACAATTTTACCTATTCGGCACGACATTATATATATAATATATATATATATATATATATATAATATATATATATATATATTTATATATATAACATATATATTTTTTTTTTTTATTATCAACCGGCCGATTCCCACCAAGGCAGGGTGGCCCGAAAAAGAAAAACTTTCACCATCATTCACTCCATCACTGTCTTGCCAGAAGGTGCTTTACACTACAGTTTTTAAACTGCAACATTAACACCCCTCCTTCAGAGTGCAGGCACTGTACTTCCCATCTCCAGGACTCAAGTCCGGCCCTGCCGGTTTCCCTGAATCCCTTCATAAATGTTACTTTGCTCACACTCCAACAGCACGTCAAGTATTAAAAACCATTTGTCTCCATTCACTCCTATCAAACACGCTCACCCATGCCTACTGGAAGTCCAAGCCCCTCGCACACAAAACCTCCTTTACCCCCTCCCTCCAACCTTTCCTAGGCCGACCCCTACCCCGCCTTCCTTCCACTACAGACTGATACACTCTTGAAGTCACTCTGTTTCGCTCCATTCTCTCTACATGTCCGAACCACCTCAACAACCCTTCCTCAGCCCTCTGGACAACACTTTTGGTAATCCCGCACCTCCTAACTTCCAAACTACGAATTCTCTGCATTATATTCACACCACACATTGCTCTAAGACATGACATCTCCACTGCCTCCAGCCTTCTCCTCGCTGCAACATTCATCACCCATGCTTCACACCCATATAAGAGCGTTGGTATAACTATACTCTCATACATTTCCCTCTTTGCCTCTAAGGACAAAGTTCTTTGTCTCTACAGACTCCTAAGTGCACAACTCACCCTTTTACCATCATCAATTCTATGATTCACCTCATCTTTCATAAACCCATCCGCTGACACGTCCACTCCAAATATCTGAATACATTCACCTCCTCCATACTCTCTCCCTCAAATCTGATATTCAATCTTTCATCACCTAATCTCTTTGTCCTCATAACCTTACTCTTTCCTGTATTCACTTTCAATTTTCTTCTTTTGCACACCCTACCAAATTCATCCACCAATCTCTGCAACTTCTCTTCAGAATCTCCCAAGAGCACAGTGTCATCAGCAAAGAGCAACTGTGACAACTCCCACTTTGTGTGTGATTCTTTATCTTTTAACTCCACGCCTCTTGCCAAGACCCTCGCATTTACTTCTCTTACAACCCATCTATAAATATATTAAACAAACACGGTGACATCACACATCCTTGTCTAAGGCCTACTTTTACTGGGAAATAATTTCCCTCTTTGCTACATACTCTAACTTGAGCCTCACTATCCTCGTGAAATCTCTTCACCGCTTTCAGTAACCTACCTCCTACACCATACACTTGCAACATCTGCCACATTGCCCACCTATCCACCCTGTCATACGCCTTTTCCAAATCCATAAATGCTGCAAAGACCTCTTTAGCCTTATCTAAATACTGTTCACTTATATGTTTCACTGTAAACACCTGATCCACATACCCCCTACCTTTCCTAAGGCCCCCTTGTTCATCTGCTATCCTATTCTCCGTCTTACTCTTCTTTCAATAATAACTCTACCAAACACTTTACCAGGTATACTCAACAGACTTATCCCCCTATAATTTTTGCACTCTCTTTTGTCCCCTTTGCCTTTATACAAAGGAACTATGCATGCTCTCTGCCAATCCCTAGGTACCTTACCCTCGTTCATACATTTATTAAATAATTGCACCAACAACTCCAAAACTATATCCCCACCTGCTTTTAACATTTCTATCTTTATCCCATCAATCCCGGCTGCCTTACCCCCTTTCATTTTACCTACTGCCTCACGAACTTCCCCCACACTCACAACTGGCTCTTCCTCACTCCTACAAGATGTTATTCCTCCTTGCCCTATACACGAAATCGCAGCTCTCCTATCTTCATCAACATTTAACAATTCCTCAAAATATTCCCTCCATCTTCCCAATGCCTCTAACTCTCCATTTAATAACTCTCCTCTCCTATTTTTTACTGACAAATCAATTTGTTCTCTAGGCTTCCTTAACTTGTTAATCTCACTCCAAAACTTTTTCTTATTTTCAACATAATTTATTGATAGCATCTCACCCACTCTCTCATTTGCTCTCATTTTACATTGCTTCACCACTCTCTTAACCTCTCTCTTTTTCTCCATATACTCTTCCCTCCTTGCATCACTTCTACTTTGTAAAAACTTCTCATATGCTAACTTTTTCTCCCTTACTACTCTCTTTACATCATCATTCCACCAATCGCTCCTCTTCCCTCCCGCACCCACTTTCCTGTAACCACAAACTTCTGCTGAACACTCTAACACTACATTTTTAAACCTACCCCATACCTCTTGGACCCCATTTCCTATGGTCTCATTAGCCAATCTATCCTCCAATAGCTGTTTATATCTTACCCTAACTGCCTCCTCTTTTAGTTTATAAACCTTCACCTCTCTCTTCTCTGATGTTTCTATTCTCCTTGTATCCCATCTACCTTTTACTCTCAGTGTAGCTACAACTAGAAAGTGATCTGATATATCTGTGGCCCCTCTATAAACATGTACATCCTGAAGTCTACTCAACAGTCTTTTATCTACCAATACATAATCCAACAAACTACTGTCATTTCACCCTACATCATATCTTGTATACCTATTTATCCTCTTTTTCTTAAAATATGTATTATCTATAACTAAACCCTTTCTATACAAAGTTCAATCAAAGGGCTCCCATTATCATTTACACCTGGCACCCCAAACTTACCTACCACACCCTCTCTAAAAGTTTCTCCTACTTTAGCATTCAGATCCCCTACCACATATACTCTCTCATTGGTAATTTCATATAATATATAATATATTATAATATATATATATATATATATATATATATATATATTATATATAGACTAAGAGATCTTTATAAAATATTTATTGAAAAGTAAATCCATCACAATGATCGGGAATCATTTTCTGGAACAGAACAGATTAATGTACAACAACACTATATAACAGAAAATACCATGACATTTTAACAAAACATGAAAAAATTTAATTAAAAAAATATATTTTTACCCTCTTTATTATTTTTGTGTTTTTCTCTGCTTTTTCCAGCAATTAAGCACAATCTCACACCCAGTTAACTAGCTTTTGGCAAAGGCTCTTGTGTTGGCAAATAATTTTACGGGGGAAAATTATTATTCAATCTTCTTTGATTAGCCAAATGTGCGATAAGAAGTCTCATCTGCATCCTGGATATTTTCTGCTTTATCCTTCCATTGTTCAATAGATGGTAAGGAAACTCTGTAAAATTTTACCAGCTGTGACAGAGATTATGACGCCTTTACTAGTGGTATCAAGGTACACGTCATCTTGATAATCGTCTCGGGGGACGTGTTTTATTTGATGGCAGATAATGTTTAAGCTTTTATCATTCTCGCATCTTTATCATGTATTCCTTTGAATGTATCAGTGGTATTCATAAACCATATATAAATCTGGGTTAGATTTAAAATGTTTCATGCTGTATGTTACGTGTCAGGTAGCTCGATCGCTAGCGCACACGGCTCACACACTGAGGTCCGGGGGTCGATTCCCCGGTGTAGATGGAAAGCAATAGGACATGTTTCCATAAGACACCTGCTGTCTCTGTTCACCCATCAATAAAATATGTACCTGGAGATAGTCGACTGGTGTGGGTCGCATCCTGGGTCAAAATTGACATAATTTGCACGAAATGCTCTGCATAACAAGGGGTTTTCTATATAGTAGAATGCCATTGTAAATGGTCCAAGTCGGACCGAAACGTCGTCATAAGCTCCTCTCTTCTATGTGCGGGTTATCTGTGTATAGGCCATGATACCTTGCGCATGTACAGTACATGTAGAAATGAAGATATTATTATGAATATTTTCATTATTATTATAAGCTACGTGTTTCACTCTTTGCTACGATTTTTGTAATTTCATAAAATATATTTCAATTTCATTTATTTTCTCTCGGCGTTGAATTTATTCCTTACAATCGAGATGAAAACATTCTTGTCGGGTGGTGAACAGGTGACAAGGAGCCTTAATGACCTTCCGTAGTCGACAAGCTTTAAACCCCTTTAACCAGTCAAGCATTTCATTTACATTTAAAGTATAAATTGTAAAAAGGGTCTTAGGCGAGGAATATTTTAAACAAATGATGGTAGAACATTCCTGAAATTTCTAATATTTGAAGGACAGACTCGACAAACAATTAAGTTAAATAGAACAACTGTTTAAAGCAATTTGTTCAGGTAGATAGGACAGTTGCTTAAGAAGTTTGTTCAGGATGACAAAAAATCAGTAATAATCAGAGACAAGCTCATTGTCGTAAGTTAACTTTAGTGCCGTTAGGATGGCAAATAATTTGCCATCCATAAGAACTAACCCAGTAGTTAGTTCTTATGACTAACTCAACGAGATGAAAACTCCTCATCTGGTGAGGAGTTTACATCTCGGACAGTTGTTTAAAGTAATTTGCTCAGGTAGACAGGACAGTTGTTTTAAGTAATCTGCTCAGGTAGACAGGACAGTTGTTTTAAGTAATTTGCGCAGGTAGACAGGACAGATGTCTGGGGTAGATTGGGGTAAAATGGACAGAAATTATCTTACCTAACTAGGTTTGAAATGGTACACAGTTGGGAAATATTTTCTTAAGTGTTGGGTAGGTGGTTGTTATTATTGAATATGTGGTTGAAATAGGTGAGTAGGATTGAATAGATAGAATTCTCGGGTAGGTAGTTGAGTATGATTGTTTATTGATTTAGAGTCAGGTTGAGTTAGTTGCTGGGTGACTGTTTTGGTGACTGAGGCAGATGGAAAAAGAGGGTCAGAGGATAAATAACTGGGGTAGAGAGCTGTAAGTGGATAAGGACAGACCCCTTTTCTCCGTACATTAAGTGTTATGAATATCGAAATATTGACATGAGATACTTAACTGTGTATTGAAATTATGTAATAAAAGTCACAAATAACCCTTATTGTAGGTATTCCGAAGGAAAACCTTAATTAGGTACATGATTTTTTTTTTTTGTCCCTGAATGGAAGGTGATAATAAAAGTAATGTCGGAGAGAATTGTGAAAAGAATGTTAAGGACAATAACCAGTGATTATCATTATTAACTAGTTGCAGCAAATGATGGAAATTTAATCACTAAGTACCATCACAGCATTTTAGTTACCCCTAGATCAAACATACATTTGGACTTAAAATTGAAAGACGAGGTTCGAGCCCGCAGTCTGGCTCTCTAAGAATTATACGACCAATCTGCTCACCTCTTTAGAATAGTTACGTTAGTGAGATTTTCTAGAACATTATATCTCATGTCACCTCGTGAGTTTCGACCTGTCATCTCAACAATTCGGTTCAGCTGAGACGTTAAAAAAGGAGTGACTGTCACTGTACGGTGGTTGTCACTGACTACCAGTGTACAGTAGTAGCCACCTGCAATATTAAGACTAATATTATTTCTGCATATGTCTATGACTTGTACCTCAGCCAGTGTTAAGCAAGTACCATAAAAACTTTTCCAAATCTTTCTTTGCATTGTCTCATGAAAAAAAATGGTTTATTTAGTGCAACATATACGAGATTCCACGGCAGCCAGACAAAAAGAGACCTGCAAAATCCAGAAAAAACGCTAAACCCTTATAAATATTCTTAAATGCTGGCCAAACCAAGCACTTACAATTCGACTCGTGAATTT
The DNA here is from genome assembly GCF_026875155.1 of Cherax quadricarinatus. Classification (NCBI taxonomy): domain Eukaryota; kingdom Metazoa; phylum Arthropoda; class Malacostraca; order Decapoda; family Parastacidae; genus Cherax; species Cherax quadricarinatus. Next base: position 24,910,344 of record NC_069400.1, read on the forward strand.
TCCGTTAATGAAAACGGTGGATGCTGCAAAGATAGCGAAGATACGATGGACAACAAGAAAACAAGTATTTAGAGGACTTGAAGATAAAGCACTGCGGAGCTTGTGTCAATGGTGAGGAAGTATGGAGATAAACGCTGCCAGGAGATAAGACTTGGGTAAGTCCTTTATCCTTCCCCAGTCAAGAGTGACTAGAGAGTGGAGGAGGAAAGCACGAGGCACCCAGCAGATAGACAAGATAAGGAGAAATGTTGCGCGATAAAACGGGGAGGAGAGAAAAGAAGTGAAGGTAATGATAGGAAGCTGTTACCCAGGAACGGATGGGAATGGGTGTTCAGTGAATGAGGACAGAGGAAGATGTTATAAAAAACGGAGAGAGAGAGACAGAGAGAGAGAGAGAGAGGAGAGAGAGAGAGAGAGAGAGAGAGAGAGAGAGAGAGAGAGAGAGAGAGAGGAAGAGAGAGAGAGACAAAACAAGACAAATAAAGGAGTGAGATATATAAGAGAATTAGGAAAAAATATAGGAAGAGAAGAACATAGAGAAAGAAAAGGAGGGAGGAGGAAAGCAAAGAGGGGGACAGTAGATAAGATCAGAGAAAAAAAGATAACCACAAAAAGAAAAAAAATGAAAAGTGAATTTAAGAAGAAAGTAACAGTGTTTGAGGTCAGAGATAATTATTCTCTCTCTCTCTCTCTCTCTCTCACACACACACACACACACACACACCCACACACACACACACATCTCATCTTTTTTTCTTACGCATACCCACGTCAAATTTTTAACATTAATCTTTCATGATTTACTTTTTTATTATATTGTTAAGGTTAGCTTTCGATGTGTTATAGTTCGAGTTACTTAGCTCGTAGGTTACGTTAGCTTACTCAGGTAACGTTAGCTTACGTAGGTTACGTTAGCTTACATAGGTTACATTAGCTTACGCAGGTTACGTTAGCTTATGCAGGTTACGTTAGCGTACGCAGGTTACGTTAGCTTACATAGGTTACGTTAGCTTACGTAGGTTACGTTAGCTTATGCAGGTTACGTTAGCTTAGGTAGGTTAGATAAACCAGCAACTCTTCAATTTGCCTTAGACATATTCTACATCCACCCCAGCTGTCTTCTACATCTACCCCATCCATCTTCTACGTAAATTCAGCTATCTTCCACATGTACCCCAGTCATCTACATCTACCCAAGCTATCTTTCATTCTACCCCAGCCATCCTCGACATCTACCCCAGCCATCCTCGACATCTACCCCAGCCATCTTCTACATCTACCCCAGCCATCCTCGACATCTACCCCAGCCATCCTCGACATCTTACCCAGCCAATCTTCACACTACCCCAGCCATCCTACATCTACCCCAGCCTATCTCTTACATCTACCCAGCCATCTCCGACTCTACCCAGCCATCCCACATCTACCCCAGCCATCTTCGTACACCTACCCCAGCCATCTTTACATCTACCCAGCCATCCTTCTACATCTACCCCAGCCATCTTCACATCTACCCCAGCCATCTTCTACAATCTACCCCAGCCATCTTCTACACCATACCCCAGCCATCTTCTACATCTACCCCAGCCATCTTCTACACACCTACCCCAGCCATCTTCTACACCTACCACACCCAGCCCATCTTCTATATCTTCCCCAGCCATCTTCTACATCTACCCCAGCCATCTTCTACATCTTCCCCAGCCATCTTCTACATCTACCCCAGCCATCTTCTACACCTACCAAAGCCATCTTCTACATCTACCCCAGCCATCTTCTACATCTACCCCAGCCATCTTCTACATCTACCCAAGCCATCTTCTACACCTACCCCTGCCATCTTCTACATCTTCCCCAGCCATCTTCTACTCCTACCCCAGCCATCTTCTACATCTACCCCAGCCATCTTCTACACCTACCCCAGCCATCTTCTACATCTACCCCAGCCATCTTCTACACCTACCCCAGCCATCTTCTACATCTACCCAGCCATCTTCTACACCTACCCCACCATCTTCTACATCTACCCAGCCATCTTCTACATCTTCCCCAGCCATCTTCTACACCTACCCCACCCATCTTCTGCACCTACCCAGTCATCTTCTACATCTACCAGCCATCTTCTACATCTACCCAGCCATTTTCTACACCTACCCCAGTCTCTTCTACATCTACCCCAGCATCTTCTACATCTACTCCAGTCATCTTCTACATCTACCCCAGTCATCTTCTACATCTTCCCCAGCCTCTTCTACATTTTCCCCCAAACCCAAATCTTCTACATCTACCCCAGCCATCTTTACATCTACCCCAGTCATCTTCTACATCTACTCCAGTATCTTCTACATCTACCCCAGCCATCTTCGACATCTCCCCAGCCATCTTCTACACCAAAACCCAGCCATCTTCTACATCTTCCCCAACCCATTTTCTACATCTACCCCAGCCATCTTCTACATCTTCCCAACCCATCTTCTACATTTTCCCAGCCATCTTCCATATCTTCCCAAGCCATCTTCTACTTTCTTCCCCAGCCATCTTCTACATCTACCCAGCCATCTTCTACATCTTCCCTAGCCATCTTCTACATCTACCCCAGCCATCTTCTACATCTTCCCTACCATCTTCTACATCTTCCCCAGCCATCTTCTACATCTTCCCTAGCCATCTTTCTACATCTTCCCCAGCCATCTTCTACATCTTCCCCGGGCCATCTTCTACATCTTCCCCAGCCTCTTCTAAAATCTACCCCAGCCATCTTCTACATCTTCCCCAGCCTTCTTTACATTTTCCCCCAGCCATTTCTACTTCTACCCAGCCATCTTCTACATCTTCCCCTAGCCATCTTCTACATCTTCCCCAGCCATCTTCTACATCTTCCCCAGCCATTTTCTACATCTTCCCCAGCCATTTCTACATCTACCCCAGCCATCTTCTACATTTTCCCCCAGCCATCTTCTACATCTACCCCAGCCTCTTCTACATCTTCCCCAGCCATCTTCTAAAATCTACCCCAGCCATCTTCTACATCTTCCGCAGCCATCTTCTACACCTACCCCAGTCATCTTCTACATCTACCCAGCCATTTTTCTACACCTCCCCCAGTCATCTTCTACATTACCCCAGTCATCTTCTACATCTTCCCCAGCCATCTTCTACATCTACCCAGTCATCTTCTACATTCCCCCAGTCATCTTCTACATCTTCCCCACCATCTTCTACTTTCTTCCCAGCCATCTTCTACTCTATCCAGTCATCTTCTACATCTACCCCAGTCATCTTCTACATCTCCCCAGCCATCTTCTACATCTACCCCAGTCATCTTCTACATCTTCCCCAGCCATCTTCTACATCTTCCCCAGCCATCTTCTACATCTTCCCCAGCCATCTTCTACATCTACCCCAGCCATTTTCTACATCTACCCCAGCTATCTTCTACATCTTCCCCAGCCATCTTCTATATCTTCCCCAGCCATCTTCTACATCTACCCCAGCCATCTTCTACATCTACCCCAGCCATCTTCTACATCTTCCCCAGCCATCTTCTACATCTACCCCCAGCCATCTTCTACACTCCCCCAGCCATCTTCTACATCTACCCCAGCCATCTTCTACATCTACCCCAGCCATCTTCGACACTACCCCAGCCATCTTCACATCTTCCCCAGCCATCTTCACACCTACCCCAGCCATCTTCTACATCTACCCCAGCCATCTTCAACCTACTCCAGCCATCTTCTACATCTACCCAGCCACTTCTACACTACCCAGCCATCTTTACATCTACCCCAGCCATCTTCTACATCTACCCCAGCCATCTTCTACACCTACTCCAGCATTTCTACACCCTACTCCAGCCATCTTCTACACCTACCCCAGCATCCTTCTACATCTATCCCAGTCATCTTCTACATCTTCCCCAGGCATCTTTAACCTACCCAGCCATATCTACATCACCAGCCATCTTCTACACCTACCCAGTCATCTTCTACATCACTCCACCATCTTCTACATCTACCCCAGCCATCTTCTACACCTACCCCAATCATCTTCTACATCTACCCCAGCCATCTTCTACATCTACTCCAGTCATCTTCTACATCTACCGCAGCCATCTTCTACATCTTCCCCAGCCATCTTCTACATCTACCCCAGTCATCTTCTACATCTACCGCAGCCATCTTCTACTCTCCCCAGCCATCTTCTACATCTTCCCCAGCCATCTTCTACATCTTCCCCAGCCATCTTCTACATCTTCCCCAGCCATCTTCTACATCTACCCCAGCCATCTTCTACATCTATCCCCAGCCATCTTCTACATCTCCCCAGCCATCTTCTACATCTTACCCAGCATCTTCTACATCTACCACAGTCATCTTCTACATCTTCCCCAGTCATCTTCTACATCTCCCCAGCCATCTTCTACATCTACCCAGCCATCTTCTACAACTACCCCAGTCATCTTTACATCTACCCAGTCTTTTTACACTACCCCAGTCCATCTTCTACATCTACCCCAGTCCATCTTCTACAACTACCCCAGTCATCTTCTACATCTACCCAGTCATCTTCTACATCTACCCCAGCCATCTTCTACATCTACCCCAGCCATCTTCTACAACTATCCCCAGCCATCTTCTACATCTACCTCCAGTCATCTTCTACAACTACCCCAGTCATCTTCTACATCTACCCCAGTCATCTTCTACAACTACCCCAGTCATCTTCTACATCTACTCCAGTCATCTTCTACATCTACCCCAGCCATCTTCTACATCTACCCCAGCCATCTTCTACATCTTCCCCAGCCATCTTCTACATCTACCCCAGCCATCTTCTACACCTACCCCAGCATCTTCTACATCTTCCCCAGCCATCTTCTACACTACCCCAGCCATCTTCTACATCTACCGCAGCCATCTTCACACACCTACCCAGCCATCTTCTACATCTACCCAGCCATCTTCTACACCTACCCAGCCATCTTCTACATCTACCCCAGCCATCTTCTACACCTACCCCAGCCATCTTCTACACCTACCCCAGCCATCTTCTACATCTACCCCAGCCATCTTCTATATCTACCCCAGCCATCTTCTACATCTTCCCCAGCCATCTTCTACACTACCCCAGTCCATCTTCTACATCTACCCCAGCCATCTTCTACACCTACCCCAGTCAATCTTCAACATATACCCCAGCCATCTTCTACATCTACCCCAGCCATCTTCTACATCTACTCCAGTCATCTTCTACATCTACCCCAGTCATCTTCTACATCTTCCCCAGCCATCTTCTACATCTTCCCCAGCCATCTTCTACATCTACCCCAGCCATCTTCTACATCTACCCCAGTCATCTTCTACATCTACTCCAGTCATCTTCTACATCTACCCCAGCCATCTTCGACATCTTCCCAGCCATCTTCTCACCAACCGCCATCTTCTACATCTTCCCCAACCATTTTCTACATCTACCCCAGCATCTTCTACATCTTCCCAAGCCATCTTCTACATTATCCCAGCATTTCCATATCTTCCCCAGCCATCTCTACATCTTCCCCAGCCATCTTCTACATCTACCCCAGCCATCTTCTACATCTTCCCCAGCCATCTTCTACATCTACCCCAGCCATCTTCTACATCTTCCCTAGCCATCTTCTACATCTTCCCCAGCCATCTTCTACATCTTCCCTAGCCATCTTCTACATCTTCCCCAGCCATCTTCTACATCCTCCCAGCATCTTCTACATCTTCCCCAGCCATCTTCTACATCTACCCCAGCCATCTTCTACATCTTCCCCAGCCATCTTCTACATCTTCCCCAGCCATCTTCTACATCTACCCCAGCCATCTTCTACATCTTCCCTAGCCATCTTCTACATCTCCCAGTCCATCTTCTACATCTTTCCCCAGCCATCTTCTACATCTTCCCCAGCCATCTTCTACATCTACCCCAGCCATCTTCTACATCTTACCCCAGCCTCTTCTACATCTACCCCAGCCATCTTCTACATCTTCCGCAGCCATCTTCTACACCTACCCCAGTCATCTTCTACATCTACCCAGCCATCTTCTACACCTACCCCAGTCATCTTCTACATCTACCCCAGTCATCTTCTACATCTTCCCCAGCCATCTTCTACATCTACCCCAGTCATCTTCTACATCTACCCCAGTCATCTTCTACATCTACCCCAGCCATCTTCTACATCTTCCCCAGCCATCTTCTACATCTATCCCAGTCATCTTCTACATCTACCCCAGTCATCTTCTACATCTTCCCCAGCCATCTTCTACATCTACCCAGTCATCTTCTACATCTTCCCCAGCCATCTTCTACATCTCCCCAGCCATCTTCAATCTTCCAGCCATCTTACTACCCAGCATTTTCTACATCTACCCCAGCTATCTTCTACATCTTCCCCAGCCATCTTCTAATCTACCCCAGCCATCTTCTACATCTACCCAGCCATTCTTCTACATCTACCCCAGCATCTTCTACATCTTCCCCAGCCATCTTCTACATCTACCCCAGCCATCTTCTACACCTACCCCAGCCATCTTCTACATCTACCCCAGCCATCTTCTACATCTACCCCAGCCATCTTCTACACCTACCCCAGCTATCTTCTACATCTTCCCCAGCCATCTTCTACACTACCCCAGCATCTTCTACAACTACCCCAGCCATCTTCTACACCTACTCCAGCATCTTCTACATCTACCCAGCCATCTTCTACACCTACCCCAGCCATCTTCTACATCTACCCCAGCCATCTTCTACATCTACCCCAGCCATCTTCTACACCTACTCCAGCCATCTTCTACACCTACCCAGCCATCTTCTACACCTACCCCAGCCATCTTCTACATCTATCCCAGTCATCTTCTACATCTTCCCCAGCCATCTTCTACATCTACCCCAGCCATATTCTACATCTACCCCAGCCATCTTCTACACCTACCCCAGTCATCTTCTACATCTACCCAGCCATCTTCTACATCTACCCCAGCCATCTTCTACACCTACCCCAATCATCTTCTACATCTACCCCAGCCATCTTCTACATCTACTCCAGTCATCTTCTACATCTACCGCAGCCATCTTCTACATCTTCCCCAGCCATCTTCTACATCTACCCCAGTCATCTTCTACATCTACCGCAGCCATCTTCTACATCTTCCCCAGCCATCTTCTACATCTTCCCCAGCCATCTTCTACATCTTCCCCAGCCATCTTCTACATCTTCCCCAGCCATCTTCTACATCTACCCCAGCCATCTTCTACATCTTCCCCAGCCATCTTCTACATCTACCCCAGCCATCTTCTACATCTTCCCAGTCATCTTCTACATCTACCACAGTCATCTTCTCATCTTCCGTATCTCTACATCTCCCAGCCATCTTCTACATCTACCCCAGCATCTTCTACACTATCCCAGTCATCTTTACATTACTCATCATCTTTACACTACCAGTCATCTTCTACATCTTACCCCAGTCATCTTCTACAACTACCACAGTCATCTTCTACATCTACCCAGTCATCTTCTACATCTACCCCAGCCATCTTCTACATCTACCCCAGCCATCTTCTACAACTACCCCAGTCATCTTCTACATCTACTCCAGTCATCTTCTACAACTACCCCAGTCATCTTCTACATCTACCCCAGTCATCTTCTACAACTACCCCAGTCATCTTCTACATCTACCCAGCATCTTCTACATCTACCCCAGCCATCTTCTACATCTACCCCAGCCATCTTCTACATCTTCCCCAGCCATCTTCTACATCTACCCCAGCCATCTTCTACACCTACCCCAGCCATCTTCTACATCTTCCCCAGCTATCTTCTACACCTTACCCCAGCCTCTTCTACATCTACCCAGCCATCTTCAACCCTACCAGCATCTTCTACTCACCCAGCCATCTTCTACACCTACCCCAGCCATCTTCTACATCTACCCCAGCCATCTTCTACACCTACCCCAGCCATCTTCTACACCTACCCCAGCCATCTTCTACATCTACCCCAGCCATCTTCTATATCTACCCCAGCCATCTTCTACATCTTCCCCAGCCATCTTCTACACCTACCCCAGCCATCTTCTACATCTACCCCAGCCATCTTCTACACCTACCCCAGTCATCTTCTACATCTACCCCAGCCATCTTCTACATCTTCCCCAGCCATCTTCTACACCTACCCAGCCATCTTCTACATCTACCCCAGCCATCTTCTACATCTACCCCAGCCATCTTCTACATCTACCCCAGCCATCTTCTACACTCCCCAGCCATCTTCTATATCTACCCCAGCATCTTTACATCTTCCCCAGCCATCTTCTACACTACCCCAGCCATCTTCTACATCTACCCCAGCCATCTTCTACACCTTACCCCAGTCATCTTCTACATCTTCCCCAGCCATCTTCTACATCTACCCCAGCCATCTTCTACACTACCCCAGCCATCTTCTAGACTACCCCAGCCATCTTCTACACTACCCCAGCATCTTCTACACCTACCCCAGCCATCTTCTACATCTACCCCAGCCATCTTCTACATCTTACCCCAGCCATCTTCTACATCTACCCCAGTCAACTTCTACATCTTCCCCAGCCATCTTCTACATCTACCCCAGCAACTTCTACATCTACCCCAGCCATCTTCTACATCTTCCCCAGGCATCTTCTACACTACCCCAGCCATCTTCTACATCTACCCCAGCCATCTTCTACACCTACCCCAGTCTCTTCTATCTACCCATCATCTCTACATACCGCATTCTTCTACATCTACCCCAGCCATCTTCTACATCTTCCCCAGCCATCTTCTACACCTTCCCAGCCATCTTCTACATCTTCCCCAGCCATCTTCTACATCTTCCCCAGCCATCTTCTACACCTTCCCCAGCCATCTTCTACATCTTCCCCAGCCATCTTCTACATCTTCCCCAGCCATCTTCTGCATCTTCCCCAGCCATCTTCTACATCTACTCCAGCCATCTTCTACATCTTCCCCAGCCATCTTCTGCATCTTCCCCAGCCATCTTCTACATCTACCCAGCCATCTTCTACATCTTACCCCAGCCATCTTCTACACTACCCCAGCCATCTTCTCATCTTCCCCAGCCATCTTCTACATCTTCCCCAGCCATCTTCTACATCTACCCCAGCCATCTTCTACATCTTACCAAACCAATCTTCTAATCTTCCTCAGCCATCTTCTACATCTACCCCAGCCATCTTCTACATCTTCCCCAGCCATCTTCTACATCTTCCCCAGCCATCTTCTGCATCTTCCCCAGCCATTTCTAATCTTCCCCAGCCATCTTCTACATCTTCCCCAGCCATCTTCTACATCTACCCCAGCCATCTTCTACATCTACCCCAGTCATCTTTTATGTCTTCCCAAGCCATCTTCTACACCTTCCCCAGCCATCTTCTACATCTACCCCAGTCATCTTCTATGTCTTCCCCAGCCATCTTCTACACCTTCCCCAGCCATCTTCTGCATCTTCCCAGCCATCTTCTACACCTATCCCAGCCATCTTCTACATCTACCCCAGCCGTCTTCTACATCTTCCACAGCCATCTTCTACATCTATCAAAGCCATCTAGCCAATGAATTCCATATTTTGGCGGTTTTATCTAAAGCGATAAACCCGCATGGGTTTATCGCCCCTCAAGGGACTTCCCTTGAAGGGCATAAAACCCAGGCTATTGAATCCAGGCATTTCATTTTGCCCGAAGCTCTTCTGGATTTAATAAAATTTGGTAATTTAAATTATCAGTATTCAAGTCAGCGTAAGGCACATTACGGTAATTATCACACACACAAAAAAAATTATAAAGATCCTTTCAAAACGAAATTAGTAAAAGTCGTGGTTTTCTGACCTTTTAATTGAAGGAATATTTGAATGTAGAACTGAATCCGTGGATTTATTTTTATTTAAAAACAATATTGAAAAAAATGCATTGTGAGCTGTTTCTCATTTTATTTCCAGAATGATACATTCAAAATACAAGTGTTGAAACTTGTGGCAAATTATACAACATTCAACACGACTACAGTTGTTGGTATATTAAATCGATTAAGGTAATACGATAATATTACCAGTCAAAACATTTAGGGAATTTAGGAGATATTTACTGCCCCAACTTCACTTGACAGCTTCTGTCACTGGGAGGTTCTCGTTGCTTCACTTGACAGCTCCTGTCAGTGAGAGGTTCTCGTAGCTTCACTTGACAGCTCCTGTCAGTGAGAGGTTCTCGTAGCTTCACTTGACAGCTCCTGTCAGTGGGAGGTTCACGTAGCTTCACTTGACAGCTCCTTTCAGTGGGAGATTCTCGTAGCTTCACTTGACAGCTCCTGTCAGTTGGAGGATCTCATAGCTTCACTTGACAGCTCCTGTCAGTGAGAGGTTCTCGTAGCTTCATCTTGTAGCTTCATCTGGCTATCCCCTAAATGGGGACCTGTAAGAGGGTGCCTTTATTTTTTGCTTCCTCCTACTTTTCGATTGCATTTTGCTCATAACTTAAGAACGCCTTATCCAGTCGGCTTCAAATTATCAGTACTTGTGTACTCTCAGGAAACTCAAATTCCTGGAGTAATTAGCATGTTCGCGTTCTCTATGACACTTAATTACTTACTAATAATGTTTGGAAAAACTGTGACTTGACCTAATAACTGGAATAGAACTCCACCTGCCTGAAGTTTTACGACTCACTCACCAAGGGTTCAAACCTCACCCGTTCCATGGTTTGTTTACTCGAGTAGAAGCTTTTGGGAAATATCACACACAATGACTGTCATTCTCCTTTCCTATTTGTAACAGAACTTCAGTATACGAATGGCAAGCTCCTTTGTTATTTTCCATAAATATTTCCGTACAAGTCTGCTTGCCTCAATGATGCTGACGAGTCCGTGAATCTTCTGAAGACCATAAGCCTCGGTAATAGCCAACAAGTCTTGGAAACTACTCTAAACTGCACAGATATTGACAAGCTATGTACTGAAGGTTGGCCAAGTAACCAGCAGTTTATTATTCTTATCCGCTTTCCAGACACACCAGCCACTGGCCATCTTGTCCAGACCCGCCACTAATAAATATAACCTCTGTTGCTCGCTACCAAAACTAACGCCACCACTGCTTGCTAGCACAACAGTTAACACGAACACCACTGGAACTAAGTATTGGGCCGCAGACAATAGTGAAGAAAAGACAGATTTTACAGAAGAAGCTTTAAGTTGTACAACGTCTTGACCTGTTAGGATCTTCATCTATTCGTGACTTCATGAAAACCTTAATTAACAGATCCAGAGTTTGTCCTTGTAAACGTTCATTTTGCTAAGTGTATCTCCGCCGCCGCCGCCGCCTCCGCCACCACCGCCACCACTGCTGCCCACTACTATAACGCCATAATATCTGCTACTTGCCACCACAGAACGCACCATTATCACTTAAATACCATTACAAGTAACACAACCAGTGCTACAATTAACACTACCAGCGCAACACCACCACTAGTGCTTTCAACCAGCACAATACCATTAGTGCTTACAACCAGCACAACTAGTGCCACTAGTGCTGACAACCAACACCACTAGCACCACTAGTCTCACGAAATCGTAATGACACGATTACACAAAAACCATACCAAGGGCGGGGATAGAACCAGCGATCAGAGAGTCATAAAACTCTAGAGCGTCGGCTTAGAGTTTTATGACACTCTGATCCCGGTTCTATCCTTTTTCCCTTCCCCGTGGTATGTTTTACATTTTTTTTAACAAACTAGTGCTTACAACCAGCACCACTAACACTACTAGTACTTACAGCCAGCACCACAAACACCACTAGTGCTTACAATCGGCACAAATAACACCACTAGGTGCTTACAACCAGCACCACTAACACCACTAGTACATATAGCCAACAACCCAAAAAAAAAACTAACACTACAATTGTTTACAATCAACACCAACTAACACCACTATTGCATACATCTCACAAACCTAACACTAAACTAGTGTTACACCCCCCCCCCCCCCCCGCACACTTTAAAACCAATAGTTATCACTTTTGCTGACCAATGATAACTATCAATTAATGCTGCACAAGTACCATTACTACCGCACGATCACTTACAACCCCCTCCTTCGACCAGTGATGGCCTTCACTCCTACCATATTATAGTTACGCGAGACCACAATCAATACCTGTAACATCACAGTATCACCACCACTTGTTCTCTCTAGGCTGGAATACAGCTGTACACTAACAGCTCCATACAAGAAAGGTGAAATTGCAGATGTAGAAAATGTACAAAGAACCTTTACTGCACATATAAGTTCCATCAAACACCTTTAATTACTAGGAACGCTTGGCGTCACTTGACCTGTACTCATGACGACTGCGAGAAAGAGATCATAATCCAAATCTGGAACATCCTACCCCTCAAGAAGGTATCCTTGATGTTTGGTGAGGGGCTCTTGATTTAGGGAATTGATCTGTGCTCCATTAGTTTCCGAATTAAGCCTGAATGCCTTCCACATCTTCCCCCCCCCAGGCGCTGTATAATCCTCCGGTTTAGGCTTCCTCCCTTGATTATAATAATAATAATAATGGAAAATCCTAGAGGGACTGGTCCCACATCTACACACAATCACTCTCCCTACGAAAGCAGAAAGACTGGCAGACGAGCAATATTCCCCTCAGGAAAAGTAGGGGAGCCATTAGTACACTAAGAGAAAACACAGTAAGTGTCCGGTGTCCAAGTCTGTTCAATAACCTCCCACTAGGCATAAGGGAAATTATCAATAGACCCCTTGTTGCCTTCAAGAAGGAGCTGGACAGATACCTAAAGTCAGTACCTGATCAGCCAGGCTGTGGTTCGTACGTTGGACTACATTAGGTCAGCTGTAGCAGCTTGGTTGATCAGGCCCTGATCTACAGGGAGGCCTGGTCAAGGACTGGGCCAAGGGGGCATTGACCCCCGGAGCACCCTCCGGGTAGACTGCAGGTAGGTAGACCACCATCAATCATCCGCTCTGCACCACTACATATCTGGAAGCTCTGGAATAACAGTCACTTAGCAATACCCTTCAGTAACTTATTTAGCTCACTCTTCCCTTTAATAATTTACAAGATCGAGTGGTAACGATGTAACTGTTCAGTCATGCAATTTGATCGCATCAGTTAACAAGGTAATTTCGGTTCCAGTCTAACTATATTCTGTGTTAATTCAACATTCAGAAAACTCTCTGAAATTCATTCGAAGCTAAATTAATTAATTTCAGGCCATGTGAATATTGGCCATTGTCTAAAAAAAAAAAAAAAAAAAAAAAAAAAACTTGCCTTCGAAAATCATTTAGCGTAAAGATTAAATTATTCGTTGTACAGTTCATAAATCACATTTAGGAATTGACAAAGATTTAACTTCGAGATCATTAATTAACCATTTAGCTCGCAAGGAAATGACTCGAGTTCCAGAAAAAAGGATAACTGGCCATTATATTTACATTTATGAGAGCAATCCTGACCGCAAAGGATCTGGGTTTAAGTAGAGGAGGAGGAGGAAGGTGACCGATCCTGGGTAAGGTGATGTTAAAACATTAAAGTTATTACTGTAAAAATTAAGTTAAATTACTTACAAAACTGGCTGATGTTAGAGTAATGGATGATCATTATTTTAAATTAATTTAACAATTATTGTTAAGCGCTAAACCCATGTAGGTCATTTAGCACAAGACATAGTGTAGGCTTGATCCTCCGTCTGCTAACCACGAAGCAGACTTTCTTCCTCTTTGCACTCAATTAAACTGATGTGTGAGATCAATAGAAGTGTTTAGGAAGTAAAGAAAAAAGAGAAAGGCTGAAATACAAGGACATCGGTTTAATTAACAGAATGGATGGTTAAAAAGAGAGTTGAACACATGTTGAAGAAAACAGATGACTGGAGAGTAATGAAGATGTCGAGGAGATAAGACTCGAATTGAAAAATTCAGTTTGAATATACGCAAAAAAATTGTGTCTACAAGAGGATAGGTTTAAAAACAGGAATATGACGATAATAATGGTCCGGTAGGAAAAAAAAGAAGGTTGGTAAATGAGGGATTTTAATGTTTAGAAAGTATTACAGGAAATGTGGACTACATGGAGAACAACGAATGAATAAAATATTGAAGGAGAGAAAAAGAGCAAATCTAAAAAACAGTGAAGTTATTTTAGAGTAAGAAGCAGTTTTAGAAGGATATCAATAATATGTAAAATCTAGGAAGCGGATGAATTTGTCAGTTAAAGAGTAAAATTTGTGATATATTTGATAAGGAAATAAAGGTAAGAGAAAGAGAGAGTAGGAGAGAGAGAGAGAGAGAGAGAGAGAGAGAGAGAGGAGAGAGAGAGATAGAGAAGAGAAGAGAATGGAGGGAATGCTGTAAAAAAAAATTTAATTGCCTATGAAATGTTGACAGAAATATGAAGTTTACGACAAGGAGGAATGAGATTAGAATAAATGAGGAGGTGGAAATGAATGAAGAAATTGATTAAGTAGGTAAAAAATCTGAAAAAACTGTATAAATAGAATAAAGGCTAAAAATCATTAAATCACTTAGACAGTAAAGGGTTAATTAGTTTGATGTATTTGTAGTGTATTTCTGAAAAAAAGTAATGTATACAGAGACCGGCAGAGACCATTTGCAGAGCTTTAGTATAAAGAGAATTATGGAATGAGCAGCAAACTTATTTGTCTAATTGTAAAAGTGTATGGTACAATTTTTTATTGATGGAATGGTGGGAAAGATAGAAAGAATGACTGCTTAAAAACAATTTTTGGAAAGTTTATAATCGGAAAAGAAAATATACAGACCAAGTGTAGTACTAAAGCCCCTAGTGGACTAGTGCTTTTTATATATAGCTTTTTCTTACCTGTGTATTAAGCGAAATAAAATATAAATATAGATATAATATATATATATATATATATATATATATATATATATATAAAATATATATTTATAATATATAATCGTTTTATGAAAGAAAAGAAATTCTAAGACGTATAATTCAGTGAGTGAAAGATGTGTTAAGATGACTTGATCCTCTCCCAGAAGTACTTTTATGCTGGTGAAGGGCTCTTATTTCAAGAAATTAGATCGACTTTCCCATTCTGATCAAAGTTGATTGCCTCTATTCCCCAGGCACTGACTCCCATAAAAAATAATAATAAATAATAATAATAAATAATAATAATAATAATAATAATAACAATAATAATAATAGCTGGTATGCAGAAAGAATGTAACAAGTCAGACTAAGTAATATACTGTCTTTACGTGAGATGCCCAAGGAAGATTTAGATAGTAATGAGAGGAAGAGTACTGAATATTCATCAGCCATGTATTAATGTGTTAGACTAGTGTGAGTAGAGGCAAGTAAAGTTTGGGATGTTACGTGCCTTTGCTGTGTAAGAAAAATTATATATATGAAGAGATTCAGGGAATCCGGTTAGTGTAATTAAATTTTGGAGGCACATAGAGTGGTGCCATCACTTGGAAATTTTCGTGAGCGTGCTGTTATTTGGTTTGTTCATTCATTAATGAATCATAATGTTGGGTCACTTTTGAAGAAAAAAGGATAGGACGTGTAATATGGTGAATGTGTTTTTCTTTGGGTTACCACATATTTAAAAACCGGCCGATTGGCTAAAAAAAAAAAAACGAGCTTCGTTTTTCATAACAATACCTGAGAAATGTTAGAAATTTTTAGAAATATAAAATTGTCTTTTTTTACTACAGCTCTAAATTTCTTAAAAAAAAAAAAACTCTAAATTTCCCCATATGTTATGGTGACACAAGCAGAAGGTGTGATGCAGAACGTCTTTCCTTTGGGACTGGTATCCAATATTCAGACTAAACTCCCTTTCGGCACGTTGTTGTAGCCCCAGTCACACTGTACCACGTCTCTGGCATTTCAATTTCCTTAGGCAAGACATCTTATAGCCTTGAATCGTAAAGTAAAAATTCACATGGAAAAATCTTTTTAAGCTGCTTGAGAATTCTTGAATGTTAAATCATGCTCGCGGTGGACCTTGTAAATAGAATTTATAAAATAACAAAAGCTTGCTTAAAGTTATGATTTAGTGGGAGATACTGTAAACCATAAAGAAAATAAAAAATCTGTTTCTAACTGAAGATAAGGAACTCTTATCAATAACAACCAATCTTAGAAAGAGACTAATGATGTTACTTAAAGCAAGAGAATTGGAATTATTATAGAACGGCATCGCAGCCTGTTCAGATAATTACATTATCTGAACATTACTTGTTATCAAGAGTGAATAATTTTAAGACTGACAAAAAAGTAAAAATAACATTCATATTGTCAACATAGCATAATTTTTTATGCAAATATTTTATTCAACTTATAGTCGAGAAACTATAGAATTTATAAATCTGAAGTGAGATGAGCTTAACGTCTGAATACTCACAGATTATTGTTCTTGAATCATAAAATTAAACTTTTTGATACATTTCCAAATCAATAATCAACCATATCTGGGTAAGGATACAAAATCTAAATCACCCTGAGTTTCCACAGGAAGAAACGACTGAGGACTCAGCACAGTATACTCATATTCTATATGTTTTCTGAAGGGCCCTAAATGCTCTGTCAAGAATTCCAGAGAGTTCTCTATAAAACCTAAAGACGAGAGGTGGTATGGGGTGGCATGGAATCCTACACCCATTTTTGACAGAGGGGGGGGGGGGGGGGGGGGGGGGGCAAGACTCTCGTAACACAGTTTGTTACGTTTACGAAAGTACAAAATATTATTTCTATCACCAGAAGACTTAGCCTAACTTTTCAGTCACTTTCAATAAATTACCTCTCATTCAAAACTAATCCACGGTTTTTATTAAAGGAAACTTTAAACGATTTTTTTTCCCCCTTCGTCGTGAACCATCATCATATCGTTGCTTGATAATGGACAAAAGCCGAATTTAATTACTACCCTCTTGCATTTCTTTGAATATGTAAAGGTGGGTACAAATAGGAAGTTCGTCTATCTGGCCTCAGCAGACGGATGATCAAGTCTCCACCACGTCTTGCAATGAATGATCCAAAAGTTAAGTTGAGCAACAATAATAACAATTTGGTTATGTAAGTAATATTTAAAAAATGCTTTTTAACTACTAATCGCGTAATACTACGTTTTGTTTTGATGTGTGTTTTTGGAATTTTCTTACTATGGAATTTAAGAGTTATATATAGTTTACAAAGATTTTATTTTATGGTTTTCCTTCGGAGGTTTGCATGTAAGGTGGTGTTTCCGAGTCAGTCATCACTAAACGTCCTGTTGGAGCCTTCGCCGTAATTAAGATAATGAAACTGTAGTAGTATTTCGTGCCTAGGTTATCTGTGCAAGACGCCACTTTACTAGGCAATTCATTAGCTGTAGAGACAACAGGGATCTTATTTTAACAGGGAGTATTTACCCTCCTCATCTTCGTTAATACCATAGTTACTTTGGTTTTATCGAGACCTTGAAATAGTTCCACTCTTGTCTTTGCTTCGATATTAATAACATGGTGTCCTACAAAAAATCATTGCGGTTTTGTTTGATGAGCAATTATAAAATCCTTTCCTTGGTCCCTTATACTGTACGACAGCCTTTATTTCAGCGCCCCAAAGCATGCTTCCTGGCCTCTTTCTGGCTTCCTCCGGTAAGGGACCTTTATACGCTAAATATTACGGGCCGAAAATCTGGATCGCTTACATTCGATTTTTTCTCTACTTTTTTTTATATACCACTCACCAACGAAGGACTGATTCTGGAAAAAGGCCTTTGAAAGCTTCTAAAATATAAATAAATATATATTATAATAATCTATATATAATCTATATATAAGATATATTAGCTAATATAATATATATATATATATATAAACAATGATCTCTGGCGGAAGGAGACTCGAACTCCTACGAGCCTTAGGACAAGGTAAGCAGGCTTTACAAATCTACCCACACTGGACAATACCTTGGTGCGTGTAGCTTGCGTTACACTTTGATCCACGGCAGCCAGCTTACAGGGAGAAGGGTACAGCTTTTCCATCTCATCCCCAGCAGCATCAGCTTATAGAGATTTTAACAAAGCAGGAATTCGCGAGAGCAGGCGAAATATGCACAAACACTGAAATCCGGCTGAAGGAGACTCGAACCTACGAACCTTAAAACTAATAAAAGGATGGAACACTGCAGCAGGGCCTGTCTTGGCACCATACTAGGCAGGTCCTTTAACAATTCATCCCACTAACAAACATTTGACCAACCCAAATTTTCAATGCTACCCACGAATAAGCTCTGATGTGCAAGTCCCACTCAATCCAACCCCTCCCACTCATTACTTATCCAACCTAATTTGAAACTACCCAAAGTCCTAGCCTCATAACCCAACTAGTAACGGTTCCACTACATCAAAGTACCCTAATTTCTAACCAATACTTCCTATGGGTCCTTTCTAAAATCTAAACTTATCTAATTTAAATCCATTACTGCGGTTTCTCTCTTGGCGAGATATCCTCAAGACCCGTTGTTAATAATCCCCTTTATAATTCCTATCTTCCACTTTACACTGCGCTCAGGTCTCCCCTCATTCTTCGTCTAAACAAGTTGAATGTAAACTTAAGAGTCTTCAATCTTTCTTCATAAGGAGATTTCTAATGCTATGTATTAATTTAGGTCATCCTACGGCTGAATGTTTTCTAACGAATTTATGTCCATTCAGTAATAATGGAGAACAGAATTGAACGGCATAATCTAGGTGAGCCTTACATGATGTATAAAGCTGCAGTAATGACCTCTGGGACTTCCTGTGGTGCTTACACTTCTTGATATAAATCACCAGAAATTCCTACTTCTTGCCTTATTACGTTAGCGCTTAGACATGCTGTCTTGGTTTAAGGTTGCTGCTTACCATAACCCCCAAGACCATTCGCAAAACTGTATGGCTAAGTTCTACATTTATTTAACTTATAAGTCTAGGTAAGGACTCCCCGAGCTTCAGAGGAACCATGCATTTATCTATGCATTGAACTGCATCTGCTCCTGCCACTTTTCTGACCAAGAAGTAGAGTTTGTCTACATCCTCCCTGAAAGTTTCCCTAACATCTACGTTTGAATCAATTATCCTACCTAACTTCGTGATTCACCAACCAAAGGTTCGTAGGTTCGAGTCTCCTTCAGCAGAGATCATTGTTTTGTGTATATTTCGCCTGCTCTCGCGAATTCCATGCATATATATATATATAATATAATAATATATATATATAATAAATTATATATATATATATATATATATATAGTAAATATTATATATATACGTATATATATATAACTTATTTGAGGTTCCTGAACATGTATCTAGCAAGTACCCGTCCAATATCATGCTGATGTGTGGCAAGTGTTAGAGTTGAGCTCGGGTTTATGATAGCCCGCCACATATACACCACCTTGTACAGCAAGCCGATTATACCACAACGATCACTCGTGTTCACTCTGCTAAGTGTCCATGGTAATTAACAGCAGCCACGTGGGCTCGGAAATTACTACATGAAAACTTAAAAAAATATTAACGCTGCTGCTGCTGCTGCTGCGGGTTGTTGGCCTCTAATGTTGCTGCCTTAACTTGCTGCCTGCATACACCTATTGCTGCTAAAGGCCTCTTTAATTTGCTGCTTTTGCTGTTACTTTCCTTGTTACTATATTTTGTTGCTGAGCTGCTGCCCCCCCCGGGGTCTCGACGTTGCTGTTCCCTGCGTCGCTCTTGTTGCGCCCTCTCTTGCCATGTCCATGGTGCAACTGCTATTTTCTTTTTTCGCGCTGTTTTTCTTTCACTGCTGTTTCTACTTTCATTGTTGCTGCTGATTCTGCTTTACTTCTTCTCTTGTTGGTACCTCCAAACTAACGTCAGAAATAGCCGGGATAATCGTGAATGCTTTTAATTTTGTGCTATAGAGCAAACAAACAGAAAAAAATGTCATCTCAAAACTTGAATGCTGTTAAATGTTACTTTTATCACGATCTCTTAGTCTGTAGGACTATTTCTTTAGGCACGTTACCCATATTAATAAATAAATAAAAACATTGAAAAAGCGATTGGTGCCAGAATCACAACCTCAACTGAAGTTCCAATTCCAATCTTTCTTTTTCAACTACAAGAATCAATAGTGGGTATATATTTTGTGTGAGTGTGTGAGTTTAACATCAGTTTGACATTTGATGACATTTAAATTGGTTGGATAGTATTTTAGGTGATTGTTTATTTTAAATATTTCCTAATTAACTAATTTTAGGATTGTCTTGTAAATTAATGATTTGTTCTATATAATTTCTATATTAGATGTTACTAATAACTTTTGGTGAATTAATTCCTTTTTTTTTTTTTGTAAACGAAAATTAATAGAACTTTTTTACTTGATATATTTTATTATTTTTTTTATTAACACATTGGCCAATTCCCACCAAGGATTGTGGCCCGAAAAAGAAAAACTTTCACCATCATTCACTCCATACACAAATAACCACCCCACATTAGGAAGAAGAAGCATACGACGACGTTTCGGTCCGACTTGGACCATTTACAAACTCATACTAACCAGAAGTGGAGCAGGAAGGCTATATATAGGCAGGAAGAGGTGGTGGTAGTAGTAGTAGTAGTGGTAGTGGTAGTGGTAGTAGTGGGGAATTAAGGAGAAGGAGCCAGTCAAATATAAAGAAAGGGGAGCACTGCAAGGGAGCTAGGTGCCCACAGAGGAGAGAGCAAGTGCACAGAGGTGGGTGAAAGGGGAAGTGGTGAAATAAATAATAAAGGAACAGAAACACGAGACAGAAGAAAGAAAGATAACCCAGAGAAGAAAAAAAATGAGGAATCAGGTTAAGTCACGGGTGTTCTGAAGTTTGGAGCATTTTACAATGTAGTGGGAGAGGAAGGCATCTACAGAGACGAAGCCAGGGCTAAGATTCATACAAGGAAAGGTGTGTATTAGAGAGGATTCAACTAGACGGCGACTGTTAAAGTTGGAAGTAGGGAAGACAGTTTTAGCAGAAGACCAGTCAATAGGATGGCTGTGATCTCTGACGTGACAGAACAGAGCATTGTTAGTGTCGGCAAGCCTAACACTATTTTTGTGCTCCCTAAGTCTGTCAGAAAGAGATCGACCAGTTTCTCCAAAGTATTGAAGAGGACAGGAGGAGCAAGAAATAGAGTAGACACCAGGAACATCTGTAGAGGGAGGAGAGGTATGAACGAGAGTACTGCGAGGAGTGTTAGTCTGGCGGAAAGTAAGCTTGATATCTAAGGGACGGAGAGAATTGTTGAGATTAGAAAGACCGGAAATGTAGGGAAGGCAGAGGACAGAAGAGTTCCCAGGAGTAGAGAGTTTGGGAGAGAAGAAATTACGTTTAGCACGTAAGAGGGCAGAATCTATGAAATGGGAAGGGTAGCCAAGACGGGAAAACGAATTATGAAGAGTGGAAATTTCTGCTGGAAGAAACTGAGGATCACAGATGCGGAGGGCACGGAGAAGGAAGGAGATAAGAACACTTTTCTTGACAGGGGAAGCATGATAGGAAAAGTAGTGAATGTACATGCCACTGTGCATAGGTTTTCGGTAAACGGAAAAGGAAAAACCTGTATCTGAGCGGTGGACATGGACATCAAGGAAAGGAAGCAAGGAATTAGATTCCCATTCAGCTTTAAACTTAATGGAAGGGGCAAGATTATTAAGAGCTTCAAGAAAAGGTTGGAAGAGACTGGAGTCATGAGGCTACAGAGCAAAGATGTCATCCACAAAGCGTAGCCAGAGTGAAGGTTGCACATCGATGGTAGGAAGAAGAACAGTCTCGAAGTATTCCATGTAAAGATTAGCAAGGACAGGAGAGAGGGGAGAGCCCATTGCGACACCGAAGGTTTGAGAATAATATTTCCCTTGGAAGGAAAAGGAATTAGAGTCCACACAGAGGCGGATAAGATCAAGAAAGACATCAGTAGGTATAGGGAGATGTAGAAACCCTTCATGGGCCTTCTCTCTAAGGAAATCAAGGACATCATCAAGAGGGACATTGGTGAAGAGGGACTCAACGTCAAGACTAAGCATCTTATAGGTTGGGAGAGCGCGATCCCGTTCAATGAAGTCTTGAGAGTGACGGAGGTGGGCAGGAGAAAAAGTACCAAGAAAGGGAGTGAGGGTTTTGGCCAACCAAGAAGCAAGAGAATAAGAGACAGAACCTCTAAAGGATATGATAGGACGAAGAGGAATATCACGTTTATGAGTTTTGGGAAGGCCATAGAAATAGGGAAGAGAGGGACAGATGACACGGAACCGTTGAACAAGGTCAAAGTCAGGACAGAGGTCGGAGAGAGTCCTTAGTTTCTTGTTGAAAGTTCTCTTGATGCGATCAAGAGGGTTGGAAACGAGAGGAGTGTAGGCACGTGAGTCAGAGAGCAAGACATCAGCTTTACGGAGGTAATCCTCGCGATCAAGGATAACTACCGAATTACCTTTGTCAGAAGATAGTATGACAGTGTTGGATTTAAGAGAAGAAAGGACAAGTTGGTAACGGCGCGGAAGGTGGTGATTCTTAGAAAACAGACTAACAAGAGCAGGAAGAAGAGCGTTACGAAAAGTGGACAAGTCAGGAAGATTACGGGAGCGAGATTGGCGAAAGGATTCAAAAGAGCTAATCAGGGCAATACCAGCGCGAGGGATAGGTGAAGTGGCAAAGGAAACACTAAAACCAAGAAGGTCAAGCTCATACTGAGAGAGTGAGACAGAAGACAAGTTAGTAGCACAGTCAGTGAGGGAGAATTTAGACCAAGGGCTAGCTGAGATGAGACGTTGAAGTTTATTCTGTAGTTTAGAAGAATGAATTTGTTTATTCAGGCGAGCAGTCTCAAAGGCAATGGTAGAGAGAAGGTTACAGAGAACATGTGGTAGAGCCGCAAAGAGAGCACGTTGACGTTGACGGAAAGTCAACAGAATTAGGGAGAACAAAAATAGTATTAGGCTTGCCGACACTAACAATGCTCTGTTCTGTCACGTCAGAGATCACAGCCATCCTACTGACTGGTCTTCTGCTAAAACTGTCTTCCCTACTTCCAACTTTAACAGTCGCCGTCTAGTTGAATCCTCTCTAATACACACCTTTCCTTGTATGAATCTTAGCCCTGGCTTCGTCTCTGTAGATGCCTTCCTCTCCCACTACATTGTAAAATGCTCCAAACTTCAGAACACCCGTGACTTAACCTGATTCCTCATTTTTTTTTCTCCTCTGGGTTATCTTTCTTTCTTCTGTCTCGTGTTTCCGTTCCTTCATTATTTATTTCACCACTTCCCTTTTCACCCATCTCTGTGCACTTGCTCTCCCTTTGTGGGCACCTAGCTCCCTTGCAGTGCTCCCCTTTCTTTATATTTGACTGGCTCCTCCTCCTTAATTCCCCACTACTACCACTACCACTACTACTACTACTACCACCACCACCGCTACCTCTTCCTGCCTATATATAGCCGTTCTGCTCCACTTCTGGTTAGTGTGACTTTGTAAATGGTCCAAGTCGGACCGAAACGTCGTCGTATGCTTCTCTCTTCTATGTGCGAGTTATTTGTGTATCGTTCCAGTTACGGTATTGTGCCTTTTTGTTATTCATTTACTCCATCACTATCTTGCCAGAAGGGTGCTTTACACTAGTTTTTAAACAGCAACATTAACACCCCTCCTTCAGAGTGCAGGCACTGTACTTCCCATCTCCAGGACTCAAGTCCGGCCTGCCGGTTTCCCTGAATCCCTTCATAAATGTTACTTTGCTCAAACTCCAACAGCACGTCAAGAATTAAAAACCATTTGTCTCCATTCACTCCTATCAAACACGCTCACGCATGCCTGCTGGAAGTCCAAGCCCCTCGCACACAAAACTCCTTTACCCCTCCTCCAACCTTTCCTAGGCCGACCCCTACCCCGCCTTCCTTCCACTACAGACTGATACACTCTTGAAGTCATTCTGTTTCGCTCCATTCTCTCTACATGTCCAAACCACCTCAACAACCCTTCCTCAGCCCTCTGGACAACAGTTTTGACAATCCCGCACCTCCTCCTAACTTCCAAACTACGAATTCTCTGCATTATATTCACACCACACATTGCCCTCCGACATGACATCTCCACTGCCTCCAGCCTTCTCCTCGCTACAACATTCGTCACTCATGCTTCACACCCATACAGGAGCGTTGGTAAAACTATACTCTCATACATTCCCTCTTCGCTTCCAAGGACAAAGTTCTTTGTCTCCACAGACTCCTATGTGCACCGCTCACCCTTTTCCCCTCATCAATTCTATGATTCACCTCATCTTTCATAGACCCATCCGCTGACACGTCCACTCCCAAATATCTGAATACATTCACCTCCTTCATGCTCTCTCCCTCCAATCTGATATCCAATCTTTCATCACCTAATCTTTTTGTTATCCTCATAACCTTACTCTTTCCTGTACTCACTTTCAATTTTCTTTTACACTCCCTACCAAATTCATCCACCAACCTCTGCAACTTCTCTTCAGAATCTCCCAAGAGCACAGTGTCATCAGCAAAGAGCAACTGTGACAACTCCCACTTTATGTGTGATTATCTTTTAACTCCACACCTC
This sequence comes from Cherax quadricarinatus, assembly GCF_026875155.1. Lineage (NCBI taxonomy): Eukaryota > Metazoa > Arthropoda > Malacostraca > Decapoda > Parastacidae > Cherax > Cherax quadricarinatus. The sequence continues at coordinate 24,935,050 of NC_069400.1, forward strand.
TTGCCAAGACCCTCGCATTTACTTCTCTTACAACCCCATCTATAAATATATTGAACAACCACGGTGATATCACACATCCTTGTCTAAGGCCAACTTTTGCTGGGAAATAATCTCCCTCTTTCCTACACACTCTAACTTGAGCCTCACTATCGTAAAAACTCTTCACTGCTTTCAGTAACCTATCTCCTATACCATACATCTGCAACACACACACACACACTTATATATATATATATATATATATATATATATATATATATATATATATATATATATATATATATATATATATATATAATTAAAGGACAGGAACAGCTTTCTTGAGAGGCAATGCACAGTTCCAGTGAGTGCGTAATTTCCTTGCTTAATTAAATAAGCCCTCCATTTAGCGGACTTCGGAAATTTGCTGGGTCAGTCGATTTGGAAACAATAGACTAAGTCCATTGTTTGCAGAATTGTTCATTATTGTTACAATCATCGCAACACAATCTCTTTTTCTATCCACCACAATTGTCATTGCTAGCCACCCTCTCCCCAGTTAGTTGGCTGTATGGAAGGTTTATTTAACTTCCGTATTCAGGCTTGGATTTAAATGCCGTGACCATTGACCGATTCAATGTGAGATACCACTCTGACTTCTATATTCATGCCTGTGTTAAGGTACCATATAAACGGGGTGATGCAAAGTGAGGAATCACTTAGAAATATGAACCACAGGAAGAGAGAGATGACTTAGATTTCTCTTAGTTTTCTCCAAGTGGTTTTAACGCTTCGAATTCATGATCATCTTTTATATTTAATAATGTAATGGAAAGTAATTTTAGGTTATGATCAGTATGCAAATACTGTTAGGGAACAGCATTATGAAATAAATTTTTAATTGTCAAACAGGATAATAATAGTAACAATAATGATAATAATAATAGTAATAATAATAGTAATAATAAAACTCTCTCTCTTAAGGGAAAATAATTCAAGGATTAGAAAGTTTCTATTTTGGCCTTTCCTCCATTATTGACCATCAACTCCACAACTGCAACATTTTGAAAGCAGAAAACGAAAAAGTCTCTGAAGAACACTTTAAATAAAATAATATTGCAAAAATAAAAGTACATTATTTAACATATACGAGATAAGAGAGAAAATAATACTTTGCTATAATTAAACTAGTTTTTAAGTATGAATCATGGAGGACTGAGAGAGTTAGTGTGACACAACTGAACTAATGATTCTAGACCACAATTTACTTTTTGATATACATTGGCCACTTTATTAGGCGCATCTGCACACTTGCTTGTTAATGCAAATACCTAGTCAGCCACTTTGATCGTGGAAAGACTGCTGGTGCCAGGTGGGAAGTTTGAGTATCCTGGAAACTGCTGATCATCTGGGGTTTTCTCGTACTACAGTCTCTTGAATTACAGAAAATGGTGTGTAAAACATAAGACATCCAGTGAGAGGCAGTTTTGAAGATTGAGACACTTACGCACCATATGGGAAAAAACTCATAGAAACCAAGGATTACAGGGCGGCCAGCTTCCTCTTTCAGAGACTCAGTGTTGCGATCCAGAGGGAAAATGCCTTCAGCATTCTGGGCACACTGCCCACCGCCGGGGAGCTGGACGATGTATTCAAGATGTAGCTCTGAGATGTTATCTATGTTGTTCTACTCCCTATTGTAATTTGTTAACGTATTTTGTCTTTTCACGAAGTCTACATAGAAAATAGAATATAGGGGATGGTATGAGAAGACAATATTCAAAGGGCAAGTTTATTCTTTTCTCTGTGGATGAGGGTCCCCAACACAGTTTTCAGAGGTAGTACCTACTTATATATATATATATATATATATATATATATATATATATATATATATATATTATATATATATATATATATATATATATATATATAGAGCGTGTTGTAAGAGGCAACTAAAATGCCAGGAGCAAGGCTCTAGTAATCCCTTCTCCTGTATACGTTACTAATTTTAGAAAGAGAAAGTTTCGTTTATCTTTTTAGGTCACCCTGCTTCTGTGTGTGTAACCGAAAACGTAAGAAAATGACAACAGAACTTTTAACAATCTTGTCAAAGACTTGAACATGACGTACAATTGAAGAATATCATTAAGAGAGAAAGTGGAGTGATCTACCAGACCAGCATCTCTCTCATTTTCCTCTCTTACTGCTAACACCTATAGTATAATTCAGGATATCTAAAATGCAAGGAAATGATAAGGAAGGTACGTTTCTGTTAGTGAGATACTGAAGACGATATCTCATCCGGCTGCAGTATAGTCAACAATATTTGTTATGTGCAGCAAGACCTCCAACAATTATTCTGTTGAAAAAGATGGAAATTATCTAATCTTGTTGAAGCCAGTAATAATGTTACGCAATTTTCAAAGCTAAAGGTAATCAGTACCTAACTAATGAATCAGCAGAAAGGAGGGAAAATATTTATTATTTATAACTATGTTGTATTACCACGGAAGGCAAAGTAGTTTCAATTAGTCCGGGTGCACTCTTGACCTTTTTACGTATGTAATTAGTAAATATATATTACTGGTTTTATTTGCATTAGTTATTTTAACAGTATTGTTAATAAAGATAAAATTAATATTAGTATTATTATTATGATGTTCTTTATAATGATAAGGGAAGCATGTTAAATGGGAGACAATTACCTTATATTGAAGGAGAGGACAGGTTAACTTTACATTTTCAAACATGGTACATATGTGATAGAATTATGATAGAAAAATAAGGAGTCCAGTGATAATTAATTTTTTTATTCCTGTGTCACTTTAATTTTGCTTCTTACCTATTTAAACGAAGAAGGACATCTTTTATCTAGGCGTTTTAGTGGACTGAGATATTACATTATGTTTTAGAAAGGAGAAGCATGTTGTTAGATCTCTCTGTCTCTGTCTCTCTCTCTCTCTCTCTCTAAGTTTTGTTTCGGCTTCAGTGTAACATCAAAAATACTTCTCGCCTTTGTTGCCATCACCAGCTGAACAGGGCAAGATGGATATACATGATAGATCAGCTGTGCAATTATGCTCCTAAGTCCCGCAGGCGATGGTAATAACTCAGCCCTCCGTCACATTACACAGGCCGGGTAGTTACTGTGTTTGCAATAGAAGTTATGGTGGTGGATATGGATATAAAATAGGTTATGAGTATGCTGGTGCGTTCATGTGTTACTACAGGTGTTTTAGGATGCTAGTAGGAGTTATAGTGCTACTGTGGAGGTGAGTATTGGTATAAGGTTGTTCAGTTACTGCATTTCTGAGGATGTAAGTTAAGGTGCTACTGATGAAGGGCCCCCAGAACGGCAAACTTTCTCTTTCAGAGACTCAGCGTTGCGATCCTGAGGGGAAATGCCTGTAGCATTCTGAGGGACCTGGATGAAGTATTTGAGATGTACTCTCTTAGATGTCATACATGTTCTTCCTTTTGGTGTATTTCGTTCTAAAAAAAATAGTTTAAAAAACAGCATATACGGGGTTGTAGAAGAAAAATACTCAAACAGCTCAAGGGGGAAACTTTAGTTCTTCGTAAAGTACGTTAATACTCGTCTCCGATAAAATGCACAATGTGCGTCAGTTTAATATCCATTGAGGTATGCATGCAAAAATTTGTTGAAAGACTGTGCGTTGTCCCTCCACATTTATATCTCTCCAACTTGTCAATAGAACAAGAAACCTCATAAAATATTGATTTCGAAAAACTTGTTTCTACATTTGCTAAATTGAATGTAAAGGAAACAAATCAATACATATTCCGATATGAATTTTTTATTGTACATAACATGAAAAGTATAGAACAGTGAAAATGTACGAATGAACGAATGACTTGTCGGAAAGATCCCATAGGAGGTAACGAATAGCACTGGAGATGAGTGTCTTCAGTCGTAGAAACAAAGTCAGTGCAACCCAGCAGCGGACCACGTGATGGTAGAGATGAGGGTGCCGGCAGTCAGGCAGCTCATAGCAGGCAGATGTAAGAGCTCATGAGTTTGGTCCGTTATTATAGGAGATACTAGGAATATTACCCATTTTTAAATTTTCTAAACATTTCTTTCATCAACAGGTAGGCGAGTTTGGGTTTGGAGTCGTCTTAGAAGAATTGTTCCACATAGTCTTAGATATATAGTGGTGTGAAAATGTATGGAGCAACAGGGCGATTTTTTTTTTTTTTTTTTTTTGACAGTTCCGTTTCAGAGTTTATTGTGCAGTTCTCTGGACATATTCCTGTTTCTAAGTGTAGTAAAAAATTACATTTTTTCCCCAAGTAAAGCCGGGTTGTGATTGGTAAATTTCAATTTTTGATTTGTCCTCTTCGTCTTCTGTAGGTTGAAGTGCTACAGTTATGAGGAGGCAAGAGGAGTAATTGTTTCTTGGATGAGTGCACTAAAGGTGTTCGAGCTGATAATCTTAAGTGTGAGATGACTTGACCTCAGGGAACGTCATCTAAGTACGTTGTCGAGTTTGAAGACCAGGTTAGCAGCATAGTTGAAGGTAGTCGAGGCACGTCACGATTTTTTTTTTTTTTTTTTTTTGGAGATTCCATCTTGAATGATAGATGATGTGTCCAAGGCCGTGGAAGTGAGGAAGGCAGCCTGCCAAATTATTTGTAATAACTTTTGAGTGTGATGATAGCATAGGTCAGGGTTATGAAGGAGCTGTGTCTTTCCGAGCTTTAAGCAGCTTTGTATTTAGAGTGCGATGATCACTCTTGCCAGTGACATTTCGGCTGAGTGGCTGAGATGCAATTCTAGTGTGTGTCCATCGTTTCCGGAGTTAGGACAATATTCTTCTCCTTCACTGGGCAGTTCTTAGCAAGGTATGTACAGCAGTAGCAGTTCTAGCATGGGGTGTTGTGGTAATTGCTCTCAGGTTCAATGTTTCTGTGGCTAGCAGGGTATTAAGAGTTTTATCGTTGAATATTTGAGAGGCCGTGGAGTTTTCAGTAAAGATGGTCTTAAAAAATGACGAGGCGGTGAAAATTTTGATCATGTATACGATTGCCCAATCGTTTTGACTTTTAATGAGTTGCTTCAGATGACTGGTTTGTCGACGTTGCGGTCAAACCTCTTGATAAACGCAGATTTTGGCTCTCAAAACTGAAGGAGGAGGTGCTTCGAAGTCACGGTCCTTAGCGCATTCATTGGTTGGGTGGTGATGGTCTTAGATGCCTAATCGTAAGTGCAGCATTCGTCGATGAAAGCATCCTTAGCACTGAAGAAGTTACACAGTTTCATATGCAGAGTTGTGAGGAGTGTTACCAAGGTCTCTTTTAATAAATCAAAGATTACCCCACGAAATGGGCGAAAGCACATCCTGAAACAAATCCCAGCGAGGAGCAAGGTTATTGTCTGGTGGTTAAAGGTTCCTCTTCCCAACGAGGATCGTCGGGAGGCTGGTAGCGAGAGGGGTTCTGCAACCCGCACGAGGTGAGGACTGCAGAAGAGGGAACATGTACAATCAATACATTACTCTTGATTCATGGAAAAATAATTATATAATTACAAATGCATAATTTATATTCATACCAATGTACATGAATTATTTTTGGAAAGTTAATTAGGTAGTGGACATGGAAGAGTAATGATAGAGGAGAGGATGAAATAGGCAAGTAGTATGAACAGTGTTTTTGTAGTTTGTATCGGAGTCCTAATTTTATTTTCTACTCTTTGCAGCGTGTTTCGAGACAAATTGAATCGATGTTTGTATTTCACATTTTGGGATTTTAATCCTATATATCTTACTGCTAATATACAGATTGTGCTTTATATACCTAAATAAAAAAAAAGCTTACATTTTTTTCAGAGCGAGAGAGAGGAGAGAGGAGAGAGAGAGAGAGAGAGAGAGAGAGAGACAGACAGAGAGAGAGAGAGAGAGAGAGAGAGAATGGAGCTTCCTAGACAATCCTGGTCACAAAAATATTTCGACAGTCATGTTTTGCCAACAACAGCAATATTCACAAGGGACTGAAAAGGTCGGAGGTTCTATGAGCACAAGATAAAATCTCAAGTTTTATACAGTATGTTTTTCTTATATTTGAAGTTCATTACAGAAAAGTTTGTTGCCACCGCCTTCAAGAGGAAAAGTTGTGAGTTAAGAAAATCCTGAGTGATGGAGATAACAGGAAAAATACTGTAAAAAAATTAACAAAAATGTCTCCGTATTTTTTTCTGTATAGTTTCGCTGCGCAAGTTTGTTGGTTAAATAGTAAACAGTTTTCTGTCAGTTTCCTCTATACTGGAATAAAACGATACTAAACTAGTTAAAGTGTTATCTGTCAGTTTCTTCTCTATACGAGAGTAAGACGACTGTAAACTAGTCAGAGAACATGCTTTAATTTTGAGTTGCTAGTGGACTGGAAAATTGAAACTACGTTTGCATAAGTCCTGAGGTGATTTAGGAAGGCAAGGCGATAAGTATCTGAAGTGTTTGTTTCGATGCAGTTAAATGAGCGGTACCTTAATTCGTAGATACTGGAAAACAACTGTTTATTTTAATCATTGCTTATGTATATCCTGTTATAACCAATGTCAATCTTATCATGTCTCTCTCCTTTTTTCCCCTCTGTTCTTTTTTTCTCCTGTCTTTCCTGTGGCTCCTTCATAGGCCTTTGTTTGATCTTCGGAGTCACCCTTAGTCTTCTCTTCATTGAGTGTCTGTTTCCTTTGTATCATCTTCGTCCTCAAATTAATTATGAAATTTGTCTCTGTGAATTTGGTGGCGACTGACCCAAAAAACTGAAAATAGAAAATGCATATCTCCTCTCTAAAGATGTGTACAGCGACGTAGTAGTAGTAGTAGTAGTTAATGAGCTAATAACTTAATAACAACTAATAAATATAATAATAAATATTACTTAAAATGATACTAATTAAGATACATTATTAAAAGTCGTAGTTACAATACTGGCGGCGGCGGCAGCAGCAGTAGCAATACCAACAGCAGCAGGAGCAGCAGCCTACCACTGATGATGATACCAAAATAACGCCAACCACTCATGATGACACCATAATAATGCCTACCACTCATGATGACACCATAATAATGCCTATCACTCATGCTGAGACGATAAAAACGCCAACCACTCAATCTGACAATAGTGCAAAGAATACCAAGTATCTTAACAGCTTAAAAACGCGCTAAAACCATGCTTACACCAGGAAACGCAGGCCAGCATTGCTGTCACCGGAATATTATACATGCCAGTGATACTGCCAACAGAAAAATACATAACAGCCATGCTGAAAAAAGATGAACATAAAACGGCGATGGTGATACCATAATGCACAACGGCCATGCTGACACCACAGCAAAACATATAAACCATAATGATTCCAGAATAACTTATGCCAATCATGCTGACCGCAGAGCAAAAAGTCGAGTCCTTGCTCCAGAAATTTCAAAACCATCTGTGCAAAATGTCGTCCAGATGCAGTGGAAATGAACCAAGGAATCGTTCAGAGCTCCGCAATGTGAGTCACGGAGGATGTATTTTGAGCAGCAGCTAGTTCACCAGGTGAGACTTTAAAAGTAAAGGTATTTGTTTTTATGCTTCAGTCACGCTTCAAGAGACGTGGCAAGAGAGAGCGCTGCACGACCCTTGGGAGTTTAGCGTTTAGTTATGGTTGTAATAAAAATAACTGTGGCAGGAAGGGCCGCTTGCTTGTAAACTGCTGAAGAGCTTTGGATGAAATATTATTACCTCTTTCCCCAGGGGGCTGTACCACTCCTGTGGCTTTAGCGCCTCTCCTTGAATACTATTAAATGATAACAATAATAATAATAATTGTTACGTTACCAATATTGTCTGGTCACGGGTTAAGTTCCCTTCTGACTTGGCCTGCGAACTCGAAGTTATAAAAAGCGTTATCAAATGTTAAGGTGAAACTAGTAAACTTAGACTAGAGACAAATATTCAGAGGTGTCTAGTTATATCAGCTACAGTGCAATAATGCCATTAAATTAGAGAACCCAATATATTTGGAAGCTAGTTATAAACCTGTGCGGCCATTATGTTTCCGCGGGAGAGAGAGAGAGAGAGAGAGAGAGAAACTCGATTTTGAACAGTGAAAATATACAAAGGCATAATTTGAGAAAATTGCAAACATGTTACTAATTTTATAGTTAATATATAAATGGCCTAAGATTGATCCTCAGTTAAACTGAATCTATATTATTTAATTAACTAGAAGGATGTCAGTAACAGGTGGTTGTCATAGGAGTTCAAGCAGATAGATATACGTGTTCATGAAAATCAGTTAAATGAATAAAAATTTTTAAATATATATTTTTAAAATCAATGTGTACAATATTAATTTAAACGATTATATATATTATATATATATATATATATAATATTATATTATATATATATATATATATATATTCAACAAGTCGGCCGTCTCCCACCGAGGCAGGGTGACCCAAAGAGAAAGAAAATCCCCAAAAAGAAAATACTTTCATCATTCAACACCTTCACCTCACTCACACATAGTCACCGTTTTTGCATAGGTGCCCAGAATACAAGAGTTTAGAAGTATATACGCACAAAAATACACAATATATCCCTCCAAACTGCCAATATCCCAAACCCCTCCTTTACTTCCCATTTCCAGGACTCAAGTCCGGTTAAATAAAATAACCGGTTTCCTTGAATCCCTTTACTAAATATTACCCTGCCCACACTCCAACAGATCGTCTGGTCCCAAATACCATTTGTCTCCATTCACTCCTATCTAACACGCTCACGCACGCTTGCTGGAAGTCCAAACCCCTCGCCCACAACACCTCCTTTACCCACTCCCTCCAACCTTTTTCGAGGACGACCCCTACCCCGCCTTCTTTCCCGTACAGATTTATACACTCTCCATGTAATTCTGTTTTGATCCATTCTCTCTAAATGACCAAACCACCTCAACAAACCCTCTTCAGAACTCTAATACTTTTATTAACTCCACACCTAATTTCCACACTTCGAATTTTGTGCATAATATTTACACCACACATTGCTCTTAGACAGAACATCTCCACTGCCTCCAATCGCCTCCTTGCTGCAGCATTTACAACCCAAGCTTCACACCCATATTAGAGTGTTGGTACTACTATACTTTCATACATTCCCATCTTTGCCTCGATAGATAACATTTTTCGCCTCCACATATACGTCAATGCACCACTCACCTTTTTTCCTTCGTCAATTCTGTGATTAACCTCATCCTTCATAAATCCATCCGCTGACACGTCAACTCCCAAATATCTGACAACATTCACTTCTTCCATACTCCTCCTCCCCAATTTGATATCCAATTTTTCTTTATCTAAATCATTTGCTACTCTCATCACCTTACTCTTTTCTATGTTCACTTTCAACTTTCTACCTTTACACACATTCCAAAATTCATCCACTAACCTTCGCAATTTTTCTTTAGAATCTCCCATAAGCACAGTATCATCAGCACAAAGTAACTGTGTCATTTCCAATTTTGTATTTAATTCCCCATAATTTACTTCTTTTACAACCCCATCTATAAATATATTAAACAACCATGGTGACATTACACATCCCTGTCTAAGATCTACTTTTACCGGGAAGTAGTCTTCCTCACTTCTGCACACCCTAACCTGAGCCTCATTATCCTCATAAAAACTCTTTACAGTATGTAGTAACTTACCACCTATTCCATAAACTTGCAACATCTGCCACATTGCTCCACTATCCACTATATCATATGCCTTTTCTAAATCCATATATATATATATATATATATATATATATATATATATATATATATATATATATATATATATATATATATATATGCCGTGCCGAATATGTAAAACTGGTCAATTAGCAAGAACTCATTTGAAAATAAGTCCTTTCTAAAATTTTCTCTTATACGTTTAAAGATATATTTTTTTCATTAATGTTGATGTAAAAATTTATAATTTTTCACCAAAAGGAACTTAGAAAACTTACCTAACCTTATTATAAGAAGAACAATTTATTTTAGCCTAACCCAACTAAATATATTTTAGATTTGTTTACAATAATTTAATACTAAACAAACACAGTGAAATATATTTTTTTTCGTTAGGTTCAGAATGATTTTGGCGAAATTATTGCATACACAAAATTTTCACTTGTCCTAAATGGCAAGATGAGCGTTGCTATTTAAGCCAAGATCGCAAATTCTGCCTATTCGGCACGACATATATATATATATATATATATATATATATTATATATATATATATATATATATATATATATATATATATATATATATATATATATATATGTCGTGCCGAATAGGCAGAATTTGCGTTCTTGGCTTAAATAGCAACGTTCATCTTGCCATATAGGACAAGTGAAAATTTGTGTATGCAATAATTTCGCCAAAATCATTCTGAACCTAACGAAAACTAATGTATTTCACTGTGTTTGTTTTGTATTAAATTATTGTAAACAAATCTAAAATATATTTAGTTGGGTTAGGCTAAAATAAATTGCACTTGTTATAATAAGGTTAGGTAAGTTTTCTAAGATTCTTTTGTTGCAAAATTAAAAATTTTTACATTAACATTAATGAAAAATATATATCTTCAAACGTATAAGAGAAAATTTTAGAAAGGCCTTAATTTTAAATGAGTTCTTGCTAATTGACCAGTTTTACATATTCGGCACGACATATATATATATATATATATATATATATATATATATATATATATATATATATATATATATATATATATATATATATATATATCCTAGGTAGTAGGTTGGTAGACAGCAACCGCCTAGGGAGGTACTACCGTCCTGCCAAGTGAGTGTAAAACGAAAGCCTGTAACTGTTTTACATGATGGAAGGATTGCTGGTGTTCTTTTTTCTGTCTCATGAACATGCAAGATTTCAGGTACGTCTTGCTACTTCTACTTACACTCAGGTCACATTACACATACATGTACGAGCATATATGTACACACCTCTCTGAGTTTATTTCTATTTTCTTTCTAGTTCTTGTTCTTGTTTATTTCCTCTTATCTCCATGGAGAAGTGGAACAGAATTCTTCCTCCATAAGCCATGCGTGTTGTAAGAGGAGACTAAAATGCTGGGAGCAAGGGCCTAGTAACTCCTTCTCCTGCATGAGTTACTAAGTTTAAAAAGAGAAACTTTTGTTTTTCATTTTGGACCACCCTGCCTCGGTGGGATACGGCCGGTTTATTGAAAGATTATATATATATATATATATATATATATATATATATATATATATATATATATATATATATATATATATATATATATATATTTATATATACATATATATATTCGACCCCGCGACACACTGTCCCACCTCAAGAGACAACACAACGTACTTGTCACCCTATCCACTACGCCATCGATCCTACAAACATGAGCCTAGCGAAGTAGACTTTCAAGCACATTATCAAGGAACAGTTCGTTGATGATGTGAGAAATCACGAAAGCACTTGGTTCACTATTTTTTCACAGTGGTTGTTTTGCATAATATATATATATATATATATATATATATATATATATATATATATATATATATATATATATATATATATATATATATATATATATATAATGTATATATATATATTTATTCAACAAAC
>NC_069400.1:24951726-24966726 GCF_026875155.1 Cherax quadricarinatus
ACGTAAAATACCGTCAAAATAAAGTAAGAAAAATTATTATGTCAACGAAAACGCATTAAGGCTTTTTCCTTTTATCTCCCGTATTGCGAAATTTCGGTCCTTGTTTGAAAGAAATTCTGGCTGTGTCTGGTGTTACTAGCTTATTGCTGAACCTGGTGTTACTAGCTTATTGCTGAACCTGGTGTTACTAGCTTATTGCTGAACCTGGTGTTACTAGCTTATTGCTGAACCTGGTGTTACTAGCTTATTGCTGAACCTGGTGTTACTAGCTTATTGCTGAACCTGGTGTTACTAGCTTATTGCTGAACCTGGTGTTACTAGCTTATTGCTGAACCTGGTGTTACTAGCTTATTGCTGAACCTGGTGTTACTAGCTTATTGCTGAACCTGGTGTTACTAGCTTATTGCTGTACCTGGTGTTACTAGCTTATTGCTGTACCTGGTGTTACTGGTGCTACTAGCTCATTGCTGTACCTGGTGTTACTGGAGTTACTAATTTATTGCTGAACCTGGTGTTACTGGTGTTATTAGCTTATTGTTATACCTGGTGTTACTAGCTTATTGCTGTACCTGGTGTTACTAGTTTATTGCTGTACCTGGTGTTACTGATGCTACTAGCTCATTGCTGTACCTGGTGTTACTAGTGTTACTAGCTTATTGCTGTATCTGGTGTTACTGGTGTTACTTGCTTATTGCTGTACCTGGTGTTACTGGTGTTACTTGCTTATTGCTGTACCTGGTGTTACTGGTGTTACTTGCTTATTGCTGTACCTGGTGTTACTGGTGTTACTAGCTTATTGCTGTATCTGGTGTTACTGGTGTTACTAGCTTATTGCTGTACCTGGTGATACTAGTTTATTGCTGTACCTGATGTTACTGGTGCTACTAGCTTATTGCTGTACCTGGTGTTACTAGTGTTACTAGCTTATTGCTGTACCTGGTCGTACCAGCTATGACTGTGCTTTAGTTGCTATCTACAACTGTGATTGTTGTTAGCATCTTATGGCTGCGCCTGGTGTTACTAGTTTAAGACTGTGTCTGATGTTATTATAGGCGAGCTTTGTGATACTAGCTTATAAATATGTTTGGAATTATCTTATAGGTAAACTTAGTGCTAAACAGTAGCTTATGACTGTTTGGTGTTTTACCAAATACAACTTGCATGGGACATGGGAAGGGATGTCAAGACCATAAAGTCTTTGTTTGTGGCTGAGGAAGATGAATAAAGTGTTTGACCACTGATAAGTAAATCACTCAAAAGTAAATTATTATCGAATAAAAAATTATAACTATCTTCAACAGAGGCATTAATGCTCCATCCCCCAGCATGAAAAAATAAATTAAAATGTATATAAGTGAATTTATTATGCATGGAAACTGCATAATGAATTGATTTGCCTTTGCAACTGGGCACTTTATTCAGAAAACATTTCGCCTGCGCACCAAGTATTTTTCACGTCTGAGAGATCATACGTGGTGACGCTGCCTTCATCACAAGGAAAACATAACGCTCCTAATTAACATAATGTGAGAAGTCTGTGAACTGTTTTGAGTTTAATTTGCTTTTCTTTACATGCATTAATCAGTAAAAAAATATTGTTAGCTAACCTTCCGTGTGTCATTTTGTTACTAAACTTTTAACAATATCAGGAGTATGTACAGGTCACTCTCTGGTATGTACAGGTCACTCTCTGGTATGTACAGGTCACTATCTGGTATGTACGGGTCACTATCTGGTATGTACGGGTCACTATCTGGTATGTACAGGTCACACTCTGGTATATACATGACACTCTCTGGTATGTACAGGTGACTCTCTGGTATGTATTTGTCACTCTCTGGTAAGTACAGGTCACTCTCTGGTATGTACAGGTCACTCTCTGGTATGTACAGGTCACTCTCTGGTATGTACAGGTCACTCTCTGGTATGTACAGGTCACTATCTGGTATGTACGGGTCACACTCTGGTATATACATGTCACTCTCTGGTATGTACAGGTGACTCTCTGGTATGTACAGGTGACTCTCTGGTATGTACAGGTCACTATCTGGTATGTACAGGTCACTATCTGGTATGTACGGGTCACTATCTGGTATGTACAGGTCACACTCTGGTATATACATGTCACTCTCTGGTATGTACAGGTGACTCTCTGGTATGTACTGGTCATTCTCTGGTATGTACAGGTCACTCTCTGGTATGTACAGGTCACTCTCTGGTATGTACTGGTCATTCTCTGGTATGTACAGGTCACTCTTATGAACAGGTCACTCTCTGGTATGTACTTGTCATTCTCTGGTACGTGCTTGTCACTTTCTGGTATGTACAGGTCACTCTCTGGTATGCGCAGGTCACGTTCGGGTATGCACAGGTCACTCTGGTATGTACAGGTCACTCTCTGGTACGTACAGTCCACTCTCTGGTATGTACAGGTCACTCTCTAGTATGTACAGGTCACTCTCTTATGAACAGGCCACTCTCTGGTATGTACAGGTCACTCTCTTGTATGTATAGGTCACTCTCTGGTATATATAGGTCACTCTCTGGTATATACATGACACTCTCTGGTATGTACTTGTCACTCTCTGGCAAGTACAGGTCACTCTGTCATGTACAGGTCACTCTCTGGTATGTACAGGTCACTCTCTGGTATGTGCAAGTCACTTTCGGGTATGTACAGGTCACTCTGGTATGTACAGGTCACTCTGGTATGTACAGTCCACTCTCTGGGAGGTACAGGTCACTTTCTATGTACAGGTCACTGTGTAGGTCACTATGTACATGCCACTTTCAGGTATGTACAGGTCACTTTCGGGTATATACAGGTCACTCTGGTATGTACAAGTCACTTTCGGGAGAGAACTCAGTAATTACTAAGTCCATTACTTACTCGTTACTTGTCAAACAGTATTCCTGTCTCTTTGGGTACTGGGATATTACCTTTTTTCACAATTTGTTTGGAAGATTAACATATGGAATTGTGTACCAAGATTTTTTTTTGTTTCGGTGCTACCCAGATACTGTCTGGTACCCCAGTAGATACTGTCCATGTACCCCAGTAGATACTGTTCAGGTACCCCAGTAGATATTATCCAGGTACCCCAGTAGATACTGTCCAGGTACCCCAGTAGATACTGTCCAGGTACCCCAGTAGATATTGTCCAGGTACCCCAGTAGATATTGTCCAGGTACCCAAGTAGATACTGTCCAGATACCCCAGTAGATACTGTCCAAGTGCCCCAGTAGATACTGTCTGGTACCCCAGTAGATACTGTCCATGTACCCCAGTAGATACTGTCCTGGTACCCCAGTAGATGCTGTCCAGGTACCCCAGTAGATACTGTCCAGGTACCCCAGGAGATATTGTCCAGGTACCACAGTAGATACTGTCCATGTACCCCAGTAGATACTGTCCAGGTACCCCTGTAGATACTGTCCAGGTACCCCCAGTAGATACTGTCCAGGTACCCCAGTAGATACTGTCCAGGAACCCCAGTAGATACTGTACAGGTACCCCAGCAGATACTGTCCAAGCACCCCAGTAGATATTGTCCAGGTACCCCAGTAGATATTGCCCAAGTACCCTAGCAGATACTGTCCAGGTACCCCAGTAGATATTGTCCAGGTACCCCAGTAGATATTGCCCAAGTACCCTAGCAGATACTGTCCAGGTACCCCAGTAGATATTGTTCAGGTACCTCAGTAGATACTGTCCAAGTACCCCAGCAGATACTGTCCAGGTACCACAGTAGACACTGTCCAGGTACCCCAGCAGATACTGTCCAAGTACCCCAGCAGATACTGTCCAGGTACCCCAGTAGATACTGTAAAGGATCCCCAGTATATACTGTCCAGGAACCCCAGTAGATACTGTCCACATACCCCAGCAGATACTGTCCAGGTACCCCAGTAGATACTGTCCAGGTACCCCATTAGATACTTTCCAGGTACCCCAGTAGATACTGTCCAGGTACTCCAGTAAATACTGTCCAGGTACCCCCAGCAGATACTATCCAGGTACCCCAGCAGATACTGTCCAGGAACCCCAGTAAATACTGTCCATGTACCCCAGCAGATACTGTCCAGGTACCCCAGTTGATACTGTCCAGGTACCCCAGTAGATACTGTCCAGATGCCCCAGCAGATACTGTCCAGGTACCCCAGTAGATACTGTCCAGGTACCCCAGTAGATACTGTCCAGGTACCCCAGTAGATACTGTCCAGGTACCCCAGTAGATACTGTCCAGACTGTCCAGGTACCCCAGCAGATACTGTCCAGGTGCCCCCCCCCCAACCATTTCTCGAATACACTTCAGATATTTTCCATGTACTCTTGGGATACTGTTTAAGAACTCAGGTATTCAGATCTTGTTTAGGTTGAGAGTGTTCACATATCCTTAAATATATATATTGCTAAGATGCAGTTACTACTCACATAATTATACATTGCTCATATACCTTAAAGGAAATACTCAGATATTCCTCATATTGGTTAGGTAAGACGTAAATATTGTTCATATATTCAGCTATTACTCAGATATTCTGAAGGCATTGTTCAGGTGCTGGTATAGTGCTCAGTTACCACTAAGATATTGCTCTAGTAATCATTGAATATTGTTCAGATGTACCTTAGATATTGCTTAGTAATCCGGTATCTTCTCCAAATATACTGTTTATTTTCCTAATGAGCTGAATGGTAAGAAACAACGTAAGTAACGTTCTTTCTTACTTCTCTCGAAATATAAAGTGAATTCATTTTACAGTAGATGTCACTTCTCTTTCCTCATCTTCTTTCATCTGTCTGTCGCCAGTCTCTGACACCCACATCTTTTTGTGATTACCACCTGTTACTCGTGCGTGTGCACACACACACACACACACACACAAACAGACACACACACACACACACACACACACACACACACAAACACACACACACACATACACACACACACATCTTTTTATGATCACCTGCTTCACACATCTTTTTTTTCCTCACTATCACCTGCTTCACACATTTCTTTTCTCACTATCACTTTCCTCACACTATCTTGTGTCACTCTGATATCTGTCGCACACATGCATCTAACTCTGTCAACTGCTTCACACACATCTTTTATCACTGATCTCACACACGCTTTCACGACCAGTGAAGAGGCGGGGCCAGGAGCTATGACTCGACCCCTGCAACCCCAATCAGGTGAGTGCACAACTTTCTCATCTCACTGTTTACTTACTTTGTTTGTCGTCCGTTCTCCCCTTCTGTATTTTTCATCCTACTCTTGTTTGAAAACAGCATCGCTATATCAAATAGAATCCTATGCTAATTGTTAATATAGATTAACATGGGTTTTCGCTAAGAGGTGATTTATTTGTAAACGTGAGGCAAAAAAATAATTTTACACTGTAAAATTATGGAAATTGTTTGGCATTACTTAAGCACATTAGATATTCTGGCGTCTCTAACAAGAATTTGTAATACATGTGACTAACTCCGTCAAGGAGGCACTAAATTGCTCTGTTAGCACAATGGTTACATCGATTAGTTGCTGTTCTTCTCATAAATTATATTATTTCTTAGTAACGTCTTGTTTTAGTAACTCAGGCTGTTCAAATGGCATGATGTTCCTTAATTTATGCTGCTGTATATATGACATTTACAATATACATGACATTTAGGACATACATTGCATAATCCTTTCATCTGCAAACTGAAGTTATGTTAAAGCTTCCATGATTAACGAAATTTCTCTCAGTTTTTCTCACATGTGTCTCATCACTTGTAGAAAAAAATTATACCAAATAAACAATTTATAAAATTAATACCATAATACACATTTTTTTTAAATATTGAGGTTCCTTGTATTGCGATGCGCCGTGGTTAAATTTTTGTGTTTCCAACTCAAAGGTATTTCCTAATATTATACCAGTAAACCAGAGTCTTGAAACTATGAGCACCGGTTCATGACTTGAGGACAATGCCTGCAAGACTTCGGTGCCTCATGCCTGAATTTCACATATCTTTTGTTTTATACTTTTGCAACGCCTCCACAGTTTTCAATAAGCTTTTAACCTTAAAGGGAACTGAGATTACCTTCTTCGCTTTACCAAAGTTGGTTACCTCCCAGTCCCCAAGCCATGCATGGACCTAACGTTTATGGAGGATCCTCATAATATAATAATAATAATAATAATAATAATAATAATAATAATAATAATAATAATAATAAATTAGATTATAAGAGCCTTTTAACTTGCCAAGAGCTCGATTTGTCGTTGTTTGTATTGTATAAAGCTGATTCAACGATCTTGAACAAGTCACTCATTCTTCTGGAAATTAGGAAAAGAATCACATTTCATTTCCTCCAGACTAAGAACAAATATTATTTCTTCTTCCTAACTGAAACAATTAATCTCTTTTCTCTATTCTGAATTAACTGTGCGAATATAAACTGCTTAGGTGATTTAAATAATTTATATGCCTGTTACCCGCATTCTAATATATAAACACATTAAGCATTTTTTTGCGAGGAGGGGGGTGGAGGGGATGAAAATATGTAGTCTCTCTCTTTCTCTGTTTTCTTGTGTTTCTCACCCTCGTTTTCCTCTCCCTCCCTACCTCAATTCCTGCTTATTTCCTCGTCTTCCTCTCGTCTTCCCTACCTTCCCCTCCTCTTCTTTACCCTCTCCATGTCTCCCTCACCCTCCTCTTTCCTCACTCTTCCCTAGTGGAGGATGTCCGGCCTTTGGAATAAGTTATCTGGAGCCAGCAGACCTTGGTGTTTATTTAGCCTCAACGTCCAATCATCCCCATCCCTAGTTCTCGTCCTTCCCTATCCCTACAGTTCGTCCTCATCGATATCCCAAATCCTTACCCCTCGCATTTATGTGGCTTGTAACTTTATGGTTAGAGAGTTCGGCACGTAAATGAAAAGACTTCATTTCGATCCTCAAATGGGGGGAGGGGAACTTATGGGTAAGTTTCCTTAGCTGTCCCTCCTCACGCAGCAGTAAATAGGTATGAGTGGCATCTTGGGAGAAAATTTGCAATGCAAATGTGAGTTACGCCAACACTCCCTCACCTTCTTCACCTCACATACTTTCCTCACTTCCAGCTCCGTACATTCATAGCATTTATACGCTCTTTTGAGAAGTGAATAAGACGAGCTGTACGTATTTTTCAATAGAGATAATGTAAACAACCCCACAACTCACCAAATGCGATTTGTATTTCCACACCGTCTAACACATGGATGTTTTCTGCGATATCTTTTCATCTGTACTTACTGTTATCAAAACATTCTAAACCTTTCTATGTGTTTCAGCCAAGTATTTACTTAGAACAATCGTTTACAAAATATCTAGCAGGGAGGCGCAAGAGGTTTAAATGAATTAAACTAAGGCAAGAGGACTGATATGAGAATAACTGAGGCGAGAGAAATATATATCAGATGAACTGAAATCAGATAAAATGAGTTAAGAGAATTGAGATGAGAGGAACTGAGATTATAGGAACCGAGACGAGAGTAACTGAAACGAGAGAAATTCACATGAGAAAAATCATGACGGAAGGAACTTTAGAGAAAACTTCCACAATAGGAACTGAAGGAACTTTAACTGAAATGAGACGAACTGAGGTGAGAGGAGCTGAGATAAGAGGAACTGAGAAGGTGGAACTAAAAATTACATATTTAATTGAAATTAAAAGAAATATTGTTGCATTTTACAATGCTGCTTATATGCATGAAATTCCGGAACCTCGATCCTCCTTCCAAGAACAGACATTCCCTGGTCTCCCAAAGGAAAGCCATGATTGTCACCGCCTGGCAGAGGTGTGTGTTGCAAAGCGACAGGAAATGAGATGAGACAAGCTGAGACGAGAACTAAAACGAGAGGAGCTGAGGCTAGAGGAACTGAGAAAGCAGGAGCTGAGGTAAATGGAGCTGAGACGAGAACTTAAAACGACAGGAAACGAAAGAAGAAAAACTGAGATGAGAGGAAATGATGCGATTGTAGCTTGGGCGAGAGAAAGCGAGGCAAAAGAAACTAAGATGTGAAGGACCGAAACAAGAGAAACGTAAGGAACAACAATGAAAAGAACTGAGAAACTGAGATGGAAGAAACGGCGAAGGAAAAAAACACGGGTAAGTAGAACTGTAACGAAATACTTGCGTGTGCTACCACACCAAAACTATCTACAATTTACACAAATAACCCGCACATACGAGAAAGAAACTTATGACGACGTTTCGGTCCGACTTGGATCATTAACTTGTCACACACTAGTTAATGGTCCAAGTCGGACCGAAACGTTGTCATAGGTGTTCGTAGCTCGATTGCTAGCGCGCTCAGCTCACACAATAATGTCCGTGGCTCGATCCCCGGTACAGATGGAAATATTAAGTCATGGTTTCCTTAAGACACCTACTGTCCTTGCTCAACTATTAGTAAAATAGGTACCTGGGTGTTACCTAACTGGTGTGAATAGCATCCTGGGGACAAAATTGACCTAATTTACCCGAAATAGTCTGCATAACAAAGGGTTTTCTATATAGCAGTATGTCACTGATTTCGGCTAGACCTGTATACCTTGTACATGTACTTGTAGAAATAAAGATTATTATTTAGTGTGGTTCATTTGTGTATTGTTCCAGTGGCGATATTATACTTTTTTATTCTTTGTCTGCAACTTTTACTACTACATACTGATCACAAGCTGGCGAGAACACAGTAAAGCGGAACATCAGGTGAAAGAATTGAGCCGTCTAGCGGCTCCCCCTTTACAGTGAATATCAAAATGGTATACAATACCGACAGGTTGGTAAGTAAGACACATAGGCGACAGTTAGGTATCTTTATTCCGATACGTTTCGACTGATGAAGCCTAATGTGTAGGCGAAACGTTTCAGAATAAAGATGCCTAACTATTGCCTATGTCTTATTTACCTCCCTTTTATTGTATACCCTCATTTCCCGGACGAGTTTCACGGATTATATTGATATAAACCAGGTTATAATGAGGAAAGGCTTTCCTAGATTATACGTTCATCTGAATGCCAGTCTGGCAAAGACTGGAAGGTCTCCTCGCTTCCTCACATTACTGCTGCTATAATGAAAAGAACCGTCGGATAATGTGATTAAAACAATACACAAATAACCCTCACGCTGGAGAAACTTATGGTCCGACTTGGACCATTAACTAGTCAGGCACTAGTTAATGATCCAAGTGAGACCGAAACGTTGTCATAAGTTTCTGCTATGCGTGGATGATTTGTGTATTGTTCCAGTCAGGGTATTGTGCATTCCTGTTGTTCTTAATGTAATTAAAAAAAAACATGAGAAGAACTCTAATCGCTAGAGGACAGCAAATAATCTAAAATGTTGAGTTCGTTTTGCGATCTTGATGAAGCTCTGAAATATTAAGAGAGATGTTTGAATGTTAGACACTTGGGAAAATACTACTAATAACAGCTGAACTGTAGAAGGTATACACAGACACATTAATTATGCAAAATTAAATAAAAAATATGTAATAAGTTTCGTGGAAAAAAAATTCTCACCGGGGAGTTTTTGCTTCCACTTTCTAGAGTTAGGCTTTACACTCTAGAGCTGGGCTTCTCTCTTTGGAGTTTGGCTTCCCAAACTGGCATGTGGTTTGCGTTATGGTTGACGGTAAACTTTTACACATTGAAAGCGTCGTAATATTAAGCCAGTTACTCTTTCTTTATCCCTCCGTTTTGAACTCCTTTTTCTTCTTCTCTGTATTAGTCTTTCTAGCGTTCTTAGAGACACCTTACTTGTTACTCTCAACCCCTTCACAGATATTTTCACGCTTCAACAGTCCTTTCTACTTAGATCCAACACGTTCACATATGCCTGCTGGACTCTCAAGCTTCTACCCTCTATATACCTTCAGCATTCCCTCCTTTTAATGTTTCTTGAGACGTTCCCCACACCCAAGTCTCATCAGTCCAGGTTTATACAGCAGTTCTTGCTTAGTTTTTTCTAAATAATGTGATCTCAGGAACTCTACTACCGTGGCTAACGTGACGGTATGGAGTTTTGAGACTCTGACCGCGGGTTCAAATCCCCCCCGTGGTATGGTTTAACTCTACTACCGCTTGGTATTATTCCCTCCATACCATCACATAGTCTCTTAATTTGTTCATTCCTTATTCCCTGCATAATTTTCATAACCCACATTGCTCTACAGATCTTCATCACATTTCCACTGCTACTTCAGTATTCAACAACTATGCCTAACAGCCATACAAAAGGATCGGTATCATTAAACTCTGATACATTTCTCGCTTTACTTGGAGAATGCGTCTTTAATCCACATCGCTCTACCAAGAATGTGTGCATCACAAATTCAACTTTTCATCCAACTAATTTTACGCAAGTTTTAAAACTTATTGAATATGTAATCAGCCACAATCAACGCGAACAAGCGCCCTGGCATTATTAATTTATTCGAGATGTACCCTAAATATAAGTTATTTTTATTCTAACCTTTATTAAAAAAATAAAAAAAAATTAAATAATTGCGTTCGTGATTACTATTTATTTTGGCACAACTGTGGGTTTGCGTGTTCTGAGCTCCCACTTTTTTTTCAATATATTGATCTGAAAGTTTAATTATGGATATAATAAAAGAATTAAATGGTATATTGATGTTTCAGACATAAGGTGATAGCACGGTTTAGGGAGATAAAGGGAGAGGAAGTTGAGAGGAGCATATTGTGTAAATGGCAGAGGAGAGACAAGGGCTAGGTGAATGTTGATTTTTTTCGGACTGTGATGGTGGTATTGGAGAGCAAAGTAACAGATTACAGTTAATCATAGCATGTGATATCTATTCCCACCGTCATTATACATAACTACATATGTAATCACTTTCTGCATCTTTAGTCATGGGGTTTACTTTTAATCAACATGGTTCGTATTTATAAAACATCCTTTTTTATAAATTAAAATAATAATAATATCTTTATTTACTACATGTACATGGTATACAGGCCTAGCTGACATCAGTGACATACTACTATACAGGAAGCCACTTGTTATGCAGAGCATTTCGGGCAAATTAGGTCCTTGTCCCAGGATATGTCCCACACCAGTCGACTAACACCCAGGTACCCATTTTACTGATGGAGGAACATAGACAATCGGTGTAAAGAAACACGTCCAATGTTTCTACCCTCGCTGGGAGTCGAGCGAGAGCCTTAACGATCAGATCATGCTCTAGAGCAGTGGCTCCCAAACGGGGGGGTAAATTACCCCCTGGGGGTAATTTAACCATTTTTGGGGGGTAATGGAGGGGTGACAGAAAAAAAGTTATGAATTCTGAAAATCAAGAAAACAATGCGGTACCCGGTATGAGGATTATTGTTAACTTTGTCTTAGTATATAAAGTTGTAAAGTAAACCTATTATAAGTAAGTAATAAAGTTAAACCAAATAACAATAAACATCAAAAACTAATATACAGTATTAGAAAAGAAGAAATATATAGCTAAGTGTGTGGAAACCCAAAAGTATTTTGACAAGTATGCTTCAGGACAAAAGTCACTCAGTAGCCCAGATCGACCTGTCCAGTACGCGTCACTCACTTCCTGAGGCTGCCTCTATTTCACACTGTCAGTTTGTCTGTGAGCATCAGCCGAGGTAGACATAAGCTGGTATGTATGTGTACTGCCCTGTGCAGTATATAGTTAGTATTTACCCACTGTTACTGTGAATTTGTAGCTATTATTAATTTTATATATAATGTATGTGTGGTTCTTACGTTTTCAATGGTTTTGCTAGGATTAGCAGAGTATGCGAGGCTGTATACGTTCACGTTTAGCCATATATATCAATAATAACAACATTTTGTGAAAGGGGTAACATGCTTTATGTGGCATGTTAAATTGGGTAACAAGCTGAAAAAGTTTGGGAACCACTGCAGTCTAGAGTAACGTCAAAACATTGGTGATCAATTACTTCCTCAAATTTTGAAGAGTATGTCAAGTAAAAACCCCAGATCATTCCATTTGGTTTATTCTGGTCTAGTATGCCTGTTTCAAGGTGTACCAGATATATATTAGACATTACATATGGAAGGGGGCTTACCCTACGTCATCCATATTGAATGATTCGGCTCCCAGAATTAAATTTAAATATGAATAGAATCTGAAGGGAAGCTACCGTTCTTGGGTGTATTGATTACATTATAATTCTCGAGTCACACCGGAAAGAAATTCTATTTTTGTTAAGCCACCACTTAGATTACATTAAAATAAATGTAGTTTCTGGCCTATTCTCCTCAGAGCATAACGTATCTACTTGCTGAAATATCTAAGTCAGAGAATTAATATAGTCTTTAAGGAGTTCCTCAAAGCAAAAAATCAAAGTTTTTACAAAAACAATATTATGAAACTGAAAAGAAATATATAAAACCTTAACAACAGCTTAGAGAGAGAGAGACTAAGTAAAAAATAGACGATACCCTTCCAACAAAAGAAATGATTTAATTATCTTAATAAACTTGCTAACAAGCTTCAGAATGCATATAGACCAATCAGCCCAGTAAAGCCAGGAAGGTAAAAAAAAATATCCTTCTAAGGAAAGCAAACTTCCAAAAATTTCATAAACTAGCCAGAACTGCAACAATAAAACAGTCGAATGCAAGTAGTGAATAAGTGTCTAATGTAATCATGACATTATGACATTTATCGATACCATGGCTACTTGATACTATCCAGATCATAGATACTTTGGCTACGTGATACGATCCAGATCATAGATACCATGGCTACTGATACCATCCATATCATAGATACCATGGCTACGTGATATCATCCATATCAGAGATACCATGGCTACGTGATACCATCCATATCAGAGGTACCATGGCTACATGATACGATCCATATTATAGATACCATTGCTACGTGATATCATCCATATCAGAGATACCATGGCTACGTGATACCATCCATATCAGAGATACCATGGCTACGTGATACGATCCATATCATAGATACCATGGCTACGTGATACGATCTATATTATAGATACCATGGCTACGTGATACGATCTATATTATAGATACCATGGCTACGTGATACGATCCATATTATAGATACCATGGCTACGTGATACGATCCATATTATAGATACCATGGCTACGTGATACGATCCATATTATAGATACCATGGCTACGTGATACGATCCATATTATAGATACCATGGCTACGTGATACGATCCATATTATAGATACCATGGCTACGTGATACGATCCATATTACAGATACCATGGCTACGTGATACGATCCATATTATAGATACCATGGCTACGTGATACGATCCATATTATAGATACCATGGCTACGTGATACGATCCATATTATAGATACCATGGCTACGTGATACGATCCATATTATAGATACCATTGCTACGTGATATCATCCATATCAGAGATACCATGGCTACGTGATACCATCCATATCAGAGATACCATGGCTACGTGATACGATCCATATCATAGATACCATGGCTACGTGATACGATCTATATTATAGATACCATGGCTACGTGATACGATCTATATTATAGATACCATGGCTACGTGATACGATCCATATTATAGATACCATGGCTACGTGATACGATCCATATTATAGATACCATGGCTACGTGATACGATCCATATTATAGATACCATGGCTACGTGATACGATCCATATTATAGATACCATGGCTACGTGATACGATCCATATTATAGATACCATGGCTACGTGATACGATCCATATTACAGATACCATGGCTACGTGATACGATCCATATTATAGATACCATGGCTACGTGATACGATCCATATTATAGATACCATGGCTACGTGATACGACCTCAATCACAGCAGCCAAGTGCGATGCTGTACAGCCCAAATCACAGAAATCATTGCTTTCTTGATGCAGCCCTGATCACAATAGCCGATATCATTCACGTGTGATGCCTTGATCTAAAAATTTAGAGCTACCCTCCTCCTCTTTGGAGGGAATCCGATTGCCTCCCATTCCTCAGACTCTATATGACCCTTACGGGTTTGGCGCTTACCCCATGGACGTGATAATAATAGGTGTACATTTCGCTGTGTATACATGCTGAGAGTTTATTATCCTTGTTCAAGGGATAAAAGTATCCTTGACTAGTGGGAACCAGGTTACCTGCCGCCCGACCGACCCTTGTGTAATCGACAGGTCTGAAACCAAGTTTATCAACCAAATAATGGAGTCGATGCCACGGTGCTGTAGATATTACCATCTTATTCATCAGCATACTGCTAAAATATTATTATAAATAAACTGAATTGTTGGCAATATTTTTTTAAAACATTGAAAATGAATCACTGACAGGTAATTAGGGTAGGAAAACGATGAGTGTTACTGTTTATAATACGTAGAATTCTTTTAAAAGATGGCATACAGTACATCCAAAAACATGCACTACACTGGTTTCCGAAAAAAAATTCCATGGAAACCAGGTATTAAAATGTTTAAACAAAATCATGGTCTAATTTCTTGCCGAGTTCAATAGAACCCGTCACTATATAAGCATCATTAAGGAGAAGGCAATTTCTTCTCAGTTTCTTGAAGCAGGTTCGTAACTCAGCAAGGAATCTGGTTAATTACTGTTTGGCAAACTAGCTCGGTGATATTTACCACGGGTTTATTGTCTTAATTAGAAATATTTCGCGTTTAATCTCGTTTTCTGGCTTAGTCAATAAAGTTACAGAAAAGATATCAATAAAGATACTAACCTGTTGTACATGTATCTTCTCGTCTACCTGACGGTATTATATACCATTAATATAATGATATTAATGCTTAATGATTTGAAATATTGTTACGAACGCTAAACTTGCACTGTTCTTGACGCAAATACTGGAAGTATAGTGAACATCACTTAAAAGATTACTCCCGTCACACACAGTATGTACAGTGCATTTAGAG
>NC_069400.1:24971726-25005486 GCF_026875155.1 Cherax quadricarinatus
CGGTGGCTCCTACAGACGAGCATTAATTTATACATTGTGGGGCTGGAACCGGTACTTTGTGACGATTCACTTGAGGAAGGAAGGGAGAGGGAGAGAGAGTAGAGATCAACAAGGTCTAAATAAACAAGTTCACTCCCTAAATGGAGCACGATGAAAACACTAATATTCTTTGTTGCCTAAATGGGAGACCATTTAGCCCAACAAAAAAAATGTCATCAGTTGTTATTGCACCGCTAGCAACACTTGAAACAGCTTTTTTGTGGAAGCTCTTACTGCAACCGGCCATCAAGCTGGCAAGGACCCATTTTCTTGCTGCAAATATTTGCTAATCACTGTAAGGCACTTACGGAAAAAAGAATTTGTGTATTCAAACTGTTGGAATGATTAAAATGTGAAAGTACTATATATGCTGAGAACGTAAATAGATTTTCCTAATTATTATTCATGAAAAGTTGAACTGCCTGACTGAACCAGCAATCCTCAGAGAAGTCCTGCCCAAAGTCGAGCTGCAAAAAACTTAAAATTGGTAACAGGTATATTACAGGTATTCAGTATCCAACTGCTGTTTGATTGGCTTCATGTGGATCGTTATTTATGACGAAAAATGTAGATATCCAAGGTTGTCCGGTAGGAACTTCGGACTCTTTCGGGACAAGGGTGGTCCTCGCCCGTGACAACCTGTCTGGTAAGCCGTTAAAAGCCAGGAAGAATACTTTTGAGTGAGGCTCTGGTTAAGAGATGTAGGAAAGAAGAGAATTTACAGATAACCGGCACATGTGAGGAAGAAGCTTATGTCGACGTTTCGGTCCGATTTATATCATTCACAAGTCACGAAGTGTGACTTGCGAATGGTAACAAGCCGTACCGAAACATCAGCATAAGCTTCTTTCTCCACATGTGCGGGTTATTTACGTACTGTTCCAGTCACGGTATTTTGACTTTTGTTTTTTAAAGAAAAGGAATAATTTTCCTCATGTCGTATTACCCTCCTCCTCCCCCTCCTCCTCCTCCTCCTCCTCCTCCTCCTCCATTCTAGATCCGTGTGTTTCCTTTTTACAATATGTCATTCCCCTCATTTTGCCTTTTTCTTCTTCCAAAGTCAATAAATATTCAAGATGTTCTGAGTCTTCATGACTGACTGGAATAGGGATTTAAAATAAAATGAATACATTTTTATATTAAACTCCCTTCATTGTTTACGGAGCTGAGAGAACTTCTCTCATCCCTTGTCTACAAAGTCAGAGTAGAATTTTATACAGCAAAACAAGACAAAGCCAGTTAGGAATTGTATTTCTTCTGACCCCCCTTATCAGTTTACATGTAAATTCGTCAGTCACAGACGGGGGAAAAGGGGGGCCCCTCCCCTTTACCCCTGAGCAGGAATCCCTGTTGTTGCTCGATCTCTCTCTCCCCTCTCTCTTTCCTCTCTCTTCATCCCTCTCTTTCTTTTCGTAGACCCTGCTCCACCCCGTGCTCGAGGGATTTTCGCACTTTTAACAATTACTGTAATTATAACTCCACGTTTTGACTTCCCTTTTTTTATTTTGAAAAATTTTTTCAACATTCAAAAAATTGTTCATCATTTTGAATTTTTTTGATCCAAAATACATTTTTTTGGGTTTTAAGTCCGCACAGCGTGGTTGCTGCGATAGTAATTATGATTGGTAAAATATCCTTATCAACTTTTTGCCCTGGCACAACCAAGCTTCTTAGTATTTTTAATAACCAAAGTTACTCCCAAAATTGCATAATTTTGGGCTAAATCAAAACTGTGTAAAAAAGGGCGCGAGTAAAAAATTGCGGAACATTGCCCATTTTATGTCATTAAAAAAAATGATCAAAAATCAGTGTAAGTAGTTACCAACAATGACATTCCAGGGTTTACTTTTTTTTTTTTTGGTAAATTAAAGAAATGATTTACTGGATTTAGAAAGGCATTGATAGGTGGATAGAGGAGCAATGTGGCGATGTTGCAAGTATATGGAAAAAGGTGGTAGTTACAAATGTTGTAAAAAGTTTTTTGAGGATAGTGGGCTCAGGGTTTGGGTGTGTGGGAAAAGAGGGGAATACTTCCGGTAAAAGTATCTTAGACAGGGGGTATAAGTCACCATGGTTTTTTAAAATATTTGTAGATGGGGGTTTTAAAAGAAATCAAAGCTAGGGTTTGGGAGAGGGGTGGGATTAAATTTTTGGAAATCAAATTCAAAAAGGGGAAATTTACCATTCTTTTTGCTGATAACGTCGTATGGGGGATTCTAAAGAAAAAAAAAATTTTCGGTTAGTGGATGATTTGGGAAAGTGTGTAAAAAATAGAAAGTTTAAAATGAATAGAAAAAAAAGTAAGGGGAGAGGGTACAAAAAATTTAGATAAAAAAAACGGATATCAAATTGGGGGGGAGGAGATGGAGAAGGAATGTTTTCAGATACTTGGGAGTTGACGTGTCGGGGATGGTTTTATGAAGGATGGGGTTTAATCATAGAATTAAAGGGAAAAAAGGTGAGTGTGCGTTGAGGTATATTGGATCAAAAAACGTTATCTATGAGGCAAAGAAGGAATGTAAAAATATGTAGTACCAACACCTTAAATGGAGTAAAGTTTTGGGTGGTAAATGCAGCACGAGGAGAGGGTTGGGGGCAGTGGAGATGTCCCAAAGGGAATGTTGGGGTGAAATATTAGCAGAAAATTCGAGGTGGGAAAAGGAAAAGGGGTGAGTTAATAAAAGCATTAGTCAGAGGGCTGAAGAGGGGTTGTTGAGGTGGTTTGGTCATTTAGAGAGAATGGATCAAAGTAGAATGGCATATAAATCTATAGGGGAAGGAAGGCGGGGTAGGGGTCGTCCTCGAAAGGGTTGGAGAGAGGGGGTAAAGGAGGTTTTGTGGGCGAGGGGCTTGGACTTCCAGCAAGCGTGCGTGAGCGTGTTACATAGGAGTGAATGGAGACGAATGGTACTTGGGACCTGACGATCTGTTGGAGTGTGAGCAGGGTAATATTTAGTGAAGGGATTCAGGGAAACCGGTTATTTTCATATAGTCGGACTTGAGTCCTGGAAATGGGAAGTACAATGCCTGCAATTTAAAGGAGGGGTTTTGGATATTGGAAGTTTGGAGGGATAAGTTGTGTATCTTTGTACGTATATGCTAAACTGTTGTATTCTGAGCACCTCTGCAAAAACAGTGATAATGTGTGAGTGTGGTGAATGTGTTGAATGATGAAAGTATTTTCATTTTGGGGATTTTCATTCTTTTTTTGGGTCACCCTGCCTCGGTGGGAGACGGCCGACTTGTTGAAAAAAAAAAAAATTAACGATATATTTTCATTTACATTCAATTTAATTAGTAATATGATGTCTTGGATGTACATCTTCCGTGAGGCATTTCAGCTAAGGGGACTGTCCTACGAAGAATGGTTAAGGGAAATCGGCCTGACGACACTGGAGGACAGGAGGGTCAGGGGAGACATGATAACGACATACAAAATACTATGTGGGATAGATAAGGTGGACAGAGACAAGATGTTCCAGAGATGGGACACAGAGTCAAAGGGATGTGAGGAATTATTTATTCAGCCATAGAGTTGTTAGGAAGTTTGAACAGTCCTGGCAAGTGATGTAGTAGAGGCAGGAACCATACATAAGAACATAAGAAAGAAGGAACACTGCAACAGGCCTACTGACCCATGCGGAGCAGGTCCATGTCTTCCCCCCCGGATTAGACCAATGACCCACCCCCCGGATTATCCCAATGACCCACTCAGTCTGGTCATCCCCACTCAAGGATGGAGCACTCTACCAGACCCAGCAACACAAGCTAGTCAGGTCCAACTCACACCCACCCACACCCACTCATGTATTTATCTAACCTATGGTAAAGCTCATGGAGCAGGGAGAGAAGGGACCCAGTAGCGGTAAGTGAAGAGGCGGGGCCAGGAGCTGAGTCTCGATCCCTGCAACCGCAAACAGGTGGGTACAAATGAGTACACACACCACACACACACACACACACACACACACACACACACACAAAACACACACACACACACACATACACACACACACACACACACACACACACACACACACATCGTGCCGTTAAGAATAGTTTATAAAAGTTGATGTGAACAAAGATACGATCGTGAAAAGTATTTCAAATTCCTTTATACAGTCAAATAGACAAATATTATTTCACACACTGCATATATTACCATCCACGAATATGTTATAAATCTCCGCGTAGTAAAAATGCTATAAAACACACTGCTCTGCTTTCAACACGAATTGAACAATGCGAGTCAAGTCACAGTCAAGCAATCGTGGAAATTATAGTTTATTCAGAGTCATGAGATTTTTATTTATTGGGAAGAAGATAAGAACTATATATGATGTTGAAAAGAACCTTCAAAAAAAAAAAAAAACTCCCCCTTGGTATTAGTGTGTCTCCAAGTCCCTCCTGCAACGCCAAACTGTGTAATTAGTAGTACATCAACAGCACGTGTTCTCACTAGGTTTAGCAGGTGGTGACAACTTGCAACTTGGGTCGTTATCATAGCTGATGATACTGACACCCTAATTTGCCGTCTCTGTCATGATTGACATTAAATATTTAATGGCTGTTCATGAGAGAGAGAGAGAGAGAGGAGAGAGTGGAGTGAGAGAGAGAGAGAGAGATGAGGGGAGTGAGAGTGAGAGGGGAGAGAGAAGAGAGGAGAGAAGAGAGAGAGAAAAGAGAGAGAGAGGGAGAGAGAGAGAGAGAAATTGTGAAATTCATTGCTAAACCTGTGAGAGACATTCAGATGGGGATGTGAGTAGAAATAGTAAGAGAAGAGAGAACAAGGGCCCAATTTAAACGCTACAATCAAAATTTTAAGGAATAACCTACATATGCCTTAAAATAACCAACAAGTAAATATACCCTCGAGGGGCACACACAAAGTCACCCCGGAAATCTTCGTTGAGTGAGTGAGTTCCGCCGGAAAGACAGACAACAAAACACGAGAGAGCATAAAACACGGTTGAAAATTTCTCAAAGTGCCAATCCTGAGCCGCAGCATCTCGAGAACTTGAGTGACGAGCAAGAAGTCAAGCTTTCTTAATGGATTCTCAGTCAGTACAAAACGAGCATTCTCTCTCTCTCTCTCTCTCTCTCTCTCGCTCCCTTTCCCCCAAAGTTGTCGTCTTTCGCCCAAAGTTTTGCATTTGTTTTGTAAGTTAAGTGTTGTTATCCTACCACATCTTAATTGCAAGTTTTCCCCTTAGCAATATATGTATTAAAAATAAATAACAGGAGTAATTCTATATAACATTAGGAAAAAGTATATAGTAAACATGATGCTTGAGTCATTTGCTTTTTTCCTATTGTCTTATTGGGGTGAAAATCTGTATCACATGCCGGTCATTCGGTAAATGAATAATCTCTGATGGAGTGTTAAACATAATAGGTTGCTCGTCGTTGCGTATTTATTTGCCGTGAAATAACAACGCCACTGAAAAACTCTCCGGTGCTGAAGGCTTTGCTGATATCACAGATGGAGTCCAAGTAAGAGATGAGTCGCCTTGCAAGGTCGTCATATTTCTCCATGGTTTAGCAGCCTCTGAAGCTGATTTGTATTATATGTCTTAGAGCAAAACATCCACAAAGTTAGGTGAATGATAACTTTGGGCCTTTCGTGTTACAATCATCACATCATCAGGAGCTTTCCATGTTGCAGAAAAGAGGAGGAGGTCCAAACAAATACGACCAGAGGAAGCGTCTGTGCTCATTCGAGCTCATTCCTGTATTTGATCATTCGAGCAGAGACACGAAAGGCCTAGAGCTGTTATTCAACTCCCCTTTGGTTGTTTTGCATCTTGTATCTAAAGGATTCATATTAAATGACTAATGACTATTGCATTCTCAAGTTTCTGTGCATAAAGGCAGTTGGCAACTCTTCTCTTTCATATTCAAATTTTAGTGTAGTCGTCTGTTCCACATGAGAAGTTCCTGACGAATTTTTACCGTCTACGTTTTATTTTTTTTTGCCCGACAATGACGATGCTCATCACCGGTCCTTATTACAACCTAGGCTTTCAAATGGCCTGTGAACCAGGGTAATGGCGCAAATAAACACAGAGTAAGAAAAAGTTTAGACTTAAATTATCTTCACCAATTATAACAGCAATATGTACACAATGTACATAATAAATAAGTGCACGCACGGTAAGCAAGCGAAATAGAAGCCACAAGAAAGCCGACCGTGCCTTCAACCAGCTCGAGAATGGGAATGACCAGGCAACAGGAGAGCGTAAATCCACATAACCTCTGCGATTGTCATCCCACCTTCCTATTGGCTAGAACCTGGTCACTAGTTGAACAATGGGGCCCCAGCATCAACACTTAGCAACCTGGTTCGCTTGGTTGGGGGGAGATACCTGTAAATGAGGTGTGTCCATGCCCGAATAAAGGTTACGTACTCTTTGCAATGCCCAACCCCACCCCCGAGAAGGCTCTGGATTAGGCCTGCCACCTCCCAGGGGTAACCGTGCGCCATGGCACAAAAGAATGGACCCGCCCTAGCCTCTCCACTCCATCCAACTCTTAGATAGAAGCACAGCTTTCCTAGTGCCTGAAAAGCCAACCCTAAACTCAGAGTGAGAACAAGTCAGTCAGAGAAGCCAACATAGGTCCAAGATACAAGCGGACGGTAGCCCCTAATCCCCTCACTAAAAAAAACCCCCACATCAGGGGATAAAAAAAAGAGCTTGAAAGGGGTTACCACAAATACATCCTAACCTAAATAAAATATTAAACAAACTCTTGACAAGAGTCTGCCAAACAACAACATGTTCTTTGCCGCAATATATTTATTTCACCTAATATGTAGGGCTGCAGCCCTGAGATCCAACGCATAAGCCTTGTGTTGTGATCTTCATGGCTTGGAGATAGACAAACGGGTTGTGATCCTGTAACTGTGACCACCTGCGATGTTTGGCCCCCAAAACATCAAATGCTCCAAAGCCATGTACCCGCGCGAGGCTTTTTCTTTTTCAATGGTAGAGTAAGCTCTCTGATGTGGCTGGAACTTGCTGTAAAGTATGCGATTGCTGCAGCTCCTTTTCCCGATTGTAATAGTACCGCCCAACCCCAGACTCACAAGCAACAACCTGTAATGAAAAAAAAGGGGTTTGAGAAGTCTGAGACAAGAGAATGGGTGCAGAGCACAATAATCTTTTGCTTTATATAAAAAGCAGTGTTACAATCACGTCCAATTAAAAGGGAACTTTATGACTGGTAAGAGAGGTAAAGCAGGGCTACAATATCTGAGAAATCTTACAGAATCTTCTGTAAAATCCTATCATGCATCCTAGGCAACGTTGAAGATATTTCCCTATCATGAGGAACTCTGGATATTCTTTAATCGAAAGAAACTTTAGCAAGTTTAGGTGCACTTTACCACTATCCTCCTTCATGGCCTAGAAAATGAACAGTGGCCTGGCCAGAGGAAGATTTAGACAAATTAACTGTTAATAATTGGAATTCTAAAGTCTCAAACAGAGCTTTAAGTCTAAGTAAACGGGTTGTTGATCCCAAGACAGACACCACAACAATACATCTAGGTAAGCTGCCGTGCCTTCAAGTCCTTTATAGATGATGGACGAGTATCTGGAATGAAAGATGGGGAATTTTTCATTCGAAGGGTGTAACGTATACTGATAATACCTCCTGGAATCACGAAGGCAGAATTTCCTTCGCCTTATCTTGTCAAAGGTACCTGAGAGTAAACTTTAAGGAGATCTACTTTGGGACACAAAAGTACCTTACCCACAAAGTCAATTACGTCATCCAGACGAGGAAGAGGTAAGCATCTGTAAATTGTGACCTCGTTCACTTTAACGGTAGTCTGTGCACATACGAAACACCGCCACAGCTGGCTTTACTAGGATGCCCGGTGAAGCCCATGGACTAGATGACTCCTCCACTAAACCATTCTAACAAAAGTCTACTTCCTGCTGAGTAAACCTTTGCCTTTTCAGGATTAGCTCTGTAGGGGGAGAGTTTAATTGTTTAGAATTTTTCCCACACTACATCATGGTAACCTAACGTACATTTTTTCGGCACATCCCGAAAAGATTAAGGATATGACTGTGAAGCTCAGTAAATTGGTTGCTTGTATTTCAGATAATCCATCCATTTAACGGGCCTATAGGATCCTTGAGGAGGACAGAAATTTGAAAGTTTAGTATTAATTTCAGAGATAGAGTGCAAAGAGTCAGAGTCCGTCCTCAGAGGTAGAGGACAGAGTCCATTACTGACTTTATCAGGTGTATGAAAGGCCTTATTTGATTTATGTGGTAAGTTTTTGTTTTTGAGGTCTTATTCAATGGAGCTAACCACATAATTTAAATCAATAATCTACTTACTATCTCTATCTGCATAGGTCCCTAAATCTAGCTTTCAAGGTGGGGCCAGTATAGGTTCCCTGCCCAACACCTTGTCTCCTGGATGAAGGAGCGGAATTGTGCACTTTGTCATAACCTCTGTTTCATCTTACATTGAGCTATCTTTAGGTTAGCGGGCTAACTCACTGCCACCTGCAACCGTGAAGACGGGTTGGTAGAGTGGCTAGCTTACGTCTTCTCCATCCACCTTCTTTGAGCACCCGAAGAGTACCTCGTACATTGTGCCCAAAGATCAGCTCAAACGGAACATATCCCTGTAGACTCTTTGCATACCGTCTCCCGGACTGAGAACAGCAACAAAGGTAGAGATTCATCCAATCTGTCGGAAATTGCAATGCAAAAACTTCTCATCATTGTTTTTAATGTTTGGGGTGAATCTTTCCAAGGCCCTTTTGGGAATGAGGGTGATAGGCATGGATAAGTTGTGAATTATCCCTAACCTAGTTTAATACTTCCCTTATGCTTTGGCAGTGAAGTTAGTACCTTGATCACTTTGTAATAGTTTTAGGAATGCCTAAACAAGAAATGAATGTTGTTAAAGCTTTGAGAATATCTTTAGTATTGATACTACGCATTGGATCCTGCTTCCAGGATATCGGGATTACTTTATCCATAATTGTAAATAAATACTGATTTCCCGACTTTTGACTTAGGTAGTGGACCCTACTCAATCTATAATTAAATCTGCAAAGGTTCTCCATCAGCAGGTATGGTTTGGAGAGGTGCAGGTTTAATGGAATTCCCAGGTTTCCCAACTTGCTGACATTCTTGGCAACACCTAATATGATTCTACACATCTTTCTTTAATTTGGCTCAATAAAATTCTTTTGTGATTCTATACAAGGTGTTTGTAATTCCTAAGTGAACCTCCCCTAATGACGTATTATACTATTTTTAATATCTGAGGTCTAACTTGGGTGGAACCTCTAACTGTCGTATAATTGCCGCCCTCTATCTCCGTACCAGTACTCAGTCCAGTGCATACCAAATAATCAATTTTTAAACTGCATACTTGACTGGATGACCAAAGAGGATTTACCTGGCTGCCTCAAAAGCGAATTTTAAAGAAAGGTCCTTACGTTGTTCCTCCCGGAAGGACAGTCCCTCGGCATGGAAACAGAACATCTGGCAATCCTGCAACCTGGGGAATAGGAAGGCTGATCGGGTCCTGTTTCACTTATTTACGAGACTCCGGCCGGGGTCTCATAAAACAACGTGGCATACCGAGATCGGAGTCGTCCAAGATAGTCAACATTCTCCCCCAGACAACCCCTTGGGATGTGCCCCGAGTTTATGGCCAACACTGGAGAACATTTAATCCACCAATTTAATAGGTTCCCCAGGACACGAAGTACCATCTAATGTTATTACCCAGTAATAACCATGGCATTTTTCATGGAAATCCTTTTGGAGATACCTACAGTCAAGTACCCAGTGAATATTAGCACTGTACATAAATTTATGCAAAGGAACTGAATATATACTCCTCGTAAGCCTTCCAATAAAACTGAGGACTTCAAGGAAGTATTCCTGAAAGGGTAATATTCCTTCTGGACAATGAGCAATTATGCTCCATATCTCCTAAAGGGAGTTACTTTCAGTTGGTTCGAGTGTTCCTGAAGGGAAATTAAGACTTTCCGCGCCAATAATAAGGTCCATACCTTTTTTCTAACTTCTCGAGGGGACATGTTTTACTCTAGGGATATTAGAGATTTTTCCCGATGGTTGAGGTTTTGGGGGCATTGGAACTGATATGACTTCTTTTATATTACACCTGAAGCAGACGACAGGCTTGCCCTTACTCCCTGAGGACTTGCAAGTGGTGTCGTTCTGGCTGGTGCCTCTCTGGATATTGTGTCAGATGCTCCATAAGTAGTTTGCCTCTCCGCGGGGACCATATTTTGAGATGCCCGTGGCTCACCAGGTGACTTATTTGATGACGAGACGCTCTCCTCCTGCTGCACTTCATTCTCCAATGTTGTCGATCTCTGCTCACGCCAAGACCTGTTGAAAAGAGAGACAGACCAGCTCGGACAAGGAGCGGTCGTTTCGAAGGTATCAGCACCAACCGGGCCGCCTCCAATGCAGTGGTTAAGTCACGATTCCGGCAGAAAGACACAACCTCTGGTTCCCACAACTCCCCAAGCAGGTTATCAATCAGAAATAAGCTGCAACCAGCTCCTCAAAGTTAGAGACACCACTCGCTTTATACCAGCTGGTAAAAGCCTTGGTTTGCTGTTCTCACAAAGTCCCACCAGGGATGGACCAAGCTGCCGCCTGTTCAATTTGAAGGTCTTCGATATTTTACTGGGAACATGTATATGCTCCCAACAATGTGGTCTTCACTACTTGATAATCCAGAGAATTCAGCGTCAGTTAATACCGACGTAAATTCCCCTTGACCTTAACCCAATAATGGCTGATGAACCACGCGCCCAGTGCTGTTCCGCCACCTCAAGGCTCGAGCCTGATTTTCGAAGCATTCGAAAAATTGCTCTGTCGGCCCTCATTGAAGCGGGGAAACAAGCGTGTACTGCTTTTTGTAAACTGAATCGTTACAGAATGCGAAAAACTGCCTCCTATCTCTTTCCCACCATCAAATTCTTTTCCCTTGCGAATGCTCTCTGTTCCCCTAGTATTGCTCAGAGATTGATTTTTGGCCAGCCTCAGTGCCAACCGCTATTCACCCTAGACAACCAGCTGCACTATACTGACCTTTTGCTCCGTAGGTGTATCATCTTCCCCTGCGAGAACATAGTAGTTGTTTTTCCCTAGCGCCCGTAAAGGAGGAGATTTGATGTCATCTCTTCTTCAATAAGTATGTCAGCAATAAGTGAACGCAGTTGCGCAGCTGTAAGATGCGTTTTATAGGGAATGGCCACTGGAACGAGCATTTGCCAACAACGCTGTAGGGACAATTTAGGTAGTTATGCATCGTATAATGCCCGACACCAGCGTCTGACTCGTCTAGGTGGCATAAGTTATTCGCTATGCACAGTACGAATACCCCCAACGTAACACTTTAATTTGCAGAACCAACGCTTAGCTATGCACAGTACGATTGCAATATACGCATACAAGCAAAGCCGACTCACACAAGATTGACGCGTAGCGAAGCGACCACTGAACAAGCTATAGCGAGCTGTTGAACGATACACACAATAGCAAGGCTGATCATAAGCAGACTGACACCAAAATTTTTAAAGCGAAGCGAAAAGCAAGCTACACAATGTTCCTGGCTACAAGCTTCACCCTAAGCGCAAACCGTTTTCTCTAGTCCAGCTCTCGGACAGGCTACCCCATATCCAACCTAGGCTTTCAAATGGCCTGTTACCCAAGTGAAATGGGAGCACATAAACACAGTAGAAAAAGTTTGAGACTTATAGTACCTTCACCAATTATAACAGCAATATGTACACTATGGTAACAGTAATAAATATAGTGCACGGACACGGAAGCAAGCACATAATAGAGAGGCCACAAGAAAGCAGAACCGTGCTTCAACCAGCTCCAGAATGGGGGAATTGACCAGGCAGTATCAGGAGAGCGGTATCCACGGATAATACCTCTGGCATTTCAATCCCACCTTCTTAATGGCTAGAACCCCTGGTCACTAGTTGAACGATGGGGCCCCAATCATCACTCTTAGCAACCTGGTTTCGCTGGTATGGGGAGATGCCTGTAATTGAGGGTGTGTCCATGCGCGCGAATAAAGGTTACGTACGCTTTGCATGCCACAGTCCTGAGATATCATTCGCAGTGTCCTATATAAAATAGCTCTTCCGTATATTAATACTTCAGTAGCAGGCTTGAGGCACATCACTATGTACTCGATTATATATAACACTTTATATAAACACCCCTAATTTGAATCTTAAGCCATGGGTTTGTTTCCGTATATTCTTGCCTCTTCCAGTTAAATTTTGTGATTACTTTAATCATCGAACACACTGGCTTGACAAATGCTTGGCTCTTCTTAACCTCGACTAAACCAATTCCGCTTTCGACTGACTCCAAGTTTTCAATCTCATTCGTGATTTGATAATGGCCCAGAACAGACGGAAACATTTTAATCTTTATAACTAGTTTATTTCTTAGTCGTAAATTGTTCAATTCAGATTGTCTTTTAGGCTTCATTACAGAAGAATCCGGAAAGATAAATACCCCGGCAATATCAAGTTCTGTGGGTGGACAACAATTGTAAATGGGCTTACACAATTGGATTTCTACTCACACAATGTTGCTATCTGAACGTACATTCGCTAAAAATTACATTACTATTATAATTTTTTATATCAAAAACATTACAAAATCTTGTCCAATTATCATCTAAGTTAATTAAATACATTTTTATCCTCACTAGAGAAATGTACTTGAATTCCAAGGAGAAATTGGCTTTTACAAATGAGCATTTTTATTATAATTTATTATTCTAACTGATGGCTATCATTCCAGGTGTTTATTATTGTTCTTGGTACTTAATGTGGTGGATTCATCCTCACCTTATCTCCGATTAATGATTTAAAACATCTGAGATGAACATGTTTGAACACAAAAGCAATCTGGATCTGCCATAGTTTCCAAAAAGACTTTTCTTCGAATATTTTTCTTTAATTAAGAGCTACGACTGGCACACACATTGTGGTAACATATCCTTTCGAAAGAAAAATGAATATTTAGCATCTGCTAGTTTAGTAATGCAAATATTTTTTCCTGACTTCATTTTATTACTACTAATAAAGACACTACCCTGGCAATACTGTATTCCACCTGGCTCCACATATATTTAGTTAATTCTGTTGAATTCATCTGTAAAAGACATTTGATCTGAATCGACCAGTTCCCTCTCATTTGCTGAAGTGTTAATAGGCACTTTTAATCAACTTTCAAAATCACGCATTGAATCGTAAGTGGATATTAAAATGTACAATCCCAACATTCTACCATATGAATGGGGTTTAACGTTCTTTTTTAACAGATTTAGCATCGCAGTGGAGAAATAACATAACGTCAAAGAACATAATTTTGAAATTCTTGATTATGCTGATGAATCATACGCAAATTCAATTTACTTATACGAGCTGAATTAGAAATTTGTGGAAAAAATAAATTAATGCTTGGGAAAAATAATATTATCATCACACATATTGAAAATTCTTAAAATGCAGATAAAAATACTGAAAAATTGAGATATCGCGTATTTACAAATATTACAAGAAAAAGTCTGAATTCACAAAAATACTTTGTGTAAAGCCTAAAGGCATAAAGAAGGCAGGCAATAAATATTTAACCCAAGCAACAAAATACTGAAAACATAAAATTATCGTTGCAAGAAATTAAATAGAAAAAACAGGACTAAAATAACAGAAGAGACACCAGACTCGAAATTCGAATTTATTTACACACACACACACACACACACACACACACACACACACACACACACACACACACACACACACACACACACACACAGGGAGAGAGAGGGAGCAGGGAGAGAGAGGACCTAGTAGTGCTCAATGAAGAGGCGGGGCCAGGAGCTAAGTCTCGACCCCTGCAACCACAATTAGATGAGTACAATTAGGTGAGTACACACACACACACACACACACACACACACACACACACACACACACACACACACACACACACACACACACACATACACACACACACAGTGTGTGTTGTTGGGGTTCATATATAATGTACACACATGCACATGAGCGTGCACACGTACACACACACACACGTACACACACACGTACACACGCACGTTAGGAAGTATTTCTTCAGTCATAGAGTAGTCAGGAAGTGGAATAGCCTAGCAAGTGAGGTAGTGGAGGCAGGAACCATACATAGCTTTAAGATGAGGTATGATAAAGCTCATGGAGCAGGGAGAGAGAGACCTAGTAGCACTCAGTGAAGAGGCGGGGCCAGGAGTTGAGTCTCGACCCCTGCAACCACAATTAGGTGAGCAATTAGGTGAGCACACACACACTGACAGGAACTGACAGGAAAACCAGTACATGAAATGATGGACTATGTGGCAACAAAATGCAAGGAGGCACAGGAGAGGTTTGTTCCCAAGGGAAACAGAAATAATGGGAAGAACAGAACGAGTCCTTGGTTCACCCAAAGGTGTAGGGAGGCAAAAGCTAGGTGTACTAGAGAATGGAAAAGGTACAGAAGACAGAGAACTCAGGAAAATGAAGAGATTAGCCGAAGAGCCAGAAACTAATGTGCACAGATAGGAAGGGAGGCTCAGCGACAATATGAAAATGACATAGCATCGAAAGTCAAGACTGACCCGAAGCTGTTGTACAGCCACATCAGGAGGAAAACAACAGTCAAGGACCAGGTAATCAGACTGAGGAAGGGTGATGGGGAATTCACAAGAAACTACCGAGAGGTATGTCAGGAGCTCAATACGAGATTTAAAGAAGTATTTACAGTGGAAACCAGTAGGACTCCAGGAAATCAGAACAGGGGGGTACACCAGCAAGTGGGATGAGGTACATATAACCAAGGAGGAGGTGAAGAAGCTGCTATGCGAACTTGACACCTCAAAGGCGGTGGGACCAGACATCTCTCAGTGGGTCCTTAAAGAGGGAGCAGAAATATTGTGTGTGCCATTAACAAAGATCTTCAACACATCATTTGAAACTGGGCAACTCCCTGAGGTATGGAAGATGGCAAATGTAGTCCCATTTTTTAAAAAGGGAGACAGACATGAGGCACTAAACTACAGACCTGTATCACTAACGTGTATAGTATGCAAGGTCATGGAGAAGATCATCAGGAGGAGAGTGGTGGAGCACCTGGAAAGAAACAAGTGTATAACTGACAACCAGCACGGTTTCAGGGAAGGAAAATCCTGTGTCACACACCTACTAGAGTTTTATGACAAGGTGACAGAAGTAAGACAAGAAGAGAGGGGTGGATCGACTGCATTTTTTGGACTGCAAGAAGGCCTTCGACACAGTTCCTCACAAGAGGTTACCGCTAAAGCTAGAGGATCAGGCACACATAACAGGAAAGGCACTGCAATGGATCGAGAAACTGACGGAGGCAACAACGAGTCATGTACGTGACGAGGTGTCAAGTGAAAAGCGGGGTTCCACGGGGGTCAGTCCTAGGACCTGTCTGTTCTTGGTAAATGGAACGACAAACAAGGGATAGACTCAGAAGTGTCCTTGTTTGAGATATTAATTTAAATGAGAAAATCAAATCGGATGGGGGATCAGGCGGGCTACAAAGAGCCCTGGACAGACACAAGCCTGGTCCAGCAACGGGCCCCTTTGAGTTTAACCCCCCCAAATAAAGTCATAAGTTTGGGGGGGGCAAAAAATGCAGACAAAATTGTATTTAGATGGCAAAGCTGAAAAACCTCACTAAAGGGAAAAAATTTTGGGGGTGATTATAACACCGAGCAAACCCCTGGGGCGACATCAATCAATAACGCTGCAGCATACGGGCGCCGGGAAAAACCACGGATGCTTTCCCCGATACCTCATTAAGGATTGTTCAAGACTCTGATACCTTTTACGTCAGGCCATAGGGAGAGCAGCCCCATTTGGAATCCACACCTAGTAGCACTCAAAAAATTTGAAAAGTGAAAAGGGTTTTGCAACAAGATGTCACAGGGGCTAGGGGATTGTCCTGTGAAAAAAGGGTTGAGGGAAAATTTGGGTTGACGACCTGGAGGACAGGAGGGTCAGGGGAGACAGATAACGACATATAAAATACGCGCGGAAAGAAAAGGGTGGACAAAGAGGGATGTTCCAGAGAAGGGACACGACACAAGAGGTCACAATTTGGAAGTTGAAGACTCAGAGAATCAAAGGGATGTTAGGAAATTTCTTCAGTCATAGATAGTCGGGCCGGGGAATAGCCTAAAAGTGACGTAGGGAGGGGGGAACCATACAATTTTTTAAGGCGGGGTATGATAAAGCTCGGGGGGCGGGGAAAAGAGATGCCTAGTAGAAATCAGCGAAGAGGCGGGCCGGGAGCTATGACTCCCCCCTGCAACCCAAAAGGGTGAGTACAAAGGTGAGTACACCCACACACACACACACACACAACACACACACACACACACACACACACACGCACACATACACACATACCACACACACTCTGAGGAGCACGCGGTTTGAGCTCTGTTTTGGGGGTAATTTTGACTGTGCCATAAGGAATAGAGTGGGGGATATGGGGTGTGCACGCAAAGAGTGATATAACATTAAACCCCCAAAAAAAAGGAAAATAAGTGATACAAAAAAAAAAAAAAAGGAAAATATTGGCTGAGTGTTTAGTGAGGGCCTTTGGGAAGGGTGAACGGTTCTGTGGGCCTAAATAGTGTTGCCATAATAACGCGGGGGGGTTTTGAAGAAAAATGCGACTCAAACCGGGGAGATAAGAGAATGCATAAATTGTCAAAAAATACAGGAGTGAGTGAAAAAATTAGAAAGCTAAGATAAGTGCATACGGGGAAGTTAGTGGAAAAATTCCCGAGAAGCATCAAATTTCTTCAATTCGGGACGGACAGACCGAAACTTATCCACTCCCAGCCGCAAGTAATTTTCACCTATTTGATTTGCAGGGGGTCAATGTCCCTGCCTACTGGAATTGGGGGGTCCTCCCCTCGAGCTATCAAAATTAAAAACAGCTTTTCGGGCATTAAAAAAATTTTGGGAGGTAGCGGCAATAGGCAAACCATTATTTATTTTAAACGTAATTTTAAACGCATAAGACAGAAACGGGGAACCCAAGAGATGGGGTAATATAAAATACATATGTAGTACTGGGAAATAAGGACTGTTTACATAAACATATGCACACACA
This sequence comes from Cherax quadricarinatus, assembly GCF_026875155.1. NCBI lineage: Eukaryota > Metazoa > Arthropoda > Malacostraca > Decapoda > Parastacidae > Cherax > Cherax quadricarinatus. The sequence goes on from NC_069400.1 coordinate 24,989,000, forward strand.
TTGGTGAGAACAGGCTCTGCTTTGGGGCCTTTGAATAGCTGAGCACATCACACACACACACACACACACACCCACCACACAAACACACACACACACACAAAAACACACATAACACCCAACACACATTGCACACACACCCACACACAAAACCCCCAAACACATACAAACACGCGCCACATATACGGGGTTTTTACCCTTTCCCTTAAAGTGACCCTAAAACCCCCTTCCTTTCCCCCCCCCATTCCCCCCTTCCTTCCTCTCCTTTCTCTTTTCCCCTCTTCTCTCTCTCTCTCTTCTCTCTCTCTTCTCTCTCTCTCTCTCTCCCTCTCTTTTCCCTTTCTCTTTTCTCCTCCTCTCCTCTCCCTGCCCTCTCTTTTTTCCTCTTTTACACTCCTCTTCCTCTTCTTTTATTCCCTCTCTTTTCCCTTTGTCCTCCCCCCTCTTTCCCTTTTCCCCCTTTCTCTCACTCTCTCCCCCTTTTTACCTTCTTTCCCCTCCTTCTGGGCTCCCCTTCTCTCTCTCCCTATCCTCACTTCCCCCCTTTTTTTTTTTCTCTCTCCCTTTCACTAAAAAAAAAGGGTTTGGGATCGCGGGAATCAGGGTCAGATGAAATGGTCATTGGGGAGGAAGGGAGGGAGGAAACAGTGAAAAGGATAAGCAAGAATGGGAAAAAAAATTTAGGAAGTTTCTGAAAAAAGTAGAAAAGCTCCTGTAAATGGGAAAGAGTTGGGAGAAGGGAGACGAAGAAGGGGGAGGCACAAGTCAAACTGCAGTACCAGGGTAAAGGCCAAAAATTTGGGGTAAAAAAGGCTGAAGCAAGTCTCGGGGGTAGGCCCCAGAGAAGACACACCAACGAAGATGAGGGGGCTAACGGGAAAGGGGAAGGAGATATAAATTATGCTAAGGTCATTCAACCTGCAAAGAAGGGCCGGGAGGGGAAAGGGAAAGCAATGGGTGCAGATGGAGGGGGGAGATGGGTCAAATGCTGAGGCACACCATGCTACCAAGACCCACGGAAAAAAATCAAGGGAGAAAAGACCACATACGACGGGAAACCAAGTCAAAAGGGGGAGGGCAAGGGGAAAGGGAAAAGGGGAAAAAATTTCAGTGATTATCCAGGGCTTCGGGAAAGAGGAAAGGGACACCACAAAAGACGGGGGAAGAAAAAAGGATTAAAAAATCAACGGAAAAGGGGGGGAAACATGGAAGATTGTAAATTTTTAGAAATATGGGGGGACTTGAAGGGGGGAAAAACCCCCGATCAAGTTGTTTCAGGGCAGAAACGTGCGGAACAGGATCCTCCAAAAGAAACACGGTTTTAAAGCTCGGAGAGACAAAAAAGGTTTCCTAGACAGAGACAAACACAAACAGAGAGACAGCACTGAGGGAGAGGACAAAAAAGCGAAAGGGGCTAGGGAAAAGGGGACAAGGGTGGAACCACAAGGTCAGTCAGAGCAGAACAGGCACAAGGGGAAGCACACACACAAAATCCCAGAACCCCACAACCCATCACCCATCCCAACACACAAACAAACCATACCCACAGTTCCACCAACCCCCAACCCCTAGAATCCCACAGTATGCTACCCGGGCCCCCCACCCCCCAGGGGCCCCCCAAACCCCAGTGTTGGAAAGGAAACTGAAGGTATGGTACACAAACGCGATGGTAAAAAACAATGGGAGGGGTGGCACGAAAGAGTCAAAGAGGGATCCCCAGCATACGATCAAGAAACCAAGCTTACGGTATGATAACGATCCCCTTTCCCGTGGGAAACCAATCCCGAGAAAAAGACAAAGAACAGGGGGGGGGGGGAGGGCATTTCTGACAAAAACCCAAAGTTTTTATGAGCTGGAGAGAGGAGCGCAGAAGAAAGTGATTACATAGCGGGAACGCTTCACCTTTGGGGGCCCCAAGGGATAATTGCATGATGTATAACCCCCCACAGAACAGCAGGAGGCCAAGGGAAGAGTTGAAGGGCAATAAGCTGGTTTACACACTGGCTGCAATGGCGAAAGAGCTCATGCATGCAGGGCAAAACTCCATCATGGGGACTAAACCCAAGGACATCGAATGGGAAAACTTGGGGGGCCACATGGGGGCCAAAAATACATGGGGGGCTAAAAATGGAGGGGGGTATGGGGAAAATTATCTACCAAAAGTAAGGGACACACAAAAGAGAGAGGAGAGGATGAAACCCCAAACTGGACTTAGTAACACCTTGAGTAGTGAGTATTGAGGGCATCCCAAAATGAAAGCCCCTTGGGGCCAGCGTCATGTGTTTTGAGCTTTGAATACACAGTAGAGCTACAAGGGGGGGAAGCAGGAAGGGAGGACAAATGAAACCAAACTAAAAGGAAAGGGAACTCACAGGGAAAGAGGAACTTCCCGAATGAGGTTCATGGGACAGAGAACGGCAGGGAACCCGTTAATGAGATGATGGAAAGAGCAACAATGTCAAGGACTGAGGAGAGGTTTGTACCCAAGGGGAAGGGGAATAAAGGAAAAACCAGGGTGAGCCCTGGTTCACCCAAAAATCAAGGGGGCAAAAATCAAGGTGCTAGGGGAAAGGGAAAAAATAAGAAGGCAAAAGGGCCCGGAGAATAAGGGGAAACAGGGAGAGCCCCGAAAGAATATGCACAAAAGAAGGGAGGCCCCAAAGTCAATATAAAAGACATAGCAGCAAAAGCCAAATCTGACGCAAAGCGTTATACAGCCACACAGGGAAAAAAAAACCGTCAAAGGCCAGGGCACAGGCTAAGGAAGGAAGGGGGAGAGACAACAAGAAAAGCCGTGAAGTATGTAGGGAAATCAACAAGAGATTCAAAGAATTTCACAAAAAGGGGACAGAAGAGGCTCCCGAAAGACGGGAGGTGGGTACCCACCTGTCTGGACACAGTACACACAACCGAGGGAAAATGAAGGCTTCGGTAGCTAGTACCTCAAAGGCAAAGGGGGCCCGATAAACCTCTCCCCGGGTCCTGAAGAGGGAGCAGAGGCGCTATTTTACCCTAACAACAATTTCAAAACTCTATCGAAACAGGGAGATTTCCCGAGGATGGAAGAACAATGGGTCCCCAACTTTAAAAAAAAGGGGAAAAGACAGAACACTAAATACAGACCAGTTCACACGTATCATGCAAAATCATGGGAAAAAATGTTAGGAGAAGAATGGTGGGAAAATCTAGAAAAAGGAATGATCTATCACCACACCAACAGGTTTTGAGACGGGAAATCCGTCCACAAACCATGGAGTTCATGACAGGGGACAGCAGTAAGACAAGAGAGAGGGGGTGGTGGATCCCCTTTTCTTTGGGCTGCGAGAAAGGGGTTTGACACAGTACCCAAAGAGATTATGCAAAAAATGAAGGGCTAACAGGATAACAGGGAAGCACTAATGGATCAGGGAATACTTGTCAGGAAGACAGCAGCGAGTAATGGGACTGGCGAGGTGTCAAGTGGGCACCGTGACCAGGGGGGCCACAGGGCAGTCCAGGACCAGTGATTTTTGGGTTTTTTTGAACGACATGAGGAAGGAATAAACTCCCCAGGGGGTTCCCGTTTGAGATGACGTGAATTGATGAAAATTCATTCATCGAAGCCAGGGGAAAAACAAAAGGGTCTGGACAGGGTCAGACCTGGGCCAGCAACTGGCTCCTGGGTTCAATCCCACAAGTGCAATATGAGGATTGGGGGAAAGGCAAAGAAGACCGCAACGGAGTACAGTCTAGGGGGGAGGACTACAAACATCACTCAAAAAAAGATCTTGGGGGGAGTATACACCGGGCACACTCCTGAAGCGCACTCAAACCCAAAAAACTGCCCCACATATCGCCTGGAAACCCCAGAACACATTTTGACACTTAATAAGGAATCGTTCAGGAACCCGTACACCGGTTTTGTTAGGGCCCTATTTGGGGTATGCGGCACCAGTTTGGAACCCACACTAGCCAACATAAAAGAAACTAAGAAAATGCAAATTTCAAAAAAGACTTCCCCCAAATTAAGGGTATTCCTATGAGGGGAAAGGTTTAAAGGGAAAACAAAACACACTGGAGGGGCAGGGGAAAGGGAAATTTCAAAAGGGGGACAAAGCAGGAGTTCCAAGACTGGACCAGAACCGGGACACGTTGGGAAATGAAGCAAGAGAACAAAGGGGGTGTTAGGAAATATTTCTTTAGCCACAAAGGGAGCGGGGAAATGGAAAAGTTTTGGGAACGATGTATGGGGCAGACCTACTAGCTTCAAGCAGAGGTACGATAAAAATCAGGGGTTTGGGGGAGTGACTGTAGGGCCGTGAAGAGGGGGGGCCAGACTTGGATTCGAACCCCCCAAACCCCAACTGGTATACAAAGTGGTACACACAGGGAGAGAGAGGGGAGGGAGGGAGGACTTTGACGCTCGTGAAGAGGCGGGGCCAGGAGCGAAGTCTCGACCCCTGCAACCACAGTTAGATGAGTACAATTAGGTGAGTACACACACACACACACACACACACACACACACACACACACACACACACACACACACACACACACACAAGCACGCATACACACACACACACAGGGCTATTGCCCAGAGGAGTCATGGCATATGAAGCAGGTACACCCCTATTAAACGAGGAGTCCAATGGAAAGGAAGGGAAAAAAACCGGTCTGGAGTTTTGAGACTCTCTGATCGCGGGTTGTAACCCCGCCCGTGGTATGGTTTGTTTGCAATCATTTCATTACGATTTCGTGAGTCAGAGAAAGAAAGGAGACAAGACTTACGCTAAGGCTCTATCAGTCAACCAAGCAAGGCCGAGGAATGTAGGGGGAGAGCTGTTAGGAGTAGGGATAACAGTGAGGGGAGGGAGAAGGTAGAGAAGGTGACAGGTCCCATGCAGAGCACGATCATACCATCAAGAGTTACAGGAAAAAATAAGGAAGACAGTGGCTATATACAAACGGGACCCAGAGACACAGAGGGAGGAGGAGAGGGAGAAGTCAGTGTTTATTCATGGGCTTCAGGAGAGAGAAGGGAAGACACATAATGAAAGATGGCAGAAAGAAAAAACAGGGGATTGAAAATATCAAAGAAATAGGCGAGGAGGATATGACTTAGATAGTAAATTTTCAGAGAATAGGAGGGTACTTAAAGGGGAGATATCAGCCTGTCAAACTGATTTCGAAGACAGAAATAGTGCAGAACAGGATCTGCAAGAGAAACCACGGCTGAAGAAATCAACATACAAGAGGGTGTTTCTTAATAGTGACAGAACAACAACAGAACGACAGCAGCTGAGGGAGAAGACACAGAAACAAAAGGGGCTAGGAAGAGAGACAAGGACAGTCAGGAGAAGACAACCAGAACTGGACAGAGGAACAACCACAAGCACACACAGAACCATCATGAGAATCCCACAGCCAAATACACTATCCCAACACAAGCCACAATCCACACTTATAGCCCCCATCCCACACTATGCTATAGAATCCCACAGCACACTGCCAGAATCTCCACCCCCACAAACAGAGCACAGTGTTTGAGAGAAAACTGAAGGTATGATACACCAACGCTGATGGAATAATGAATAAGTGGGAGGAGTGGCACGAAAGAATAAAAGAGGCATCACCGGATATCATAGCTCTCACTGAAACCAAGCTCACAGGAATAACAGATGCCATCTTTCTAATGGGATATCAGATCCTGAGGAAAGACAGAGGGAACAGAAGGGGTGGAGGAGTGGCACTGTTCATCAAAAACCAATGGGATTTTTATGAGCTGGAGGAGACAGGTGAAGCAAAAGACTACATAATAGAAACACTTCAGTCTGGAGGTCCCAAGGTGGTACTTGCAAAGGTGGTAATTGCTACTGATTGTGGGTGGCTTTAATCACAAACAAACTGACTGGGAGAACTTGGAGCCACATGGAGGCCCAGAAACGTGGAGGGATAAGATGATGGAGGTGGTACTTGAAAATCTCATGTACCAACACATAAGAGACACTACCAGAGAAAGAGGAGAGGATGAACCAGCAAGACTGGACCTAGCATTCACCTTGAGTAGTGCAGATATTGAGGACATCACATATGAAAGACCCCTCGGGGCCAGTGACCACGTGGTTCTGAGCTTCGAATACATTGTAGAGTTACAAATGGAGAGGGAAGCAAGAAGGGCAGGACGAATGAAGCCAGACTACAAGAGAGGGGGCAACAAAGGCATGAAGAATTTTCTGCATGAGGTTCAGTGGGACAGAGCAATGGCCGGGAAGTCAGTAAATGAGATGATGGAATATGTGACAACATATGCAAGGAAGCTGAGGAGAGGTTTGTACCCAAGGGTAACAGTAACCGAAGGGGAAATTCTCTGAGGCAAAGAAGAAGGGATTAGCGGCAACCCATGCCACAGAGTGACGGCCGCTACAAACCCTAATTCCTACCTCCTGTCCCCTCATACCTTTCCGAGGAAAGGGGAGGTGGGGGTACCACAGAGGTTTACAGAAAGGAGGTTACAGAATATTTGAGAAAACGCAGTAGTCAGCCCAAAACCGCATCTAATCGATATGAACTGGTCTATTATTATACGAAATCATTTTAACTAACTGGTTAATACACCATTGCACTTAGACCCTAAAACTTAAGCGATATTCTAACCCGATTATCTACATATCGCAGCAGAAACGGCGATTCGTCAGACCAGGCGACAGTTTTCCAATCTTCAACTGTCCAGTATTGGTGAGTCTGTGCCTTCTGTGGCCTCAGGTTCCACTTTTTAGCAGACAGGAGTGGAATCCGGTGTGGTCTGCTTCTCAACCCATCCACTTAAAGGACTGATGCATTGTGCATGCAGCGATGTTCTGCATTGCACTATTGTATCTTGAACCAGTCTGTCATTTTCGCCAGCAGAACTGTCATTCTGTAAACTCTAGAGACGTTGTGTGTGAAAATACCATGATGTCAGCGGATACTCAAACCACCCTGTTGGCATTCTAGCTAGAGACATTAATCTGAACGCATCAACCAAGACTTCCTACTCATTTCTGCAACATTGCAAGCTCCTAATGATTTGATTGCAACACGAAAGGCCTAGAGCTATATTTAAACTCCCCTGTGGTTGTTTGTGTAAAATATATATTATATATATATATATATATATATATATATATATATATATATATATATATATATATATATATATATATATATATGTATATATATATACACACACAGAGGTAAAACTGGTCAGTTAGCGTTGCGGTTTAAGCCAAAATCGCAAGTTTTATCTATTCGGCACGACGTACACACCACACACACACACACTCACACACACACACACACACACACGCATATATTAGTGTAAGTTCTGTCGTGTACGGCCTGCTACTTACTTGACCTTGGCTTTATTATTCGTCTGGATGTGTGTGTGTGTACGTAGTCAATTGTAGTTGCAGGGGTCGAGTTATAGCGCCTATGTGTGTGTGTGTGTGTGTGTGTGTGTGTGTGTGTGTGTGTGTGTGTGTGTGTGTGTGTGTGTGTGTGTGTGTGTGTGTGTGTGTGTGTGTGTATGTATTATTAAGAGGTATGTACCAGTTTTTTTCATGAAAATGGTAATGTTTACAATACAATGAAGCACATGATGCAAGAAGCAACGTACTGTAAATATCTTTTTCCCTGGATATATCTGGGAATTGTGGGGAAATATTACTACGGCGCTCTGCAACAACAAGCAATGAGATCTAGGGACGTTGTATGTAAATATGTTGTCAAGTTTTCCTAGTAGATTTCCTAAATAGTAAATAGTTTGCGAGCAAACTATTTACCATGTAGGGTTACGTAGTATGCTAATGTTTTTTATTGGCTCAGCGTTTATGTTTCAAGGTGGGCGTTAGATAGCAAGACCGAGAGTAGGAAGAAAATAGATACAATGAGAACAAAAGTTAGACAGTTGAACAGTTAAGCTGGGGATTGCAACAGCGAGAACAAGAGGTAGACAGTTGCAGTCAGAACAGGAGGCAGACATCAATTAATGGTATAAAATTTCAAAGTAGACTAAGATATGCGTGAAACATCCAGATATTTTTAATGCCAAGACTCCTCGCCTGCGCAGCTTCTTCCGTTGAATTCTGAAGTGGTAAATATTTGGCAGCAACTATAGAATTGGATATTTTGAGGTGTATTTTGATGTGTACATCTCTTAGTCTTGAAAGCAACTCCTCCAATTGTCGCTTTAAAAACTAAGGGACTAAACACCTCAAAACTCTACTTCTTCAAATGTCTCCAATATATTAGTCTCCTTTATACGATTTTTTATTTCACCCATTGTCAGCATTAAAAAATACCTAAATGTTGGACACGTGCCTTATTCAAGAAGTAGACAGAATGAGAGGTAGCGGATTGCAACAGCAATGAGAGCTGATATACTGTAACAACGACAACAAGAGGTAAGGAACAAAGAAACAGGAGGAATAAAACAGAAGGAAGACAAGAGGAAGACAATAGGAAATACAGGTAGAACATACACAGACACACACAGATCTAAGAAAGCTGCATAAATACAATAGGGTGTAAGTAACAGATACAGGAAGCAACAAACATTACACTGGGGTTAGACAATCGGTCGTTAACCCGTGCATTAACCTCACCTTGAATGTCCGTCAGTGCAGATTATTGGCAAATCCTCGCCGTTTAAAATATTTTATTGTATACAAAGGAATTAGAAATTTCAATAAAAACTAGCACATTTTATCAGTTTCCTGTAAAAGTGTAGCTATAAATTAATCAAATAGATATGTTCGTGCAATATTCTACGTGCAATATTCTACATGCATTGGCTGGTCACGGAAACTTAATAACTTAAAACAAGAAAAAGCAAATTAGGTTACTAACTGCTCACTAAAACCCCTTAAGTTATAATTATGAGAATTTGAGCGCTCTTGGATGTCTCCTCCACCAGCTCTCTCTCTCTCTCTCTCTCTCTCTCTCTCTCTCTCTCTCTCTCTCTCTCTCTCCGACAGCCAGCTGTTTCTAGACAACCTGATCCCTTTAGTTTGTAATTTTGATATCAATTGCTCAATAATATTTAGGAGTTTAACATTTCCCAGTAATTCCATTACTTCTATAACTACAACTACTACTATTAATAATAAAAATAATAAGCAGTACAACGTCTATCACCGGAGCAAACTAGAAGTGTGAGGCCGACAAATGGAGTAAAAAAAGGGCTATCAGTGACGACATTTACTAATACAAAGGTATACTGCTTGTGGAATCTTTTTCATGTTTCTGTGACGAGCTTTAAGAGGTTGCTACAGTGAATATCCCAATGTTTTGTATGATTATGTTCGTAAGTTTTATTGTAGATGATTCCAGGCATTTACACTTAAGTTTATCGTTCTACTGGAGCAGCTGATTGGCTTCGTTCACCGCCATGAAGAGGAGTTTCGGTATTCACACGTGCATGATGATGTCCATTCGAGAGGCGTATTGGTGCTCCTGTAAAGGCATAAGCAATCTAAACGTCTTTTGTGACTATATCTGCCTAAATCTGCATTTTCAGCCTTTTTTTATTTGATTCTTCTGAATATATCCTTTCTTTTCCTTTTTCACTTCATTTCGTTCGAATGTGGCGAAAAAATGAACGCCTTGCATGTATTTTTCTTCCTCTCGTTCCTCAACTTGCTATACTTTTGTCTGTACAATTATGTAAGTTTATTGCCATGTACCGTCTCCTTAATATCTTCCTATGACAAATATCACTTCTCTTTAATCTATTATTTTATGTTATTGCTACCCTTTCCCTCACTTTCTTCATATCTAATATTCTCACTTGCACTTCCTCTCTCTATGCAACATCATTATTACCATGAGTTCCTTGTCCTTTTCCTGGAACCGCGTGAGAGAGATAATGACGACAGTTGGAGGAAAATACTTTTATGTTTCCTTGTTCTATCTTGCCTGCTGATAAAACCTTCTGTCTATGTTATGTTGAAGCAGTAGAGAGGGTTGAAGACATTAATGAGAGGAGAGTAAAGGAGAGAGAAAATAGGGAAGTAGGATGGATAACAGGAGCTGGGTCAGTAATTAATGAGTGGGGTGGTAGTGTTACGAGTGTTGTGACTGCCGTATTTGCTGGCGCAGCTACTAGTGTTGCTGATGTTGAGGGAGGAAGTTGCTGTTATTGATTCTGCAGTTACTGTTGTTGTTGCGGTTGCGGCTGCTGTTGCTTCTGCTGCTGTTGCTTGTATTGGTAATGCTGTTAAAGTTGCTGTTTCTTCTTCTCTTGTTTTCAAGAAATATTTACATTTTCTTTACCAGGCACACACATCTGGTACTTACTATTGCTCCTTTTTTTTAAGGAGAGAGAAATATGTATGAATAGTGAAGGACATACAGAACGATGTGTCTGTATGTCTGTCTGATGAATATCTATTTCCTTAAAAATCGCCTCCAGCTTCCCTCCTGTCTAAATTCTCTTGGCCCATCATTCTTTTCATCATACTTCTTCTGTTGCCTCTTTTTCTACTTTCCTTCCTTTTCTCATTAATTCCTTTGTTCCCCTTATGCCATTTATTCTATCTTCCATTTAACATTCCTTCTTTTCCTTCACTTCTTTTCTTAATTCATTTTTTTCTTTTCTCCCATCTTTCTGTTCTCCTCCTTGCCTTGCCACTTTCCTTGAGTCTTTCCTCTCCTCCTCACCTTCCTACCTTGACCCGTAGACTGTCCAGACGCTAAAATTGAATTTGGCCTCGTCTCCTATTAAATTGACAGACTAATGGCTATTCCACCTTGTAGACTGCAGCTCCTGGGAGCCTCGGATGAGAAGACGAAGGACGAGAGAAAGAAGAGCAGTTAAGAAAGATATTAGAAAAACACAGAATAACCGGAGTGGAAACAAACTATGAAATGTGTTTCCCGAGTTCTTAGAAAGGAAACATTGTCATGTTTTCAAAATTTTTAGAAGAGTTTTCAAAGTGATGACCTTCGTGAGGAACGACTTGAAGAAAATGAGACGACTGATGTGCTCTTTCAGTCTCTTACGAACCTACGTTAACTCTTTGGCATTCACAATTGTTGAATCCTACTTGGGGAATACAAAATCTTTACACAATTTAATCTCTAGGTCTAAGATATTTACTGCTCACGATATTTTTTTGAGTTATACTTTCAGAACAATAGTGTCTTTTAGGTCTAGCCTGTACAGGTTCGAAGTTTGTAATAGGGTAACCACGCTCAGCCAGTTCGAACTAAACCGAACATTATTCGGTAATAAGCCTTAACCTTATTAAACATAAAAATTGCAGTCATTTAGGAGAAAATAGGGTTGTAAAGTTATTAATAATATAAAATTATTATACAAATGGTACAAGTAATTACTGTAAAACGTTGTTCACAAAACTATATAGTTAGTTGTAGAATGCAGTTTAATGCCAATAATCTAACTGACAATGACAATACAATTATTGCATTTTTAAAACTGTTTTATACCTTTACCTATGACTCCTACTGAAGATATAGGATGAAGCCATTTCTAGTATTTGACAGGCATTGCAAAGCCACCTAGAATGATGCACGTCTTCAGTCATGGAGCAGCATAAGGAGAAACATATATTAGGGGATGTTTTCGTATAGTACTTATGCCCCTGCCTACCAACAGAAAATATAAATATTTGCGAGTTAGTCGACAGCTGGGGGGGTACATCCTGGGATAAAATATGTTAGAACACTGTGGTCCTGCGGAATGTCATGTTCCGTGCATAAAAAACTCCAGTCCCTGTTTACGAAATTCCAGTAAGTGTGAACGTATTCACTTTTTGGGTAAAAAGTATCTGTACACCTAAAAATGTTAATTATATATCCTCCGTTCCTCTTGTTCTATCTTTTACTCTACTTCCCTCTCTTCATTTTAAAGTAAAATATATAAACCTACAAGAAATGTGGGACAATTCAACATATCATTTCGGAATGTTAAAAGGTATAACAAGGCAATTACATCGATAAATTTATATTGACTAACTGCATATATTTATATAGGAAAAGTTAACTGCAAAGCAATCTTTCAATATTTTAGTGGGATGGAAAGCATAGGGAAAAAAAACAAAGATACGACATTTAACTACAATGCAGTAAATTTGCTGAATTGTGCATAAATACAGGTAAGCAGACTAGGTTGTCCTCTTCAACAGATAGGATCGACGTGGACTGTAAGGTCTTCTGCTCTCTGCCTTCTCCATGTACTTTCCGCTGCTCCTCCGCCACTCTCATGTACTCCTCCAGCACTCTCCACCCTTTCTCCACTTCCTGCTACTCACCAAACTCTCCCTCGCCTTTCCTCTTTACCATTACTCTCTTCAGGTCTCCATTCTTTATCTTGTTTCTTCCCCTTCGCTCGCATCTTTTCATTTTTATCATCTCTTAGACTTCAAAAGTATCTTTACAAATTTACCTTTTCTCTCAGCATTCTCTTCTCAATTCTCACTAGATTTCCCACTTCCCTCTTATCCAATGAACTTATGGCTACCACCATCAGATGATTATATTTGTGAAGAACTATACCAGGGGAGAACAAAAAAGACAAAGTACCGTGACTGGACTAATACATAAATAACCCGCACATAAGAGAGAGAAGCTTATGACGTTACGGTCCGAATTGAACCAATTACAAATCACACTAACACACGAAGGTCAGGGAGCCGGTATACATAGGAAAGGAGGACAGGGACGGGACAAAGAGAAGTAGAGAGAGATGGAGAATTAGTGGTAGAGGTAATACTGGTAGTGGAAGTAATAGAAATAGCAGTGATAGTCGTAAGTAGGGGGAGTAGTGGTAGTGACACAAGAGACAAAGGGAGTGAAACCAGGTAGTGTGTTTGTCTCACGCTTAGCAAACGGAGGATTGAGCTTTAACTTTCATTTCGTTGAATGATCAACACTGGTTAATCGCTTCAAAATAAATATACTGGTAAAGAAATCTGAGGTCAAATTAAGAATATTAATTGTGGGTATTCTTGTAGTTTTTAGCATTTTTCGTCTCCGTCTCTCAGTTTCTCCATCTTTGTCTGTCTGTCTGTCTGTCAGTCTCTCTCTCTCTCTCTCTCTCTCCCGCTATCTGCGTCCCACCACCAGACCAGATAATGATACGGCAGGAGGAACCTGAGGACATGTTGGCCCCATTAGTGTCGGGCGATCGCCTTCCACACAAACCTTCAGTAATGAAGGTGTTGTTGGTCCAACGCACGCGCACGCACGCACACACACACACACACACACACACGCACACGCACACGCACACACACGCACACGCACACCACACACACACACACACACGCACACACACATACACACATACACACACACACACACACACACACACACACAGCAGTAGTACATATTATATGATGGTTGCCATTGTTAAGAAATGTGAATCACCGCGAAAGACTTAAAATAATGAAAATGCTTTCAATGGCTGGTAAGAAGAAAAGAGGAGATATGATAACAACGTATAAGAGCACGGATAGATACCAGACAGATAAGGAAGATCTCTCAACATAATCAAAAGAACAAGAAACACTGAAATAAGCACAGACAAAAGGATTCTGTGAAATATCTCTTCACAAATAGTAGAAATGTATCCAAAAAGAGAAGAGAGATACTGAAGTCTCTCTCCCTCTCTTTTATAATTCAGTGAAGTGCTTATTATGTATTTTCAACAGGTAGGCAAGGGTGTCAGAAATGTTATTTTTATTTTAATTCGAAATGTTGCTTAATTTTATTTTGTGGCCAACAGTGACTTTTCACTCATAATTTATTAATTGTTTTATATGATGAATAATTTCCCAACAACAATGGCTGTCAGAAACACGAACATATTTAGTTGAATTTCGTGTACTCTATCAACACTTATTGTCACAGTTCTTTAGCTCCCACAACTAGCAATTTTTTCACAATTTGTAGTTATATAAATGCAAGCTATTACACTGTTATCATCATAATATTCTAATATATGTTTCATAAATAATAACTGATATCGCTCATATTTATCAGCATTAGTGACATGTACATAACTTGATTTCGCAAAGAAAAAATCGAAGTTTTATTTTGTATACAAAAGTAAAAAATATTTTTTTTGTATATTTTAAAAAGTACCAATATGTTTAAAATATACAAGAAATCTGTAAGAAAAATACCTTTACCATATTACGAGATACGCAATGCTCATATTTCTTTCCTCGGCAATCAGAATTTTGTGAAGTCTTCTTTGGCTTTGATGACCAGCAGTAGACGCTCTCTCTAGTCTGTCAATAGGTTCATTTACTTTTCGTGAGGGGTTATACGACCTCCACTCCATGCAGAACCTCTCCAGCTCCTCCATGCAGAAGCTCTCCAACTCCTCTATGCAGAACCTCTCTAGTTCCTCCATGCAAAACTTCTCCTGCTCCTCCATGGCGAACCTCTCCAGCTCTTTCATGGTGGAAATGTCCAGCTCCACTATGGTGAACCTTTCCAGCTCCTTCATGTAAAACTTCTACAGCACATTCATGTAGAACCTCTCCAGTTCCTCTGTGCTGTACCTCGCCTGCACCTGTATACATCTCTTGAACTCATCAGTAGAGAACTTCTAGTCTTTCTATTGGACACAGGTTGCACTTTTAAATATATATATAGCTCACTAAAGAAAAATCATGAGGGATTTATATGTTTGCATAATTGTTTAAATGCTTCCCCTAATTTATTTACTTTATAACTGAACACGACAGGCAGACAATAAACAAGAACCAGAAAGAAAACATTTTTGTCTTGTCAAGACTGTTGGTCGCTCACGGTGCTTTGTCTGGCTTTTGTTTTTTGTCTTTCTGGACAACCGTGTTGTACACTTGCTCTTATATTATTGTACATAGTGTATATAGTGTGCATACTGTAAATACCACCTTGCTTCTTTGGTGAAGGATATACAAGTCATATAACCTCTGCTGTCTTTTGCTTGCTCCACTAATTATCGCATTACGACACAGTGTGCAGGCCATTGTACACCTGTGCTCGTAATAAAAACTTGAATTTGCAATGATAAAGGAAAACGTAATTCAAATTTTAATACACCTTTAGATAAATTTTTGCTAAATTAAGAGTTAGATGCATTATTTTTTTTTTTTTTTGCTTAAGGATATTTTTTCTTCAGCACATGACAAGGATTAAAGAGTCAAATATTTTATCCACTGTTATTGAAGGTTTCGATGATATTCACTAAGCATTTCTAAAGCTAAATAATTCAGCCTCCACGTACACCTGACCAGCCAAAAATCATTACTGTTCTCGGAAAAGCTGAAATAAGTGTAATTATATTATTGATCACGTTGGTTTTACACAGTTCGTAATGTGCTTAAGTAAGCTCTGTTATCTTCCCTATCACAGGAATGTAAAGAAGGAAATACCAATTTAAAAATGCTGAATGAAAACACTGTAAAATGTTAATTAAAATGTATTAATAAATAAACAAAATTTCAAAGTTTAAGACCAGTATAATTAAACCCTATAAATTAATTTTTTAGAACGGGGCCCCGTACATTAACGTTGTGAAATAATCTCTATGAGAAAGTTGTTTTATAATCACTGCTCAAAAATTTAAAATTTTTGGGGGAAATTTTCTCCAGGAGGGGGGGATCAGCCCCTTCAGCCCCCTTTTAGCCCTTTTAGCCCCGGGGGGCCCCGCCCCCTTTAGAAGGGCCAAAGGCTTTTTTCTGTACGTAATTTATCGCAGATGCCGTAGAGTATGCGAAGTGGTCAAGCGACCGCTGCTCCTTCAGTTTTCAGTGTTGCAAAGTGTAATTTAAAAAAGAGACAGTACATCTCTTTCTTTAGCAGGAAATTTAAAAAAAATCCTGCTCCTCTTTTTACCTAGTAAAGATAGGGGCATTGTTGTCTATGTTAAGACAGCAAAAATCAAACATTCTGCTTTGCTCACGAGGTAAAAGGGAAAAAAAGGGAAAGGAAAAATATAGGGGGCGTTTTTCCTTTGTGCAAGGGAGTAACGGTTGGGGTGCGTGGCGTCTTCAGATTTCTTTTGAAATCTACGAGAGTGACATGACGCCCGGATAAAAAAAAAGAAACGATTGTGCGTTGTGTGAAAAAGTGTCTCATAAAAACACAATAACCTTAAGAGAAGTGTATCAGCTTCTTAGTGATAAAATTGGAACAATAAAGACAAATTTGTGGAACATGGTACCAGTGTGGTATTCCTAGATTGGAAGAGGGGCATCCAAAGGGCACTTCAGTTCTATCAGTCACCGTATTGTCGAAGGTGTGAAGAAACCAAGCTCTGTACAAGAGCAAAGGGAGGTTACGAAATTTTTGTGTACGGGGGGGGCCCGCGCAGTTCTTGAGTCGCAAGCAGTTTGTAACAACCCATGTCGGCAGTAAATGCGGACTTTTGACTACAAACAAGTATGTAATTTGTCAGCCCTCAGTGAATGAAATATGCTGACATAAAACCCCCTAGGGTAATTTTTTAATCT
>NC_069400.1:25005986-25023486 GCF_026875155.1 Cherax quadricarinatus
CCAGGTACCCCATAGATACTGTCCGGGTTTACCCAGTAGATCGCGGTACCCAGTAGATACTGTCCAGGACTGCCAGGTACCCCAGCAGATACTGTCCAGGTGCCCCCCCCCAACCATTTCTCGAATAACTTCAGATATTTTCCATGTACTCTTGGGATACTGTTTAAGAACTCAGGTTTTCAGATCTTGTTTGGGTTTGGAGTGTTCACATATCCTTAAATATATATATTGCTAGATGCAGTTACTACTCAATAATTATACATTGCTCATATACCTTAAAGGAAATACTCAGATTTTCCTCATATTGGTTAGGTAAGACGTAAATATTGTTCATATATTCAGCTATTACTCAGATATTCTGAAGGCATTGTTCAGGTGCTGGTATAGTGCTCAGTTACCACATAGATATTGCTCTAGTAATCATTGAATTTTGGTTCGGGATGTACCTTAGTTTATTGCTTAGTATCGGTATCTTCTCCAAATATACTGTTTATTTTCCTAATGAGCTGAATGGTAAGAAACAACGTAAGTAACGTTCTTTCTTACTTCTCTCGAAATATAAAGTGAATTCATTTTACAGTAGATGTCACTTCTCTTTCCTCATTTCTTTCATCTGTCTGTCGCCAGTCTCTGACACCCACTTTCTTTTTGTGATTACACCTGTTACTCGTGCGTGTGCACACACACACACACACACACACAAAACAGAACCACACACACACACACAAAACACACAACCAAACACACACACACACATACACACACACACATCTTTTTATGATCACTGCTTCACACATCTTTTTTTTCCTCACTATCACCTGCTTCACACATTTCTTTTCTCACTATCACTTTCCTCACACTATCTTGTGTCACTCTGATATCTGTCGCACACATGCATCTAACTCTGTCAACTGCTTCACAACATCTTTTATCACTGATCTCACACACGCTTTCACGACCAGTGAAGAGGCGGGGCCAGGAGCTAGGGACTCGACCCCTGCAACCCCAAATCAGGTGAGTGCACAACTTTCTCATCTCATGTTTACTTACTTTTTTTTGTCGTCCGTTCCCCCCTTCTGTATTTTTCATCCTACTCTTGTTTGAAAACAGCATCGCTATATCAAATAGAACCCTATGCTAATTGTTAATATAGATTAACATGGGTTTTCGCTAAGAGGTGATTTATTTGTAAACTTTGAGGCAAAAAAATAATTTTACACTGTAAAATTATGGAAATTGTTTGGCATTATTTAAAAGCACATTAGATATTCTGGCGTCTTAACAAAAAATTTGTAATACATGTGACTAACCCCGTCAAGGAGGCACTAAATTGCTCTGTTAGCACAATGGTTCATCGTTTTGTTGCTGTTCTTCTCATAAAATTATTATTTTTAGTAACGTCTTGTTTTAGTAACTCAGCTTTTTCAAATGGCATGATGTTCCTTAATTTATGCTGCTGTATATATGACATTTACAATATACATGACTTTTAGGACATCATTGCATAATCCTTTCATCTGCAAACTGAAGTTATGTAAAGCTTCCATGATTAACAAAATTTTCTCTCAGTTTTTCTCACAGGGTGTCTCATCACTTGTAGAAAAAAATTATCCCAAAAAACAATTTATAAAATTAATACCATAATACACATTTTTTTTAAATTATTGAGGTTCCTTTTGTATTGCGATGCGCCGTGGTTAAATTTTTGTGTTTCCAACTCAAAGGTTTTTTCCTAATATTATACCAGTAAACCAGAGTCTTGAAACTATGAGCACCGGTTCATGACTTGAGGACAATGCCTGCAAGACTTCGGTGCTCATGCCTGAATTTCACATATCTTTTTTTTTATACTTTTGCAACGCCTCCACAGTTTTCAATAAGTTTTAACCTTAAAGGGAACTGAGATTACCTTCTTCGTTTTACCAAATTTGGGTTTTACCCCCCAGTCCCCAAGCCATGCATGGCCCTAAGTTTATGGAGGATCCTCATAATTAATAATAATAATAATAATAATAATAATAATAATAATAATAATAATAATAATAAATTAGATTATAAGACCCTTTAACTTCCCCAAGAGCTCGATTTGTCGTTGTTTGTATTGTATAAAGCTGATTCAACGATCTTGAACAAGCCCTCATTTTTTCTGGAAATTAGGAAAAGAATCACATTTCATTTCCTCCAACTAAGAACAAATATATTTCTTCTTCCTACTGAAACAATTAATTCTTTTCTCTATTCTGAATTAACTGTGGCGAATATAAATGCTTAGGTGATTTAAATAATTTATATGCCTGTTACCGCATTCTAATATATAAACACATTAAGCATTTTTTTGCGAGGGGGGGGTGGAGGGGATGAAAATATGTAGTCTCTCTCTTTCTCTGTTTTCTTGTGTTTCTCCCCCTCGTTTTCCTCTCCCTCCCTACCTCAATTCCTGCTTATTTCCTCGTCTTCCTCTCGTCTTCCCTACCTTCCCCCCCTCTTCTTTACCTCTCCATGTCTCCCTCCCCCTCCTTTTCCTCATTTCTCCCTAGTGGGAGGATGTCCGGCCTTTGGAATAAGTTATCTGGAGCCAGCAGACCTTGGTGTTTATTTAGCCTCAACGTCCAATCATCCCCCTCCCTAGTTCTGTCCTTCCCTATCCCTACAGTTCGTCCTCATCGATATCCCAAACCCTTACCCCTCGCATTTATGTGGCTTGTAACTTTATGGTTAGAGAGTTCGGCACGTAAATGAAAAGACTTCATTTCGATCCTCAAATGGGGGAGGGGAACTTATGGGTAAGTTTCCTTAGCTGTCCCTCCTCACGCGCGTAAATAGGTATGAGTGGCATCTTGGGAGAAAATTTGCAATGCAAATGGAGTTACGCCAACACTCCCTCACCTTCTTACCTCAACATACTTTCCTCACTTCCAGCTCCGTACATTCATAGCATTTATACGCTCTTTTGAGAAGTGAATAAGACGAGCTGTACGTATTTTTCAATAGAGATAATGTAAACAACCCCACAACTCACCAAATGCGATTTGTATTTCCACACCGTCTAACACATGGATGTTTTCTGCGATATCTTTTCATCTGTACTTACTGTTATCAAAACATTCTAAAACCCTTTTTATGTGTTTCAGCCAAGATTTACTTAGAACAATCGTTTACAAAATATCTAGCAGGGAGGCGCAAGAGGTTAAATGAATTAAACTAAGGGAAGAGGACTGATATGAGAATAACTGAGGCGAGAGAAATATATATCAGATGAACTGAAATCAGAAAAATGAGTTAAGAGAATTGAGATGAGAGGAACTGAGATTTAGGAACCGAGACGAGAGTAACTGAAACGAGGAAATTCACATGAGAAAAATCATGACGGAAGGAACTTTAGAGAAAACTTCCACAATAGGAATGAAGGAACTTTAACTGAAATGAGGACGAACTGAGGTGAGAGGAGCTGAGATAAGAGGAACTGAGAAGGTGGAACTAAAAATTTTCATATTTAATTGAAAATTAAAAGAAATATTGTTGCATTTTACAATGCTTTCTTATATGCATGAAATTCCCGGGAAACCCCGATCCTCCTTCCAAGAACAGACATTCCTGGTCTCCCAAAGGAAAGCCATGATTGTCACCGCCTGGGAGAGGTGTGTGTTGCAAAGCGACAGGAAATGAGATGAGACAAGCTGAGACGAGAAATAAACGAGAGGAGCTGAGGCTAGAGGAAACTGAGAAAGCAGGAGCTGAGGTAATGGAGCTGAACGAGAACTTTTAAAAAGACAGGAACGAAAGAAGAAAAACTGAGATGAGAGGAAATGATGCGTTGTAGCTTGGGCGAGAGAAAGCGAGGCAAAAGAAACTAAGTGTGAAGGACCGAAACAAGAGAAACGTAAGGAACAACAATGAAAAGAACTGAGAAACTGGGGAGGAAGAAACGGCCCAAGGAAAAAAACACGGGTAAGTAGAACTGTAACGAAATACTTGCGTGTTTCTACCACACCAAAACTATCTACAATTTACACAAATAACCCGCACATACGGAGAAAGAAAAATTATGACGACGTTTCGGTCCGACTTGGATCATTAACTTGTCACCCCTAGTTAATGGTCCAAGTCGGACCGAAACGTTGTCATAGGGGTTTCGTAGCTCGATTGCTAGCGCGCTCAGCTCACACAATAATGTCCGTGGCTCGATCCCGGTACAGATGGAAATATTAAGTCATGGTTTCCTTAAGAACCTACTGTCCTTGCTCAACTATTAGTAAAATAGGTACCTGGGTGTTACCTAACTGGTGTGAATAGCATCCTGGGGACAAAATTTGACCTAATTTACCCGAAATAGTCTGCATAACAAAGGGTTTTCTATATAGCAGTATGTCACTGATTTCGGTAGACCTGTATACCTTGTTTCATTACTTGTAGAAATAAAGATTATTATTTAGTGTGGTTCATTTGGGTATTGTTCCAGTGGCGATATTATCTTTTTTATTCTTTGTCTGCAACTTTTACTACTACATATGATCACAAGCTGGCGAGAACACAGTAAAGCGGAACATCAGGTGAAAGAATTGACCCGTCTAGCGGCCCCCCCTTTACAGTGAATATAAAAATTTGGTATACAATACCGACAGGTTGGTAAGTAAGACACATAGGCGACAGTTAGGTATCTTTATCCGATACGTTTCGACTGATGAAGCCTAATGTGTGGGCCCGAAACGTTTAGAATAAAGATCCCTAACTATTGCCTATGTCTTATTTCCCTCCCTTTATTGTATACCTCATTTCCCGGACGAGTTTCACGGATTATATTGATATAAACCAGGTTATAATGAGGAAGGCTTTCCTAGATTTTTACGTTCATCTGAATGCCAGTCTGGCAAAGACTGGAAGGTCTCCTCGTTTCCTCACATTACTGCTGCTATAATGAAAAGAACCGTCGGATAATGTGATTAAAACAATACACAAATAACCCTCACGCTGGAGAAACTTAGGGTCCGACTTGGACCATTAACTAGTCAGGCACTAGTTAATGATCCAAGTGAGACCGAAACGTTGTCATAAGTTTCTGTATGCGTGGATGATTTGTGTATTTTTTCCAGTCAGGGTTTGTGCATTCCTGTTGTTTTTAAATTTGTAATTAAAAAAAACATGAGAAAACTCTAATCGCTAGAGGACAGCAAATAATCTAAAATGTTGAGTTCGTTTTGCGATCTTGATGAAGCTCTGAAATATTAAGAGAGATGTTTGAATGTTAGACACTTGGGAAAATTTACTAAAATTTAACGCTGAACTGTAGAAGGTATACACAGACCATTAATTATCCCAAAATTAAATAAAAAATATGTAATAAGTTTCGTGGAAAAAAATTCTCACCGGGGAGTTTTTGCTTCCACTTTCTAGAGTTAGGCTTTACACTCTAGAGCTGGGCTTCTCTCTTTGGAGTTTGGTTTCCCCAAACTGGCATGTGGTTTGCGTTATGGTTGACGGTAAACTTTTACACATTGAAAGCGTCGTAATATTAAGCAGTTACTCTTTCTTTATCCCTCCGTTTTGAACTCCTTTTTCTTCTTCTCTGTATTAGTCTTTCTAGCGTTCTTAGAGACACCTTACTTGTTACTCTCAACCCTTCCCACAGATATTTTCACGCTTCAACAGTCCTTTCTACTTAGATCCAACACTTTCACATATGCCTGCTGGACTCTCAAGCTTCTACCCTCTATATACCTTCAGCATTCCCTCCTTTTAATGTTTCTTGAGACGTTCCCCACACCCAAGTCTCATCAGTCCAGGTTTATACAGCAGTTCTTGCTTATTTTTTTCTAATAATGTGATCT
This sequence comes from Cherax quadricarinatus, assembly GCF_026875155.1. NCBI lineage: Eukaryota > Metazoa > Arthropoda > Malacostraca > Decapoda > Parastacidae > Cherax > Cherax quadricarinatus. The sequence goes on from NC_069400.1 coordinate 25,011,812, forward strand.
CAGGAACTCTACTACCGTGGCTAACGTGACGGTATGGAGTTTTGAGACTCTGCCGCGGGTTCAAATCCCCCCGGGGTATGGTTTAACTCTACTACCGCTTGGTATTATTCCCTCCATACCATCACATAGTCTCTTAATTTTTTTCATTCCTTATTCCTGCATAATTTTCATAACCCACATTGCTCTACAGATCTTCATCACATTTCCACTGCTACTTCAGTATTCAACAACTATCCCTAACAGCCATACAAAAGGATCGGTATCATTAAACTCTGATACTTTTCTCGCTTTACTTGGAGAATGCGTCTTTAATCCACATCGCTCTACCAAAAAATGTGTGCATCACAAATTCAATTTTCATCCAACTAATTTTACGCAATTTTTAAAAAACTTATTGAATATGTTATCAGCCACAATCAACGCGAACAAGCGCCCTGGCTTTATTAATTTATTGGGAGAGTACCAAATATAAGTTATTTTTATTCTAACCTTTATTAAAAAAATAAAAAAAAATTAATTTTGCGTTCGTGATTACTATTTATTTTGCACAACTGTGGGTTTGCGTGTTCTGAGCTCCCACTTTTTTTTCATTATATTGATCTGAAAGTTTAATTATGGATATAATAAAAGAATTAAATGGTATATTGATGTTTCAGACATAAGGTGATAGCACGGTTTAGGGAGATAAAGGGAGAGGAAGTTGAGAGGGGGCATATTGTGTAAATGGCAGAGGAGAGACAAGGGCTAGGTAAATGTTGATTTTTTTCGGACTGTGATGGTGGTATTGGAGAGCAAAGTAACAGATTACAGTTAATCATAGCATGTGATATCTATTCCCACCGTCATTATACAAAAACTACTTTAGTAATCACTTTTCTGCATTTTTAGTCAGGGGGTTTTACTTTAATCAACATGGTTCGTTTTTTATAAAACATCCTTTTTTATAAATTAAAAAAATTTAATAATATCTTTTTTACTACATGTAAAATGGTATACGGGCCTAGCTGCCCATCAGTGACATACTACTATACAGGAAGCCACTTGTTATGCAGAGCATTTCGGGCAAATTAGGTCCTTGTCCCAGGATATTCCCACACCAGTCGACAAAACACCCAGGTACCCATTTTATGATGGAGGAACATAGACAATCGGTGTAAAGAAACACGTCCAATGTTTCTACCCTCGCTGGGGTCGAGCGAGAGCCTTAACGATCAGATATGCTCTAGAGCAGTGGCCCCCAAACGGGGGGGTAAATTACCCCGGGGGGAAATTTAACATTTTTGGGGGGTAATGGAGGGGTGACAGAAAAAAGTTATGAATTCTGAAAATCAAAAAAAACAATGCGGTACCGGTATGGGATTATTGTTAACTTTGTCTTAGTATATAAAGTTGTAAAGAAAACCCTATTATAAGTAAGTAATAAAGTTAAACCAAATAACAATAAACATCAAAAACTAATATACAGTATTAGAAAAGAAGAAATATATAGCTAAGTGTGTGGAAACCAAAGTATTTTGACAAGTATGCTTCAGGACAAAAGTCACTCAGTAAGCCCAGATCGACCTGTCCAGTACGCGTCACTCACTTCCTGAGGCTGCCTCTATTTCACACTGTCAGTTTGTCTGTGGCATCACCCGAGGTAGAATAAGCTGGTATGTATGTGTACTGCCTGTGCAGTTTTAGTTAGTATTTACCCACTGTTACTGTGAATTTGTAGCTATTTTTAAATTTTATATATAATGTATGTGTGGTTTTTACGTTTTAAATGGTTTTGCTAGGATTAGCAGAGTATGCGAGGCTGTATCGTTAAACGTTTAGCCATATATATCAATAATAACAACATTTTGTGAAAGGGGGTAACATGCTTTATGTGGCATGTTAAATTGGGTAACAAGCTGAAAAAATTTTTGGGAACCACTGCAGTCTAGAGTAACGTCAAAACATTGGTGATCAATTATTTTCCTAAAATTTTGAAGGTATGTCAAGTAAAAACCCAGTCATTCTTTTGGTTTATTCTGGTCTAGTATGCCTGTTTCAAGGTGTACCAGATATATATTAGACATTACATTATGGAAGGGGGCTTACCCTACGTAAATCCATATTGAATGATTCGGCTCCCAGATTAAATTTAAATATGAATAGAATTGAAGGGAAGCTCCGTTTTTGGGGTTTGTATTGATTACATTATTAATTCTCGAGTCACCCCGGAAAGAAATTCTATTTTTGTTAAGCCACCACTTAGATTACATTAAAATAAATGTAGTTTCTGGCTATTCTCCTCAGAGAAAACGTATCTACTTGCTGAAATATCTAAGTCAGAAAATTAATATAGTCTTTAAGGAGTTCCTCAAAGCAAAAATCAAAGTTTTTACAAAACAATATTATGAAACTGAAAAGAAATATATAAAACCTTAACAACGCTTAGAGAGAGAGAAAACTAAGTAAAAAATAGACGATACCCTTTCCCAACAAAAGAAATGATTTTAATTATCTTAATAAACTTGCTAACAAGCTTCAGAATGCATATAGACCAATCAGCCCAGTAAAGCCAGGAAGGTAAAAAAAAATATCCTTCAAAGGGAAAAGCAAACTTCCAAAAATTTCATAAACTAGCCAGAACTGCAACAATAAAACAGTCGAATGCAAGTAGTGAATAAGTGTCTAATGTAATCAGGGACATTATGACATTTATCGATACCATGGCTACTTGATACTATCCAGATCATAGATACTTTTGGGTACGTGATACGATCCAGATCATAGATACCATGGCTACTGATACCATCCATATCATGATACCATGGGGTACGTGATATCATCCATATCAGAGATACCATGGCTACGTGATACCATCCATATCAGAGGTACCATGGCTACTTGATACGATCCATATTATAGATACCATTGCTACGGGGATAAACATCCATATCAGAGATACCATGGCTACGTGATACCATCCATATCAGAGATACCATGGCTACGTGATACGATCCATATCATAGATACCAGGTACGTGATACGATCTATATTATAGATTACCATGGCTACGTGATACGATCTATATTATAGATACCTGGCTACGTGATACGATTTCCCTATTATAGATACCATGGCTACGTGATACGATCCATATTATAGATACCATGGCTACGTGATACGATCCATATTATAGATACCATGGCTACGTGATACGATCCATATTATAGATACCATGGCTACGTGATACGATCCATATTATAGATACCATGGCTACGTGATACGATCCATATTTCAGATACCATGGCTACGTGATACGATCCATATTATAGATACCATGGCTACGTGATACGATCCATATTATAGATTACCATGGCTACGTGATACGATCCATATTATAGATACCATGGCTACGTGATACGATCCATATTATAGATTACCATTGCTACGTGATATCAAACCATATCAGAGTACCATGGCTACGTGATACCATCCATATCAGAGATACCATGGCTACGTGAAAACGATCCATATCATAGATACCATGGCTACGTGATACATCTATATTATAGATACCATGGCTACGTGATACGATCTATATTATAGATTTCCATGGCTACGTGATACATCCTATTATAGATACCATGGCTACGTGATACGATCCATATTATAGATACCATGGCTACGTTATACGATCCATATTATAGATACCATGGCTACGTGATACGATCCATATTATAGATACCATGGCTACGTGATACGATCCTATTATAGATACCTGGCTACGTGATACGATCCATATTACAGATACCATGGCTACGTGATTTCGATCCATATTATAGATACCATGGCTACGTGATACGATCCATATTATAGATTTTCCATGGCTACGTGATACGACCTCAATCACAGCAGCCAAGTGCGATGCTGTACAGCCCAAATCACAGAAATCATTGCTTTTTGATGCAGCCCTGATCACAAAAGCCGATATCATTCACGTGTGATGCCTTGATCTAAAAATTTAGAGCTACCCCTCCTCTTGGAGGGAATCCGATTGCCTCCCATTCTCAGACTCATATGACCCTTACGGGTTTGGCGCTTACCCCATGGACGTGATAATAATAGGTGTACATTTCGCTGTGTATACATGCTGAGAGTTTATTATCCTTGTTCAAGGGATAAAGTATCCTTGACTAGTGGGGAACCCGGGTTACCCGCCGCCCGACCGACCCTTGGTATCGACAGGTCTGAAACCAAGTTTATCAACCAATAATGGAGTCGATGCCCCGGTGCTGTAGATATTACCATCTTATTCATCAGCATACTGCTAAATATTATTATAAATAACTGAATTGTTGGCAATATTTTTTTAAAACATTGAAAATGAATCACTGACAGGTATTAGGGGAGGAAAACGATGAGTGTTACTGTTTATAATACGTAGAATTCTTTTAAAAGATGGCATACAGTACATCCAAAAACATGCCCCTACACTGGTTTCCGAAAAAAATTCCATGGAAACCAGGTATTAAAATGTTTAAACAAAATCATGGTCTAATTTCTTGCCGAGTTCAATAGAACCCCTCACTATATAAGCATCATTAAGGAGAAGGCAATTTCTTCTCAGTTTCTTGAAGCAGGTTCGTTAACTCAGCAAGGAATCTGGTTATTACTGTTTGGCAAACTTGCTCGGTGATATTTACCACGGGTTTATTGTCTTAATTAGAAATATTTCCGGTTTAATCTCGTTTTCTGGCTTAGTCAAATAAAGTTACAGAAAAGATATCAAAAGATACTAACCCGTTGTACATGTATCTTCTCGTCTACCTGACGGTATTATATACCATTAAAATAATGATATTAATGCTTAATGATTTGAAATATTGTTACGAACGCTAAACTTGCACTGTTCTTGACGCAAATACTGGAAGTATAGTGAACTCACTTAAAAGATTACCCCGTCACACCGTATGTACAGTGCATTTGAGTGTACTTCAGCCATGCAAATGCTACACTGAGGCGCATCATGAAAAGGATTTTATTTCGAGAGTTGCGTTTTTATCCATAATAAAACATGTTTTCATTCTAGGAATTACCCGTGACAAGTTAAAGTATTGAACTATGTTCTCTGTTATATCATTAATTTTTATTTTTTAAGGTGCAGTGACATAAAAAAAAATAAATAAAAGGGGAAATGATTTTTATGTACGATTGTTTGCTTTCTTCGCTGTTTGTTGTCTTTGTTTTGCTTCGTTTTGGTTAGGTTTTAAAGGACACAAATGCAACTAATACGACAGTTATTGTGGCAAGTATCGCTCTCCAGGAGGTTGGTTGCAATTGCTATCGCCTCTATATGTACATCTACTTTTCTACCAAAACAATATAGCTCTCAGCTTTCGCACATACTCTCCCCTCATTTCTATCCCCTTTTCCCTTATTAATTTCCTATCACTCTATTGTCATTTTTTTCTGAATTCATTTTTCCCCACACATTCTTACGGTTCACTCTTTTTGCAATTTTCTCTCAATCTTCCTTCATCTACGAGGGATGCGTTTTCTTCCCCAGCTCTTTTGACGTCTCTCTGGCAATAAAAATTTGTGTAGCACTGTTCTCTTCTCTTCCGCTGTCAAGAAACATGTTTTAAACCCAATATTTTTGATGCTACATATTTCCCGGATGTATTCTGAGCACCTTGCGGGCCTTCTTTAAATTTAATTCATGATCAAAACTACGGGGGCTCTTCAGGAATGCCTGTTAACCTTTTATTTATCTATTGCTCGTGGGCCCTTTGCTGCGCGCACAAGAGACTGGAATAGGAACATAAGAACGGGGAAAAAACTGGAGCCGGCACACTGGCCCCTACTAGAAAGTCTTTCTCAAATTCAACCATTCTCACCCACCCATTTGTTCAACCTTCTCGCAAAGCCCCCAAGAATTTGCTTCAGTACCTCGGGTCCTAATCAAACCCAGCCTTTCTCGTTCATTTGGCGCACAGAAAGCTAAAAAAATCTGCTGGTGAGCAGGATGCAACAATTATCTGTTGCTGAACTAATAGCAAATCGCAATCAGCGAGATTTAATAGCACACCACGGCCAACAACAACTCGCCAGCCCCAAAAAGTTTTTAGGCGAGCAATGGGGGAACCTCTGTGGCAGTTACCACAGATTTATAGTGAAGCATCAGCACGCGGTCCACCAGACAGAGTCAGATACATCAAGGGATGAAGACCGGACTCAGAGTAGTCTTCTGCACCAACAGGAAACATTTGTCCACCTTTGGTAAGGGTAGGACAGGTGGGCACCATTTATTTGCAGTGTGCGAGACAGCAAATAAGTGGATTTATTCTTGCAAGCTGCAGTGGAATAAGCTGAATCTACACGCCCGAGAGTAAAAATAGATGTTTAAAGGAGAAGAAAAGAAAGTTAATAAAAATCTACAAGTGACTACTATTCTTTAATGAGTTTATTTTAATAAGCCCGTTTACTTTTAGAAGTTTCCCCTTTTAATGTTAACGTTTTCTCGCCTCCTCTCTCCCTCCCCTAGGACCGTGGGCGGCTGTCCCATAGTGGGCTTCTGTATCACTGACAATATATTTATGTAAAGTTATGATAACATAGCAGGTGAAGCCACGTTAATTTTTGTTTAGGGTATTGCATATCAGTGCTTGTGGGATTTTCTAATGCAAAAAAATTCATCCTTCTGGCTGATGGTGCTGCTGTGCCTGGGGGCACTTCCGGTATTTCTACTGTCTCTTCACTCTCTCTCTCCCCTAACTCATTCATTCCATGTGAAGACGTCGTATGGGAAAAGTACTTGCTTGGACATCCTCCTCTGTTCTGCAATTTTGCAAGCTCCTGATGGGTGTGTTGATTGCATCAACAAAGGCCTAAAACTATCATTCTACTACCATCGTGGTGTTTTGCAAACCTGTATTTGCTTGGTTTGCGATGTTTGCATAATATATATATTTTTTTTTATATTATATATATATATATATATATATATTATATAAAATATATATATATATATATATATATATATATAATGATGTCGTGCCCAATAGGTAAAACTGGTCAATTACCAAGAAAAGCATTTAAAATTAAGTCCTTTCTAAAAATTTTCTCTTATACGTTCAAAGATATATTTTTTCATTTATGTTAATGTAAAATTAATAATTTTGTACCAAAAGAACCTTAGAAAACTTACCTAACCTTATTATAACAAGCGCAATTTAAATTAGCCTAATCCAACTAAATGTATTTTAGATAAATTTACAATAATTTAATAATAAACAAACACAATGAAATATATATTTTTCGTTAGGTTCAGAATGATTTTTGAGAAATGTTTGCATACGCAAATTTTCGCTTGCTTTATTCTGCAAAATCACAAGTTTTAAACATTCGGTACATCATTATATATATATATATATATATATATTATATATATATATATATTATATATATATATATATTTATATATATATATATATATGTATATATTATATATATATAAACATTTCACTTCTCCGAGGCTTATGGATTCTATATATTGCACAAGAGATGGACCCTTTGTAATTTATATACACGCACGCACGCAGACACACACACACACACACACACACACACACACACACACACACACACACACACACTCACACACACACTGAACTGGACGGGAATCGAATCCGAGGCTCCTTGTGTGTGTGAATCGTGTGCTCTACCACAAGGATTTACACTATATAGTTCCTTTGCTCTGACCTATTTTTTTTTTCTGCCCTCCCCATAAATCATATAAAACTAAATCACTTTTTATATTTAATCTCGAGTTAATTTTTTTAATTCTGAGACAGGGCTCATTATTAAGCCCAGAATATACAGTACTCATGTTTTGTTTATGGTCTCGAGGTAGTCTCTCTCTCTCTCTCCATCACTCCCTCCTCCTCTCCCTCTCCCTCTCCCTCTCTCTCCCTCTCTCTCTCTCTCTCTCTCTTTCTTTTCTCTCTCTCTCTTTTCTCTCTCTCTCTCCCTCCCTCCCTCCCCATCCATTTTCCATTTGCTGCAATTATTAATTACTATCTGCGTATTGCGTTTATAGGAAAATAAAAAATATATTACGTTGAACAGGAACTCTATCTCCAGAAAATGAAGTCTGGCACAAAGTCCTGATGCTGGTGCCTTCATTATAACACATACTGACACTGTCTTGATACTGGTGCCTTCATTATAACACATACTGACACTGTCTTGATACTGGTGCCTTCATTATAACACATACTGACACTGTCTTGATACTGGTGCCTTCATTATAACACATACTGACACTGTCTTGATACTGGTGCCTTCATTATAACACATACTGACACTGTCTTGATACTGGTGCCTTCATTATAACACATACTGACACTGTCTTGATACTGGTGCCTTCATTATAACACATACTGAAAACTGTCTTGATACTGGTGCCTTCATTATAACACATACTGACACTGTCTTGATACTGGTGCCTTCATTATAACACATACTGACACTGTCTTGATACTGGTGCCTTCATTATAACACATACTGACACTGTCTTGATACTGGTGCCTTCATTATAACACATACTGACACATTCTAATGCTGCTGCATTCATTATAACACATTCTTAAACTCTCCTGATGCTGTTGCCTTCATTATAACACATTCTCACACTGTCCGGATGCTGGTGCCGTCACATGCGGACACGGTCAGCGGGTCTGAGGTAGACGAGGTCACAGCTGGAAGCTAAAAAAGCACAGATGAGTCACGGAGATGTTACAATCCATACATAGCTTTAAAAGTAAGTATGATAGGGGGTTACGTGAAAACTTTGGCCAGGAGCTGAGACTCGACCCTGCAACCACAATTAGGAAAGTACACACACACACACACACACACACACACACACACATACACCATTTTCAATGTGTCACCTTCCTTGAAAGGAATCCCATCCTACTCTTTCCTTCTTTATTGACTTACCTATATTGTTTTTTCAACAACGACAGAATGTTTAGCGTTTATCGTCTCCTGCATTTTCTGAGAAAGTCTTGCTCCGTTGTCTGTCTATATTGCGATCAGTGATGGTATTTCGTGTGGACAGAAGCTGTCATGTTGGTTCTGAGATATTTGCTATGGCTCCAAGCTGTCTAGTTGAGCACAACGATGGTATTTTGTTTTCCTCAGATCTGTTATGCCAGACAGATGTCTTTCCCGCATTTTAGGCTGCTGGAGTGTGGTGGGCGGTCTGACGTTGTCTTCTGATGCACCTGAAACTTTTATCCCATTCAGAAACTTTGAAATATCCTCATCCTGTCCCATAACTTCACCTCTTCCCTCCTCTACCACTCTCTCCAATACAAACACACACACACACAGACACACACACACAATGCAATCACAAACATACGATCTCAACAACACAAAAAGAAGCCACGGGGTTATGAAAATCTTTTACATATCTCGTGCTTCACCAGGAGCTACGCAATGTTGCAAAGACCTGCAACCGATAGCTCGGAGGCAAGGTAAAATAGTGTGCCAGCTTCGGCCACACCTCTGTAGAGTGCTTTCTGCCTCGGTGCGGGCCGCCGCTGGGACACTATCCTGTCTCTGAGAGAATTTTCCTCAAGCTATCGGTTGCAGGTCTTGCAACATCGCATAGTTTCTGAAGAAGCAAGAGAGTGCGAAAGATCTTGAGCAAAGGATTTCTATATATATGTCGTGCCGAATAGGTAAAACTTGCGATTTTGGCTTAAATAGCAACGCTCTTCTTGCCGAATAAAGCAAGCGAAAATTTGTGTATTCACTAATTTCGCAAAAAACATTCTGAACTTAACGAATGATTTTTGCGAAATTATTGCATATACAAAAGAGAACCATAACGTATACACGTTCCTTCCTCCTGTACGTCGCATTTGTTCAGTTTACTGTATATGGTCCGGTGGCTCCTACAGACGAGCATTAATTTATACATTGTGGGGCTGGAACCGGTACTTTGTGACGATTCACTTGAGGAAGGAAGGGAGAGGGAGAGAGAGTAGAGATCAACAAGGTCTAAATAAACAAGTTCACTCCCTAAATGGAGCAACGATGAAAACACTAATATTCTTTGTTGCCTAAATGGGAGACCATTTAGCCCAACAAAAAAAATGTCATCAGTTGTTATTGCACCGCTAGCAACACTTGAAACAGCTTTTTTGTGGAAGCTCTTACTGCAACCGGCCATCAAGCTGGCAAGGACCCATTTTCTTGCTGCAAATATTTGCTAATCACTGTAAGGCACTTACGGAAAAAAGAATTTGTGTATTCAAACTGTTGGAATGATTAAAAATGTGAAAGTACTATATATGCTGAGAACGTAAATAGATTTTCCTAATTATTATTCATGAAAAGTTGAACTGCCTGACTGAACCAGCAATCCTCAGAGAAGTCCTGCCCAAAGTCGAGCTGCAAAAAACTTAAAATTGGTAACAGGTATATTACAGGTATTCAGTATCCAACTGCTGTTTGATTGGCTTCATGTGGATCTGTTATTTATGACGAAAAATGTAGATATCCAAGGTTGTCCGGTAGGAACTTCGGACTCTTTCAGACAAGGGTGGTCCTCGCCCGTGACAACCTGTCTGGTAAGCCGTTAAAAGCCAGGAAGAATACTTTTGAGTGAGGCTCTGGTTAAGAGATGTAGGAAAGAAGAGGAATTTACAGATAACCGGCACATGTGAGGAAGAAGCTTATGTCGACGTTTCGGTCCGATTTATATCATTCACAAGTCACGAAGTGTGACTTGCGAATGGTACAAGCCGTACCGAAACATCAGCATAAGCTTCTTTCTCACATGTGCGGGTTATTTACGTACTGTTCCAGTCACGGTATTTTGACTTTTTGTTTTTTAAAGAAAAGGAATATTTTCCTCATGTCGTATTACCCTCCTCCTCCCCCTCCTCCTCCTCCTCCTCCTCCTCCTCCTCCATTCTAGATCCGTGTGTTTCCTTTTTACAATATGTCATTCCCCTCATTTTGCCTTTTTCTTCTTCCAAAGTCAATAAATATTCAAGATGTTCTGAGTCTTCATGACTGACTGGAATAGGGATTTAAAATAAAATGAATACATTTTTATATTAAACTCCCTTCATTGTTTACGGAGCTGAGAGAACTTCTCTCATCCCTTGTCTACAAAGTCAGAGTAGAATTTTATACAGCAAAACAAGACAAAGCCAGTTAGGAATTGTATTTCTTCTGACCCCCCTTATCAGTTTACATGTAAATTCGTCAGTCACAGACGGTGGAACGTGTGGCTCCTGCCCTTTACCCTCTGATGCAGGAATCCACTGTTGTTGCTCGCTATCTCTCTCTCCCTCTCTCTCTTTCTCTCTCTCTTCATCCCTCTCTTTCTCTTTTCGTAGATGCCTGCTCCCACACCGTGCCTCAGATGGATATTTCGTCACTTTCTAACAATTACTGTAATTATAACTCCACGTTTTGACTTCCTTTAATTATATATGAAAAATTATATTCATTACATTCATAAATTGTTCAGTCATTATGATGAATTTGTTTGCATCCAAAATACATTTTCTTGGGGTTGAAGATCCGCACAGCGTGAGTCTGCTGCCGATAGTAATTACTGACTTGGTAAAATATCCTTATCACTCTTTGACCTGGCACACACGCAAGCTTCT
>NC_069400.1:25028486-25043372 GCF_026875155.1 Cherax quadricarinatus
CAAGCGGACGGTAGCCCGTATCCCCTCACTAAAAAAAAACCCCCACATCAGGGGATAAAAAAAAGAGCTTGAAAGGGGGGTTACCACAAATACATCCTAACCTAAATAAAATATTAAACTAGACTCTTGACAAAGAGTCTGCCAACACATTTTCTTTGCCGGCAATATATTTAATAAAAATATTGTAGGGCTGCAGCCTGAGAGTCCAACGCATAAACCTTGTGTTGTGATTCTTCATGGCTTGGAGATAGACTAACGGGTTGTGATCACTGTAGACTGTGACCACCTGCGATGTTTGGCCCACATAAACATCGAAATGCTCCAAAGCCATTACCAGCGCGAGGGCTTCTTTTTCAATGGTAGAGTAAGCTCTCTGATGTGGCTGGAACTTGGCTGAAAAGTATGCGATTGGCTGCAGCTCCTTGTTCCCGATTTGTAATAGTACCGCCCCAACCCCAGACTCACAAGCATCAACCTGTAATGAAAAAGGTTTGGAGAAGTCTGGAGACAAGAGATGGGTGCAGAGCACAATAATCTTTTTGCTTTATTAAAAGCAGTGTTACAATCTGACGTCCAATTAAAGGGAACTTTATGACTGGTAAGAGAGGTAAGAGGGGCTACAATATCTGAGAAATTCTTACAGAATCTTCTGTAAAATCCTATCATGCCTAGGAAACGTTGAAGAGATTTCCTATCATGAGGAACTGGATATTCTTTAATCGAAAGAACTTTAGCAAGTTTAGGTGCAACTTTACCACTACCTACTTCATGGCCTAGAAAAGTGACAGTGGCCTGGCCAAAGGAAGATTTAGAAAAAATTAACTGTTAATTGGGAATTCTTAAAGGTCTCAAACAGAGCTTTAAGTCTAAGTAGGTGTTGATCCAAGTATCAGACACCACAACAAATATCATCTAGGTATGCTGCCGTGCCTTCAAGTCCTTTAATAGCCTGATGGACGAGTTTCTGGAATGAAGAGGGGGAATTTTTCATTCCGAAGGGGGTAACTGTATACTGATAATGACCTCCTGGAATCACGAAGGCAGAGATTTCCTTCGCCTTATCTGTCAAAGGTACCTGATAGTAACCTTTAAGGAGATCTAATTTGGACACAAAAGTAGCCTTACCACAAAGTCAATTACGTCATCCAGACGAGGAAGAGGGTAAGCATCTGTAATTGTGACCTCGTTCACTTTACGGTAGTCTGTGCACATACGAAACCCTCCATCAGCCTTCTTTACTAGGATGCACGGTGAAGCCCATGGACTAGATGACTCCTCCACTAAACCATGTTCTAACAAGAAGTCTACTTCCTGCTGAAGTAACCTTTGCTTTTCAGGATTAGCTCTGTAGGGGGAGAGTTTAATTGGTTTAGATTTTCCCACATCTACATCATGGTAAACCTAACGTACATTTTTTCGGCACATCCGAAAAAATATTAGGATATGACTGTAGAAGCTCAGTTAAATTGGTTTGCTTGTATTTCAGATAATCCATCCATTAACGGGCTAGGATCCTTGAGGAGGACAGAATTTGAAAGTTTAGTATTAATTTCAGAGATAGAGTGCAAAGAGTCAGAGTCGTCCTCAGGGGTAGAGGACAGAGTCATTACTGGGACTTTATCTGGTGTATGAAAGGCCTTGATTTGATTTATGTGTAAGTTTTTGTTTTTGAGGTCTTATCAATGGAGCTACCACATAATTTAAATCAGATAATCTACTTACTATCTGCATAGGTCCCGTAAATCTAGCTTTCAAGGTGTGGCCAGGTATAGGTTCCTGCACCAACCCCTTTGTCTCCTGGATGGAAGGAGCGGAATTGTGCACTTTTGTCATACCTCTGTTTCATCTTACTTTGAGCTATCTTTAGGTTAGCCGTGGCTAACTCACGTGCCACCTGCAACCTTGAAGACGGGTTGTAGAGTGCTGAGCTTACGTCTTCTCCATCCATCCTTCTTTGAGCACCCGAAGAGGACCTCGTACATTGTGCCCAAAGATCAGCTCAAACGGACTATACCCTGTAGACTCTTGCACCGTCTCCCGTACTGAGAACAGCAACAAAGGTAGAGATTCATCCCAATCTGTCGGAAAGTGCATGCAAAAACTTCTCATCATTGTTTTTAATGTTTGGTGGAATCTTTCCAAGGCGCCTTGGGACTGAGGGTGATAGGCAGTGGATAAGTTGTGAATTATCCCTAACCTAGTTAATACTTCCCTAAATGCTTTGGCAGTAAAGTTAGTACCTTGAATCACTTTGTATAGTTTTTAGGAATGCCAAAACAAGAAATGAATTTTGTTAAAGCTTTGAGAATAGCTTTAGTATTGATACTACGCATTGGGATCGCTTCAGGATATCTGGTTACTTTATCCATAATTGTAAATAAATACTGATTTCCAGACTTTGACTTAGGTAGTGGACCTACACAATCTATAATTAAATCTGCAAAAGGTTCTCCATCAGCAGGTATGGGTTGGAGAGGTGCAGGTTTAATGGAATGTCCAGGTTTCCCAACTTGCTGACATTCTCGGCAACACCTAATATGATTCTTCACATCTTTTTTTAAATTTTTTGGCCAATAAAATTCTTTTGTGATTCTATACAAGGTTTTTGTAATTCCTAAGTGACCTCCTAATGACGTATTATGAGCTATATTTAATATCTGAGGTCTATACTTGGTTGGAACCACTAACCTGTCGTATAATTGCCGGCCCTCTATCTCCTTACCAGTCTCAGTGCATACCAAATAATCATTTTTAACTTCATACTTGACTGGATGACCCAAAGAGGATTTACCCATGGCTGCCTCAAAAGCGAATTTTAAAGAAGGGTCCTTACGTTGTTCCTCCCGGAAGGACAGTCCCTCGGGCATGGAAACAGAGACATCTGGCAATCCTGCAACCTGGGAATAGGAAGGCTTGATCGGGGTCTGTTCACTTGATTTACGAGACTCCGGCCCGGGGTGTCTCATAAAACAACGTGGCTATTCCGAGATCGGAGTCGTCCAAGGATAGGTCAACATTCTCCCCAGACAACCCTTGGGATGTTGCCCGAGTTATGGCCAACACTGGAGAAGCATTAATCATTATAGGTTCAGGACACGAAGTAACAGTAGTAATGTTATTACCCAGTAATAACATGGCATTTTTCATGGGAAATCCTTTTGAGATACCTACAGTCAAGTACCCAGTGTAATATTTGCACTGTACATAAATTTTATGCAAAGGAACTGAATATATAGCTCCTCCGTAAGCTTCCAATAAAACTGAGGAATTCAAGGAAGTATTCTCTGAAAGGGGTAATATTCCTTCTCTGACAAGTGGAGCAATATGCTCCAGTATCTCTAAAGGTATTTACTTTAGTTGGTTCTGAGTGTTCCTGAAGGGAAATAAGACTTTCGCAATAATAAGGGGCCATACCTTTTTCTACTTCTCTAGGGGACATGTTACTAGGGATATTAGAGATTTTCCCGATGGGTTGAGGTTTTTGGGGGCAGTTGGAACTGATATGACCTACTTTATTACACCTGAAGCAGACGACAGGCTTGCCCTTTACTCCCTGATGACGTTGCAAGTGGTGTCGTTCTGGCTGGTGCCTCTCTGGATATTGTTGTCGAGATGCTCCATAAGTAGTTTGCCTCTCCGCAGGGGGACCATATGTTGAGAAGCGTGGCTCACCAGGTGACTTATTTGGATGACGTAGACGCTCTCCCTCCTGCTGGCACTTCATTCTCCAATGTTGTCGATCTCTGCTCCGCCCCGACTGTTGAAAAGAGAGACAGGACCGCTCGGACAAGGAGCGGTTCGTTTCGAAGGTATCAGCCAACCTGGCCGCCTCCAATGCAGTGGTTAAGTCACGATCCTGCAGAAAGACACGAACCTCTGGTCCCACAGACTCCAGCAGGTTATCAATCAGAATAAGCTGCACCAGCTCCTCAAAGTTAGAGACACCACTCGCTTTATACCAGCTGTAAAAGCTTTGGTTTGCTGTCTCACAAAGTCCACCAGGGATTGACCAAGCTGCCGCCTGTTCAATTTGAAGGTCTTACGATATTTAGCTGGGATACATGTATATGCTCCCAACACTGTGGTCTTCACTACTTGATAATCAGAGAATTCAGGTCAGTTAATACCGACGTAAATTCCTGTGCCTTACCCAATAATGCTGTATGAACCAACGCTGCCCAGTGCTGTTCCGGCCACCTCAAGGCTCGAGCCTGATTTTCGAAGCTTTCGAAAAAATTTCTCTGGTTCGGCCTCATTGAAGCGGGGAACAAGCTGTACTGCTTTTTGTAAACTGAAATCGTTTACAGAATGCGAAAACTGCCTCCTTTCTCTTTCCCTATCAAATTCTTCCCTTGCGAATGCTCTCTGTTCCCTAGTTTGCTCAAGATTGATTTTTGCCAGCTCAAGTGCCAACGACGCTGATTCACCCTGAGACAACCCAGCTGCACTATACTGACCATTTTGCTCCGTAGGTGTATCATCTTCCTCCTGCGAGAACATAGTAGTTTTTTCCCTAGCTCCCGTAAAGGGAGGAGTTTGATGTGCCATCTCTTCTTCAATAAGTATGTCAGCAATAAGTGAACGCAGTTGCGCAGCTGTAAGAGTGCGTTATAGGGAATGCCAATGGAACGAGCAATTTGCCAACAACGCTGTAGGGACAATTTAGGTAGGTTATGCAAAGTATATGCCGACACCAGGCGTCTGACTCGTCTAGGTGGCATAAGTTATTCGCTATGCACAGTACGAATACCCCAACGTAACACGTTAATTTGCAGAACACGCTTAGCTATGCACAGTACGATTGCAAAATACGCATACAAGCAAAGCCGACTGCACACAAGATTGACCGTAGCGAAGCGAGCACACTGAACAAGCTAGTAGCGAGCTGTTGAACGATCACACAATAGCAAGGCTGATCATAAGCGACTGACACGCAAAATTTTTAAAGCGAAGCGAAACAGCAAGCTACACAATGTTCCTGCTACAAGCTTCACCCTAAGCTCAACCGTTTCTCTAAGTCCAGCTCTCGGACAGGCTACCCATATTACAACCTAGGCTTTCAAATGGCCTGTTAACCCAGGTGTAATGGGAGCAAATAAACACAGTAGAAAAAGTTTAGACTTATATTATCCTTCACCAATTATAACAGCAATATGTACACTATGTACAGTAATAAATATAGTGCACGTCACGGTAAGCAAGGCAGAAATAGAAGCCACAAGAAAGCAGACCGTGCTTCAACCAGCTCTAGAATGGGAATGACCAGGGCAGACAGGAGAGCGGTATCCACATAACCTCTGCGATTGTCAATCCCACCTTCTTATTGGCTAGAACCTGGTCACTAGTTGAACGATGGGGCCCCATCATCAACTCTTAGCAACCTGGTTCGCTGGTTGGGGGAGATAGCCTGTAAATGAGGGTGTGTCCATGCGCCGAATAAAGGTTACGTACTCTTTGCATGCCACAGTCCTGATATATCATTCTCAGTGTCTATATAAAATAGCTCTTCCGTATATTAATACATTCAGTAGAGGCTTGAGGCACATCACTAGTGTACTCGATTATATATAACACTTGTATATAACACCCCTAATTTGAATCTTAGTCATGGGTTTGTTTCCGTATATTCTTGCCTCTTCCAGTAAATTGTGAAATACTTTAATCATCGGAACACACTTGGCTTGACCAAATGTTGGCTCTTCTTACCTCGAATAAACCAATCCGGCTTTAGACTGACTCCAAGTTTTCATCTCATTCGTGATTTGATAATGGCCCAGAACAGACGGAAATTTTAAGTCTTTATTACTAGTTTATTTCTTAGTCGTAAATTGTTCTATTCAGATTGTCTTTTATGCTTCATTACAGAAGGAATCCTGAAAGATAAATACCCGGCAATATCAGTTCTGTGGGTTGACAACATTGTAAATGGGCTTACACAGATTGGATTCTACTCACACAATGTTGCTATCTGGAACGTTACATTACGCTAAAAAATTACATTACTATTATTATTTTTTATATCAAAAACATTATAAAAGTCTTGTCAATTTATCATCTAAGTTTAATTAAATACATTTTTTATCCTCACTAGAGAATGTACTTGAATTTCCAAGGATAAATTGGCTTTACAAATGAGCATTTTAATTATAATTATTATTCTAACTGATGGCTATCATTCCCAGGTGTTTATTATTGTTCTTGGTACTTAATGTGGTGGATTCATCCTCAACTTATCTCCTGATTAATGATTAAAACATCTGAGGATGACATGTTTGAACACAAAAGCATCTGGATCTGCCATAGTTTCCAAAAGAATTTTCTTCGAATATTTTCTTTAATTAAGAGCTACTACTGCACACACATTGTGGTAACATATCCTTTCGAAAGAAAAATGAATATTTAGCATCTGCTAGTTTAGTAATGCAAATATTTTTTCCTGACTTCATTTTATTACTACTAATAAAGACACTACCCTGGCAATACTGTATTCCACCTGGCTCCACATATATTTAGTTAATTCTGTTGAATTCATCTGTAAAAGACATTTGATCTGAATCGACCAGTTCCCTCTCATTTGCTGAAGTGTTAATAGGCACTTTTAATCAACTTTCAAATCACGCATTGAATCGTAAGTGGATATTAAAATGTACAATCCCAACATTCTACCATATGAATGGGGTTTTAACGTTCTTTTTTAAACAGATTTAGCATCGCAGTGGAGAAATAACATAACGTCAAAGAACATAATTTTGAAATTCTTGATTATGCTGATGAATCATACGCAAATTCAATTTACTTATACGAGCTGAATTAGAAATTTGTGGAAAAAATAAATTAATGCTTGGGAAAAATAATATTATCATCACACATATTGAAAATTCTTAAAATGCAGATAAAAAATACTGAAAATTGAGATATCGCGTATTTACAAATATTACAAGAAAAAGTCTGAATTCACAAAAATACTTTGTGTAAAGCTAAAGGCATAAAGAAGGCAGGCAATAAATATTTAACCCAAGCAACAAAATACTGAAAACATAAAATTATCGTTGCAAGAAATTAAATAGAAAAAAACAGGACTAAAATAACAGAAGAGACACCAGACTCGAAATTCGAATTTATTTACACACAAAACACACACACACACCACACACACACACACACACACACACACACACACACCACACAACACACACAGGGAGAGAGAGGGAGCAGGGAGAGAGAGGACCTAGTAGTGCTCAATGAAGAGGCGGGGCCAGGAGCTAAGTCTCGACCCCTGCAACCACAATTAGATGAGTACAATTAGGTGAGTACACACACACACACACACACACACACACACACACACACACACACACACACACCACACACACACACACACATACACACACACACAGTGTGTGTGTGTTGGGGTTCATATATTAATGTACACACATGCACATGAGCGTGCACACGTACACACACACACACGTACACACACACGTACACACGCACGTTAGGAAGTATTTCTTCAGTCATAGAGTAGTCAGGAAGTGGAATAGCCTAGCAAGTGAGGTAGTGGAGGCAGGAACCATACATAGCTTTAAGATGAGGTATGATAAAGCTCATGGAGCAGGGAGAGAGAGACCTAGTAGCACTCAGTGAAGAGGCGGGGCCAGGAGTTGAGTCTCGACCCCTGCAACCACAATTAGGTGAGCAATTAGGTGAGCACACACACACTGACAGGAACTGACAGGAAAACCAGTACATGAAATGATGGACTATGTGGCAACAAAATGCAAGGAGGCACAGGAGAGGTTTGTTCCCAAGGGAAACAGAAATAATGGGAAGAACAGAACGAGTCCTTGGTTCACCCAAAGTGTAGGGAGGCAAAAGCTAGGTGTACTAGAGAATGGAAAAGGTACAGAAGACAGAGAACTCAGGAAAATGAAGAGATAGCCGAAGAGCCAGAAACTAATGTGCACAGATAGGAAGGGAGGCTCAGCGACAATATGAAAATGACATAGCATCGAAAGTCAAGACTGACCCGAAGCGTTGTACAGCCACATCAGGAGGAAAACAACAGTCAAGGACCAGGTAATCAGACTGAGGAAGGGTGATGGGGAATTCACAAAAACTACCGAGAGGTATGTCAGGAGCTCAATACGAGATTTAAAGAAGTATTTACAGTGGAAACCAGTAGGACTCCAGGAAATCAGAACAGGGGGGTACACCAGCAAGTGGGATGAGGTACATATAACCAAGGAGGAGTGAAGAAGCTGCTATGCGAACTTGACACCTCAAAGGCGGTGGACCAGACATCTCTCAGTGGGTCCTTAAAGAGGGAGCAGAAATATTGTGTGTGCCATTAACAAAGATCTTCAACACATCATTTGAAACTGGGCAACTCCCTGAGGTATGGAAGATGGCAAATGTAGTCCCATTTTTTAAAAAGGGAGACAGACATGAGGCACTAAAACTACAGACCTGTATCACTAACGTTTATAGTAGCAAGGTCATGGAGAAGATCATCAGGAGGAGAGTGGTGGAGCACCTGGAAAGAAACAAGTGTATAACTGACAACCAGCACGGTTTCAGGGAAGGAAAATCCTGTGTCACACACCTACTAGAGTTTTATGACAAGGTGACAGAAGTAAGACAAGAGAGAGAGGGGTGGATCGACTGCATTTTTTTGGACTGCAAGAAGGCCTTCGACACAGTTCCTCACAAGAGGTTACCGCTAAAGCTAGAGGATCAGGCACACATAACAGGAAAGGCACTGCAATGGATCAGAGAATACCTGACAGGGAGGCAACAACGAGTCATGGTACGTGACGAGGTGTCAGAGTGACAAGCGGGGTTCCACAGGGGTCAGTCCTAGGACCTGTGCTGTTCTTGGTATATGTGAACGACATAACGGAAGGGATAGACTCAGAAGTGTCCTTGTTTGCAGATGATGTGAAGTTAATGAGAAGAATCAAATCGGATGAGGATCAGGCAGGACTACAAAGAGACCTGGACAGACTACAAGCCTGGTCCAGCAACTGGCTCCTTGAGTTTAACCCCGCCAAATGCAAAGTCATGAAGATTGGGGAAGGGCAAAGAAGACTGCAGACACAATGTAGTTTAGATGGCCAAAGACTGCAAACCTCACTCAAGGAAAGAGATCTGGGGGTGAGTATAACACCGAGCATATCTCCTGAGGCGCACATCAATCAGATAACTGCTGCAGCATACGGGCGCCTGGCAAACCTACGGATAGCGTTCCGATACCTCATTAAGGATTCGTTCAAGACTCTGTATACCATTTACGTCAGGCCCATACTGGAGTATGCAGCACCAGTTTGGAATCCACACCTAGTCAAGCACGTCAAGAAATTAGAGAAAGTGCAAAGGTTTGCAACAAGACTAGTCACAGAGCTACGGGGATTGTCCTGTGAAGAAAGGTTGAGGGAAATCGGCTTGACGACACTGGAGGACAGGAGGGTCAGGGGAGACATGATAACGACATATAAAATACTGCGCGGAATAGACAAGGTGGACAAAGACGGGATGTTCCAGAGAAGGGACACAGACACAAGAGGTCACAATTGGAAGTTGAAGACTCAGATGAATCAAAGGGATGTTAGGAAGTATTTCTTCAGTCATAGAGTAGTCAGGCCGTGGAATAGCCTAGAAAGTGACGTAGTGGAGGCGGGAACCATACATAGTTTTAAGGCGAGGTATGATAAAGCTCATGGGGCAGGGAGAGAGATGACCTAGTAGCAATCAGCGAAGAGGCGGGGCCAGGAGCTATGACTCGACCCCTGCAACCACAAATAGGTGAGTACAAATAGGTGAGTACACACACACACACACACACACACACACACACACACACACACACACACACACACACGCACACATACACACATACACACACACACTCGTGGAGGAGTCACGCGGTTTGAGCTCGTGTTTTGGTGGTAATTTCTGACTGTGCCATAAGGAATAGAGTGTGGGATATAGGCGTGTGCACGCATAAGAGTGCATATAATCACTTAAGCCCCGAAAAAAGGAAATATAAGTGATCACAGAAAAAAAAAAAAGGAAATATTGGCTGAGTGTTTAGTGAGGGCCGTTGGAAGGGTGAACGGTTCTTTTCAGGCCCTTAAAATAGTGTTGCCATAATAACGCTTGGGGTTTTTTGGGAAAAATAATTTGCGACTCAAAACCAGGGGGGATAAGAGATTTGCATAAATGTGTCAGTTTTTTAAAAGTGGTGAGTAAAAAAATTTTAAAAGAGCTAGAGTTATAGTGCATACAGGAAGTTAGGGGAAAAAAAATTCCCGGGGAAGCATCAAACCCCTTCAATTTCGGGGGACAGGACAGACCGAAAACGTTACCCCCACTCCCACCCGCAAGTAATATTCACCAGTTTGGGGTTGCATGGGTAAATTTGTCCCTTTGTCTCTAGCTGGAATTGGGGGCCCTCTCTCCCGACTATCAAAAATTAGAATAAGCACTTTTACGGCTTTTAAAAAAATTTGGGGGTACCCGGCATTTTAGGCGAAGCCTAGTTTTATTTATTTTTAAACGTAATTTTAAACGCTAAGACAAACGGGGAACCAAAAGATCGGGTAATTTTAAAAAATTTCAAGTAGTACATACGTTTGGGGAAAAAAGGACTGTTTACATAAACATAAAGCACACAATTAGGGGAGAACGGGTCTGCTGTTAGGGACTTGAATACTGTACAAAAATGCACACACACACACACACACACACCCCCAAACACCCCACACACCCACCACACACAAACACATTTCACCCCACACCACACATATTTCACACACACACCCACCAAAAACAACAAACACATAGATACACGCGCACAAAATATACAGGATTTTTCACCTTCCCGTGAAGTGCCCTATAACCCTTTTTTCCCCCCCCCTTTCCCTTTTCCTCTTCCTCTCTT
The DNA here is from genome assembly GCF_026875155.1 of Cherax quadricarinatus. Taxonomy (NCBI): domain Eukaryota; kingdom Metazoa; phylum Arthropoda; class Malacostraca; order Decapoda; family Parastacidae; genus Cherax; species Cherax quadricarinatus. The sequence goes on from NC_069400.1 coordinate 25,039,426, forward strand.
TTTCCTCTCTTTCCTCTCTCTCTCCCTCCTCCTCTCTCTCTCTCCTCTCTCTCTTCCTCTCTCTCTCTTTTCTCTTTCTCTTCTCACCCCTCTCCCCCCTGTCCCCCTCTCTTTTCCTTTTACTCTTCTCTTCCCCTTTTTTTTATCTCCCTCTCTCTTCCCCTTTTCACCCCCCCTCCCCTCTCTTTAAACCCTTTTTCCCCCTTCTCACCCCTTTTCCCCCCCTTTTTCCCTTTTTTTTTCCCCTCCCTTTTAGGCTCCCCCTTTTCTCTTCCCTATCTCTCACCCCTCCCCCTTTTTTTTTTTTCTCTCTCTCTTTTACTAAAAAAAAAAAAAGGTTGGGGCCGCAGGAATCAGGATCAGAAAGACAAGGTACTATTAGGGAGGGAAAGGGTGGAGGAACCCGTGGAAAAGGATAGAGCAAGAATGGGGGGGAGAAAATTAGGAGACTTTCTGAAAAAATGTAGAAGAGCTCTCTTTTGAAATTTGGGGGAAAGGTTGGGGGAAGGGACGAAGAATTGGGAGGCACCCAAATCGAAAAAATGCATTGCCCGGGTAAAAGGTTTTCCAAGGGAAATTTTAGGGGGAAAACTTGGAAAACCCAAATTCAAAGGGGTGAGACCAGAGAAGGAAAACCATAAAGAAGATTAGAGGCTGAAAAGGGAAAGGGAAAGGGGAAAATGGGAAAAATGCTAAGGTCATAAACAAACCCCGCAAAGAAGGGGCCCGGGGAGTGGAAGGGAAAGCAGAAAGGGGGCAGTGGGGAGGGAGATAAAGGGCGAAAGCTGAGGCAAACCATGCTACCAAGAGCCCCTGGAAAAATCAAGGGGGAAATGACCCTACAGACAGGAAAACCCGGTCACAGAGGGGAGGCAAAAGGGGGAAGGAAAGGGGAAAAACAGTGATTATTTCCCTTTGGGGTTTTAGGAGGGGAGGGAAAGGGCACACACTGAAAGACGGCAGGAAGAAAAAGGGGATTTTTAGAAAAAAATCACGGAAAAAGGGGGGGAAGACATGGATAGATTGTAAAATTTTTAGAAATATGGGGGTTTCTTGAAGGGGGGAAAAACCGGGCCGATCAAGTTGATTCTCAGGAAAAAAACAGTGCGGGGCAGGATCCTCCAAGAGAAATCCCGGTTAAAAAACTCGGAAGAGTACAAGAAGGTGTTCCTAGAAGAGACAGAACACAAACAAGAGAAGCACTGAGGAGAGGACAAAAAAGCAAAGGGCTAGGAAAGGAAAAAGGATGGAACCACAGAGGTCATCAAGAGAAAAAGGCAGCAAGGGCAAGACACACACAACTATCTCAAACCCCCCAAAACCCTTTACACCTCCCAACACACAATACAATCCATACCCCCAGCTTCCAACCCCAACCCCCCCCAAAAATCCCACAGTATGTACCCGGTTCCCACCCCACAGGCCCCCCAAAACCCAGTGTTGGGAAAAGGGAAATAAGGTATGGACACAAACGCGATGGAAAAAAAAATGGGGGGAGTGGCACGAAAGAGTCAAAGGGCTCACCCAAAATCATAGCGATCACAGAAACCCCAAATTACAGGGATGATAACAGATGCCATCTTTCCTGGAATACCCCGTTTGAGAAAAGACAAAAAAAACAGGGGGGTGGAGGAGTGGCATTGCCGATCAAATACCAAAGGAATTTTGATGAGCGGAAGAGGAGACAGGGGAAGAAAGTGATTACTTCGGGAACGCTTCACTTGGTGGTCCCCCAAGGGGGATAATTTCATGAGTTAAAACCCCCACAGAAAGCAGGGGGCCAAGGGAAAAGTTGACGAGGCAATAGAGCGATGGTTGAACAGGCTGAATGGCGAGAAGGCCACATGCAGGGCAAAGCCCTGATCATGGGCGACTTTAACCAAAAGGACATCGAAGGGAAAACTTGGACCCACATGGGGGCCAAGATCATGGGGGCTAAAATATGGAGGTGGACTGGAAAACTTCACTCCCAACACTAAGGGACACTAAAAGAGAGAGAGAGAGGATGACCAGAAAAGACTGGTTTTAGTATACCCCTTGAGTAGTGAAGATATTGGGACATTCACTTAAAAGACCCCTTGGGCCAGCGATCATGGGGTTTTTGAGCTTGAATAACAGTAGGTACAAGTGGGGGGGGAAGGGGAAAGGCGGAAAAATGAAACCAACTACAGGAAAGGGAACTAACAGGAATGGGGAATTTCCTAAATGGGTTCGGGGGAAGAGAATGGCAGGGAAGCCTTTAAATGGATGATGGAATATGTAGAAAAAATGTGAAGGAGGTGAGGAGGGTTTACAAGGGGTAAGAGAAAAAATAAAAAAGCCAGGATGAGCCCAGGTTCCCCCAAAATGCAAGGAGGCAAAATCAAGTGTGCTAGGGAGGGAAGAAATATAGAAGGCAAAGGGCCCCAGGAGTAAGGAGAAGTCGTGACCCAGAAATGAATTGCACAGATAAAAAGGGGAGGCCCAACGTAATATGAAAACACATACAGAAAAAAGCCAAATCTGAGAAAAGCGTTATAGGGGCCCCAAAAATCGGGAAAGAAAAAAACCCGTCAAGGCCAGGTCATCAGCAAAAAAGGAAGGGGGAGAGAAACAAAAATGCCCGTGAAGTATGTGGGGAATCAACAAGAGATTCAAAGAATGTTCCCGAGGAGCAGAAGAGGCTCCAGAAAGCGGAGGGTGGGGTAACCCCCATGTGCTGGACACAGTCAACACAACCCAGGAAGAATGAAGAGGCTCTGAGTAGCTGATACCCCAAAGGCAAAGGGGGGCCCTAACATCTTTCCATGGGTCCTGAGAGGGGGCAGAGGGGCTATGTGTACCCCCAAACAAATATTCAAAACATCTTGAAACGGGAATTTTCCTGAGGCGGGGAAAAAGCAAATGGGTCCCCCAAACTTTAAAAAAGGAGACGACATGAAGCCACTAAACTAGACCTTTTCACAATGTATAGATGCAAAATCTGGAAAAGATTGTTAGGAAAAATTTGGGGGAAACTAGAAAGGAAAACTCATCACCAGCAGCCAAAATGGGTTTTGAGACGGGAAAAACCCGTGCCACAAACCCAGGAGTTCTATGACATGGGGCAGCAGTAAGCAAAAGAGAGGGGTGGTGGATTCCATTTTTTTGGACGCGAGAAGGCGTTTGACACAGACCCCACAAGAATTTGTGCCAAAAAATAAGGCTAAGCAGGAAACAGGGAAGGCACTGCAATGGTCGGGAATACTTTTCAGGAAGACAGCAGGATAAAGGAGTGGGGGGTGCAGGTGGGGACCCTTTACCAGCGGGGTCCCAAGGGGTCATCCCCAGGGACAGGATGTTTCTGGTATTTGTGAACGAATGACGGGAAGAATAAACTCCGAGGTGTCCCTGTTTGCAGATGACGTAAGTTGAGAGAAGAGTTCATTCGATCGAAGACCCGGCAAAAAAATACAAAAGGATTGGGCGGGTCGACCCGGCCAGCAAATGGGTCCTGGAGTTAATCCCAAGTGCAAGTATGGGATTGGGAAGGGCAAAGAAACCGCAGAGGGGGTACGTTGGGGGCCCGAGACTAAAAACATCCTCAAAGGAAAAAGAAACTTGGGGGGAGTATAACACCGGGCACATCTCCTAAGCGCACATCAAAAATAAATGCCGAGCATATGGGCGCCTGGCAAACCTCAGAAAAAGCATTCCCCCTCTTAAAAAGGAATGTTCAGGCCCGTAACCCTGTACTTAGGCCCAATTTTGGGGGTAGGGGACCCTTTGGAACCCACACTAGCCCAAACATAAAAGAAACTAGAGAAAGTGCAAAGGTTTGCAACAAGCTAGTCCCCGAGTTAAGAGGTTGTCCTAGAGGAGAGGTAAAGGGAAAACAAAATGACGAACTGGAGGAAGGAGAGGGGAGAGGGAATTTACAAAGGGGACAAAGACAGGGTGTTCAGAGAATGGACCCAAAAAGGGGGCAC
>NC_069400.1:25043872-25061443 GCF_026875155.1 Cherax quadricarinatus
TTAAATTTTCAGACTACATCCGTTTAATTGAAATGCTCAATATGATGGAATTTATGGTAAACTGGACAAACCCTTTCCCCTATTATTCTGTCTTATTGGACCTTTGCTGTATTGTCTTTCAAAACCAGATTTGAAAAAAAAAAAATATTTAATTAATGTTTGTCAGTAACTAATTTTGCAAGCAAAATTCATTACAAATTTGGGCAATATTCTTAACACAAACTACATGTACTTACAATTTTTCTTTCATTGTTTCCGTATCAGAAATAAAATTCAGCCAAGGAGCTAATGGGTCAATCATTGTAGATAACTTTTCCACATCAGTTGCCATGTGTATCAATAAACGATCCTTGTGAGTTATCATATTTCGGACCTAAAATTAAAAAAAATAAATAAATAAAAAACGTGAGTAATCTTGCACAAAATGTATAAACTAGTAATATGCTCTCAGTAAAGTAAATTATACTTTTTAGGGCCTAATGTAAAACTGTGCAGCATATGACATGATGGGGAAATGATCTGTGCAAAAACATTAGGGTTAAAGCATTTCAGTGCCTCCTCTCTCATAACAAAAACAAAAATATTCAAAGTACAATGCTACTTAACATGGATCAAATATTAATATAATCTTTCACAAATTAATATAAAACTGCATATTGTATAATCTTACATCAATGAACAATTTCATCTCAGTTTTTCAGTTACAAACTAGTAGGTATATGGTACACACAGCATATAAAAAAAATATTCCTACCAACCTGCTCTAATTCCTCGAGGACTTGAGTTTCTTCAGTATTTAATCTATTGAGTAGAGAGTTGAGGAACTTCTCTTGCCGGAGAATATTCTGCTGATTCTGGTTGGAATCTGTCAAAAGTGATTTCTCTAAATTCACATAACGCAGTTGTTGGGGTAAAAATTCTGGTGACAACAGCTGCATGAGTATAGATGATGATTAATATCCAAAGTAAGCAGGCTGCATTATATATATCTGAACCTTTATATTCAGTGTATTAATAAATGATCCTTGTGAGTGATCATATTTCAAACCTATATAAAAAAAAAAAAAAAAAAAAAAAATTGAGTAATAAGTGTATAAACTAGTAATATGCTCTCAGTAAAGTAAATTATACTTTTTAGGGCCTAATGTAAAACTGTGCAGCATATGACATGATGGGGAAATGATCTGTGCAAAAAATTGGGGTTAAAGCATTTCAGTGCCTCCTCTCTCATGACAATCACAAAAATATTCAAAGTACATTTCTTTTTAACATGGATCAAATATTAACAATCTTTCACAAATTAATATAAAACTGCATATTGAATAATCTTACATCAATGAACAATTTCATCTTGCATATTTATGAGACAGAAAAGACACCAGCAATCCTACCATCATGTCAAACAATTACAGGCTTCCATTTTACACTCACTTGGCCAGACAGTAGTACCTCCCTGGGCAGTTGCTGTCTACCAACCTACTACCTAAGTTATTATAAGCTAACAAGCAAAATACCCCTTAGGTAGTAGGCTGGTAAACAACAACCACCCAGGGAGGTACTACCGTCCTGCCAAGGGGGTGTGAAACAGAAACCTGTAATTGTTTTACATGATGGTAGGACTGATGGTGCCTTTTTTCTGTCTCATAAACATGCAAGGTTTCAGGTATGTCTTGCTACTTCTACTTACACTTAGGTCACACTACACATACATGTACAAGCATATATAAACACACCCCTCTATTTTCTTCTATTTTCTTATTAGTTCTTATTCTGGTTTATTTCCTCTTATCTCCATGGGGAACTGGAACAGAATTCTTCTTCCATAAGTCATGCATGTCATCAGAGGCGACTAAAATGCAGAGAGCAAAGGGCTAGTAACCCCTTCTCCTGTACATATATATTACTAAATTTAAAAAGAGAAACTTTTGTTTTTCTTTTCAGGTCATCTCGCCTCAGTGGGACATGGCCGGTTTGTTGAAAGAAAAAAGAAGCAAAATATCCACATTAGAAATATAATTAAAATTTTTTATTGTTTGGTTGAGAATGATGTGGTAACTAACTTAAAACATTTAATTATGATGAGGAAAGACTATCATCCAAACGAATATATTTTATTAGTGACATTTCTTTTTCTTTCATTTGATATACAGTAGGGCCCCACTTATACGGCGGGTTAGGTTCCAGGCTGTCGCCGGAAAGCAGACATCGCCGGAAGGCAGAACGCCATTTTTCTCCATTTATAAATGCATATAGATGCCAGACAACAAGTTTACACTGAAATTATATTAAGTTAGTAATGGAACTAGGCATTAAAAACACACAAAGTAAAATACATTCACAGTAAATTCATTACTTATCTTAAAGTATTTGTAATCTTAATATAGGGAGAGAGGTGAGTAGTACTTATTTGTAGGAAGCCAGGTGCAGATAGCCCAGGCTCCCTGTCTCATACTTAATATACGATATTTAAAACATCCCAGAGAGGTAAAATACACATACTGTACAGTACACTCATTATTTACCTTAAAATGTGTAGTCTTAATATAGGAAGAGAGGTGAGTAGTATTTATTTGTAGGAAGTCGGTGTAGGTAGCCGGTAGGTGTAGCCCGCCTGGGCTACACCTACCGGCTACCTACACTATGGCCCAGAGCCATATTATTAACATCGACATACCTCGTTCACTGAATTTAATCATTTCTAACAACTACCTTTAGATGCCATCATAAACGAAGGAAGAAGTATTGAATAATTCATGCCGAAAATTGTAAACAAAGTGGAGTGAGGGAGTGGCTGGGCCAAGCGCAGATTCATACACGTTTTCTCTGATGGCTGAACAGAGAAAACATAATGTTGTCCCTCCGCCCGGCTACCACACAGCTCCACAATTATTATTATCAGAGCACACATAAAATATGTAATAAATGCCAGACAACAAGTTTACACTAACTTATAATAAGTTAGCAATAGAAATAGGCATTAAAAACACAATAAAAGGTAAGATACACACAGAGTACACTTATTACTTACCTTAAAATATTAATATTAATGTATGAGAGGTGAGTGGCAGGGTGTTTATTGAATAAAATCAGAATGGCACACCATCATCCTCTAACTTGGCACTTAAAGCAAGTATTACGACTTCTCTTTTTATCACAGCTAAGCTTACACGCCATCGTCAATGAGAGCCAACTAGTTAACGAAAGAGCAAACGAGAGAGAGAACAAGATACAGAGTTGAGACAATGTAAGAACACAAACTGAACAGGTAGTGGGCGATCACTTGGTCAGGCGAAATAAATGCGTATTAATGTGTGTCTACTTTTAGTTCATTCACGTATGTTTGTAAGAGTTTGTAAAACATTTACCTCAATATTTTTTTATAATAATAATAATTACCTCACAATACAAATACAGTGGACCCCCAGTTAATGATATTTTTTCATTCCAGAAGTGTGTTCAGGTGCCAGTACTGACCGAATTTGTTCCCATAAGGAATATTGTGAAGTAGATTAGTCCATTTCAGACCCCCAAACATACACGTACAAATGCACTTACATAACTGGTCGCATTGGGAGGTGATCGTTAAGCGGGGGTCCACTGTACTCTTACATTGTGTACAAGTTGTACAAGTTAGTTCAGAATAAACAAACAGCAACACACCATTTTTAGAGTGAATGAAGATAACAATGTATTAATAATAATAATAATATTATTACAGTGGACCCCCGCATAACGATTACCTCCGAATGCGACCAATTATGTAAGTGTATTTATGTAAGTGCGTTTGTACGTGTATGTTTGGGGGTCTGAAATGGACTAATCTACTTCACAATATTCCTTATGGGAACAAATTCGGTCAGTACTGGCACCTGAACATACTTATGGAGTGAAAAAATATCGTTAACCGGGGGTCCACTGTATTATTAATATTAATTATAATAATAATATTATTATTATAATAAAAAGCACTAAGCCCACAAGGGTCGTGAATTGCTATATATAGAGTAAAGGCATACGAAAAGAATATTTTTCTACAGTTATCCCCCAGTTCGACTAGAGAAAACGTAATTCTTCCGACACTACCTACACAGCTGCTTTGTAAACAAATCTTATATTTACATCAATTTTTATTCTGTGAGTGTATGTATCATGTTTATATGCTATGTAATGGGTTTTATATATAATTTTGAGGAAAATATCATAGATGGATTAATGAAAATGCCTATATTGATGTAAAATAAGACATTTAGTGTGCCCAAGAGTGATTATTATTACGTAGTATTGGCGTCATAAGTAGAGAGAGACTTAGCAATTTTAATGTGTACCTGCACACCAGCACAGTGTGTAAGTATATTTTGGTACAGGTACACATAAGTATAATTATCAGAGTACATATAAAATATGCAGTAACTTTAAAACACTTGAAATTTTGGAAAGTTTCCTGACATAATAGATGTGGTCACGGAAACTGTAAACAAACCGGGTGGGGGGCGCCGTATTTGAAAGACCGCTTGCCGTATAGTAAATTTTGGCCATAATTTGACATCGCTGTAAGGCGAAACGTCATAAAGCGGGGCCTTACTGTATATAAGAGTAAGGTGATGTACGAATGGTATATAATACCGACAAGATGAGAGTAAGACACATGTGCAACATCTGGGTATCTTTATTGTAGACGTTTTGCCATCCAGTGGCTTTATCAATACAAATTCTAGGACATAACTTGAAGACAGTAGAACTATGTACAGAAGATGAGGTAATCAGTCCCTCAACCTAGGAGTAGGTGCGAACAGCACCATAGTCGTGGAGATTCAAGTTATGTCCTAGAATTTGTATTGATAAAGCCATTGGATGGCGAAACGTCTACAATAAAGATACCCAGATGTTGCACATGTGTCTTACTCTCATCAAGAGTAAGGTGATGATGATATCAAACAATTTAAATAAAGAAAAATTGGATATCACATTGGAGGGACGGAGTATGGAAGAAGTGAATGTGTTCAGATATTTGGGAGTTGACTTGTCAGAAGATGGGTTTATGAAGGATGAGGTTAACCATAGAACTGATGAAGGAAAAAAAGTGAATGGTGTTGTGAGGTATCTGTGGAGCCAATAAAAACATTATCCATGGAGGCAAAGAAGGGAATGTACAAGAGTATAGTGGTACCAACACTCTTATATAGGAGTGAAGCATGGGTTATAAATGCTACAGCAAGGAGGAGGCTGGAAGCAGTGGAGATGTCTAAGGGCAATGTGTGGTGTAAGTATTATGCAGAGAATTCGTAGTGTGGAAATTAGGAGGAGGTATGGAGTTACTAAAAGTATCAGTCAGAGGGCTGAAGAGGGGTTGTTGAGGTGGTTTGGTCATTTGGAGAGGATGGAACAAAGTACTAGAATGACTTGGAGAGTATATAAATCTGTAGTGGAAGGAAGGTGGGGTAGGGGTCATCCAAAGAAAGGTTGGAGGGAGAGGGTAAAGGAGGTTTTGTGGGCAAGGGGCTTGGACTTCAATTAAGTGTGTGTGAGCATGTTAGATAGGAGTGAATGGAGATGAATGGTTTATGGGACCTGACAAGCTGTTGGAGTGTGAGCAGGGCAGTATTTTGTGAGGGGATTCAAGGGAACCGGTTAGCTGGACTTGAGTCCTGCAGGTGGGAAGTACACTGCCTGCATCTTAAAGGAGGAGTTTGGGATATTGGCTGTTTGGAGTGATATCTAAACTGTCACATCTGAGTGCCTCTGCAAAGAGTAATTGTTTGTGAATAATGGTGAAAGTGTTGAGTGATGATGATGAAAGTTTTTTTCTTTATTTTTGGATCACCCTGCCTCAGTGTGAAATGGTTGACATGTTAAAAAAAAGAAAAAAAAAAATATCAGTTCTTAGTACTTTGGTTTCAATACTTAAAAATGAAAAATGAAAATATATTTTCCGGATTAGCTATTATACAACTTGAACTCATTCTTAATATTGTTTCAACTGTAAAACTTCTTTCCTTCTAGATATGAAAATGTTGAGTTAATGGGAGATTTTAACTTTAGGCAAATTGATTGGTACAATGTGACAGGAAATATTGAGTCTAGTGACTTTCTTGATGCAGTTCAGGATTGCTTTTTAAAACAGTTTGTTACAGAACCAACTAGAGGAAACAATCTGCTTGACTTGGTTCTTGCCAACAAAGAATTACTAGTTAATAATCTTGAGGTTAATGATGAGCTTGGGGAAAGCGATCACAAATCACTTAGTTTCAATATATCATGGAATTACCCAGATAACTGCAATCAAATCTCTGTCCCAGACTTTCGCTTGGCCGATTTCATGGGACTGAAAAATTACCTGTGTGGGATAAATTGGGATGTCCTGACTATGGGTCAGGTAGGTGATCTTGGTTGCCAATATGACATTTTTCAGAGCATAGTTCTAGCTGCCCAGACAACTTTTGTTCGAGTAGGGAAATCAGATCTAACAAAAATGATCCCAAATGGATGAACAATAGATTAAAACATCTCATTGGTCAAAAGAGAGGCATATATAGGCGTATCAAAAGAGGGAATGGCCAGTTAAGAAATCAATATATTCAATTAAAGAGAGAGAAAAAGGAATAAGAAAAGCAAAAAGGGATTACGAGGCTAAGGTCGCAAGGGATTCGCAAACTAACTCAAAAGGGTTCTTTCAGGTATACAGAAGTAAGATTAGGGACAAGATAGGCCCACTTAAGAGTAACTCTGGTCAGATCACTGACAGTGATATGGATATGTGTGAAATTTTCAATACCTACTTCCTCTCAGGTTTTACTCAGTAAGATACTAGCGAAATTCCTGAAATAATAGATTATGTAGAACAGGACGATAATAAACTATGCACGATTGCGGTAACTAGTGACATGGTCCTCAGACAAATTGAGAAATTAAAACCTAACAAATTCCCAGGCCCTGTTGAACTGTTTGCAAGGGTGTTAAAGGAATGTAAAGAGGAACTTAGCATACCTTTGGCAAATCTTTTCAGCATATCACTACAAACTGGCATAGTGCCTGATAAGTGGAAAATGGCAAATGTTATACCTATTTACAAGGCACGTGACAGGTCCTTAGCTTCGAACTATAGACCAATAAGCCTTACCTCCATAGTGGGAAAATTTATGGAATCAATAATTGCCGAAGCAATCGTAGCCATCTTGATAGGCATAAACTGATTAATGAATCTCAACACGGTTTTACAAAGGGGCGTTCCTGTCTTACGAATTTACTAACTTTTTTCATTAAGGTGTTTGAGGAGGTAGATCATGGTAATGAATATGATATTGTGTATATGGACTTCAGTAAGGCTTTCGATAGAGTTCCACATCAGAGGCTATTGAGGAAACTTAAGGCACACAGAATAGGAGGAGTAATTTTTTCCTGGGTAGAGGCATGGCTGACAAATAGGCAGCAGAGAGTTTGCATAAATGGGGAGAAATCAGAATGGGGGCATATCACAAGCGGTGTTCCGCAGGGGTCAGTGTTGGGCCTGTTGTTGCTCACAATTTACATAAACGACAGAGATGAGGGAATAAATAGCGACATCAAGCAAATTTGATGATGACACCAAAATAGGCCATCCAATTCATTCTAATGAGCACTCCAGGGATGATTTGAATAGATTGATGCAATGGTTGAAGAAGTGGCAGATGCAGTTTAATATAGACAAATGCAAAGTTCTAAATGTTGGACAGGAAAATAACCATGTGTGGCATGCAAAGAGTATGTAACCTTCATTCGGCGCATGTACACACCCTCACTGAAAGGCTATCTCCCCCAACCAGCAAACCAGGTACTAGGGTTGATGATGGGGCCCCGTCTTTCAATCAGTACCCAGGTTCCAGCCAATGAGAAGATGGTTTTGGCAATCACAGAGGTGTTGTGGGTCAATTGCCTTGCTATGGTCACCCTTGCTATTGTATGACAGTTCAACAGCTCGCTACTAGCTTGTTCGGTGTGCTCGCTTCGCTACAGTCAATCTTGTGTGAAGATTTTGCAGTCAGCTTTGCTATTGTGTATCCACTTTGCAAGTGTATGTGCGTATTCTGCAGTTGTATTGTGCATAGCTAAGCGTATCCTGCAAATAACGTGTTATGTTTGGGTAAAAGTATTCTGCAGTTGTACTGTACATAGCTGAGCGTGTTCTGCAAGTAACATGTTACATTGGGGTATTCTGCAAACATACTGTGCATAGCAAATAACTTGTACATTGGGGTATGCCACCTAGATGAGTTAGACATCTGGTGTCGGCATATACTTTATTTAACTTGCCTAAATTGTCCCTACAGCGTTGTTGGCAAATTGCTCGTTCCATTGGCATTGAATACGAACGCACTCTCACAGCGGCGCAACTGCGTTCACTGATCACCGACAAACTTCGGGAAGAGGAGATGGCACATCAGACTCCTCCCTCTACAGGAGCCAGGAATAAAACCCCGATGTTCTCGCAGAAGGAAAATGATACATCAATGGAGCAAAATCATCAGTCTCGTGCAACAGGGTTATCTGAAAGTGAATCAGCTGCGTTGGCACTTGAGTTGGCGAAAATTAATCTTGAGCAGACTAGGGAACAGTGGGCATTTGCCAAGGAAGGGTTTGATAGGGAAAAAGAAAGAAGGCAGTTTTCGCAAGTTATAAATGACTTTAGTTTACAGAAAGCAGTACAGCTTGTTCCTCGCTTCAGTGAGGCAGAACCAGAACAATTTTTTGAAACTTTCGAAAATCAGGCTCGAGCCTTGAGGTGGCCGGAACAGCATTGGGCGTCGTTGGTTCACACAGCATTGTTTGGTAAGGCACGGGAATTTACGTCAGTGTTAAATGACACTGATTTTTCCGATTATAAAGTAGTAAAGACCATAGTTTTGGGAGCATATACATGTATCCCAGCTAAGTACAGAAAGTCATTTAAATTAAGCAGATGACAGCTTGGTCAATCCCTGGTTGATTTTGTGCGACAGCAGATCAAAGCTTTTACCAGCTGGTATAAAGCAAGTGGTGTTGCTACTTTCGATGATCTCGTGCAACTTATTCTGGTTGACAACCTGCTGGAGTCCGTGGGACCAGAGGTTAGTGTCTTTCTGCAGGATCATGACTTAACCACTGCATTGAAGGCAGCCAGGTTGGCTGATACCTTTGAAACTAACCGCTCCTTGTCCGAGCAGTCCCATCTCTCTTTTCAACAGCCTGGCATGAGCAGAGATCGTCAACCTTGGAGGATGAAGTGCCAGCCAGAGGGAGAATGTCTATGTCAGCCAACTAAGTCACCTGGTGAGCCACGCTACTCAACTTATGGTCCACCTGGTGAGAAACAAACCACTCAACATGGTACAACTCAACAACAATATCCAGATAGAGACCAGCCAGAGCGACACCAGTTGCAACGTCAGCAAGGAGTTAAGGGCAAGCCTGTTGTCTGCTTCCTCTGTAATACAGTAGGTCACATCCGTCCCAACTGCCCCCACAAACCCCAACCTATTGGGAAAATCTATAATATCCCTAGTAACATGTCCCTGAAAGAAGTAGAGAAAGGGATGGCCCCTTATTACTGTCAGAGTCGTATTTCCTTTCAGGAAGACTCAAAAAACAACTGAAGTCAGAACCTTTAGAGATACTGGAGCATATTGCTCACTTATAAGAGAGGGAGTACTTCCCCTTTCCAAGAACACCTCCCTGCAATCCTCTGTTTTTCTGGAAGCATTTGGAGGAGCAATATTTTCTGTCCTTTTGCATAGAATTTTTTGTACGTTCAAATATTACACTGGATACTTGACTGTGGGTGTATCCGAGGGATTCCCCATGAAAGATGCCATGTTATTACTGGGTAATACCATTACCACTGCTAGTGTATGTCCTGAAACCATAATGATTAATTCTTCTCCGGTGTTGGCCATAAATCGGGCAACATCCCAAGGGTTGTCTGGTGAAAATGCTACCCTATCCTTGGACGACTCTGATCTTAAAATACCCCAATTTGTTTTACGGGGAAAACTGGCCAGGGCCTCGTAAATTAAGTGAACAGACCCAGATCAACCCTTCTATCCAGGTTGCGGGATTGCCAGATACTCTTTTTCCCAAGCTCGGGGACTGCCCTTTTCCCGGGGAGGAACAACGAAAGGACCCTTCTTTGTATTTTGCTTTTCAGGCAGCCATGGGTAAATCCTTTTCAGATCATCCGGTCAAGTATAAACTTAAAAGCGACTATTTGATCTGCACTGAGACTGGTAAGGAGATAGAGGGCCGGCAACTGTCAAAACAGGTTTGGGGTTCCAAAAAAGTTTAGACCTCAAATATTGAATATAGCTCATAATACTTCATCAGGAGGTCACCTAGGAATTACCAAAACATTATATAAAATCACAAAAGAATTTTATTGGCCAAAATTAAGGCAGGATATGAAGAATCATATCCGGTGTTGCCAAGAATGTCAGCAAGTAAGGAAACCTGGACATTCCATTAAACCTGCACCTCTCCAGCCTATACCTGCTGATGGAGAACCTTTTGCAGATTTAATTATAGATTGTGTAGGTTCACTACCTAAGTCAAAGTCTGGAAATCAGTACTTATTTACCATTATGGATAGAGTAACTAGATACCCTGAAGCAATTCCCATGCACAGTATTAAACCTTTCAAGGTTTCGGACGTACTAGTACGGCTTACGCACCAGGGTTTTTGATGTACTAGTACGCCTAAATTCTAGCGCCCTCAAATCTAGTGAGAGAAAGCTGGTAAGCCTACATATGAAAGAATGGGTCTATGTGGTCAGTGTGCACAGTATAAAAAAAAATCCTGTAGCACACAGTGCATAATGAGAGAAAAAAAACTTTGACCATGTTTTTGGATTAAAACAGTGACTTTGCACTGTATTTTCGTATGGTAAATTTTTTGTTGTATTACTATTTTCCCTGGTCCCCTTCATAGAATGAAGACATTTACAGAAATTGAAGATTTTGAAATTGGTTTTAAAAATGAAAAGTACCATGAAATTGAGCTCAAAGTAGCAGAAATGTTTGATTTTTACCAAAGTTCAAAAGTAAACAAATCATGCTAAGCGTCCAATACACGTCAACTGGGGATCAAAAATTCTTTCACAAGTGTGCCGATATTATTTAATACCATTTCTACACTAATGCAGTAGTCTACATAACAGTAAATCTTCTATTTTTTGTGAGAATAAAAATTCAAAGTGGAAAGCAAAAGAATGTAAGAGGGGCATGGGAACATGACTAATGAACAGAGGAAATGTTATTTTAGTGCCAGGAATGTCTTTCTTGTTTATTCTGGACCCTATTTGGAAATTGGAATCTTTTGAAATTTGTGTGAAATTGGCAAAATTGCTAGAATTCTGACCACTGTATTGGATAGTTGAAATCGGTAAATGGGTGGTTTCTTGTACTCATTCGATAGAAAAAAAATGGAGTTTTAGCGAAATAGTTATGATTTTTGTCGACTAGTACACTGGAATTGGCCGAAAATAAGGCTCAGATTGGGCAAAAACACCGATGCGTAAACATCATCAAGACCGCTAACTTTGTGAGAACATAATTCTGTAAGTTTTCCATCAAATTTCATACTTTTGGTGTCATTATGATCGGGAAAGGATTCTTTACCTTTTCATAAGAAAAAATAATTTTTTTTTTTTTTTGAAATTTGGGCGACCCTGAGAACAAGTCTGGGAGAGGACCTGGGGACCCTGAAAGGGTTAATACTAAAGCTATTCTCAAGGCTTTAACCAGATTTATTTCTTGTTTTGGCATTCCTAAAACTATTCAAAGTGATCAAGGTACTAACTTCACTGCCAAAGCATTCTGTGAAGCATTAACTAGGTTAGGGATAATCCACAACTTATCCACTGCCAATCATCCTCAGTCCCAAGGCGCCTTGGAAAGATTCCATCAAACGTTAAAAACCATGATGAGAACTTTTTGCATGCATTTTCCTACAGACTGGAATGAATCACTACCTTTGTTGCTGTTTTCAATAAGAGAAACTGTGCAGGAGTCTACCGGGTATAATCCGTTTGAGCTGATCTTTGGGCACAATGTAAGAGGTCCTCTTTGGGTGCTCAAAGAAGGATGGATGGCAGAAGACGTTAGCTCAACACTCTACAACCCGTCTTCAAGATTGCAGGTGGCATGTGAGTTAGCCAAGGCTAGCCTAAAGGCAGCTCAAAATAAGATGAAACAGAGGTATGACAGAAATGCACAATTCCGCTCCTTCCATCCAGGAGACAAGGTGTTGGTACAGGAACCTATACCTGGCCACACCTTGAAAGCTAGATTTACGGGACCTATGCAAATTTTAAGTAGATTATCTGATGTAAATTATGTGGTATCTCCCCTTGATTAGACCTCAAAAACTAAAACCTACCACATTAATCAATTAAAATCTTTTCATACACCAGATAAAGTCGCAGTAATGACTATGTCCTCTACCTCTGAGGATGACTCTGGCTCTTTGCACTCTATTTCTGAAATTAATGTCAAGCTTCTAAACTCTGTCCTCCTCAAGAACCCTATCCCTTTAATGGTGGGGCTATCTGAAACTCAAGCAACAAGTTTAACTGCACTTCTACAGTCATACCCTAATATTTTTTCGGATGTGCCGAAAAAATGTACGTTAGGTTATCATGACATAGATGTGGGAAAATCAAAACCTGATTAAACTCTCCCCCTACAGAGCTAATCCTGAAAAGCAGAAGCTACTTCAGCAGGAGGTAGAATTTCTGTTAGAGCATGGGTTAGCGGAGGAGTCACCTAGTCCATGGGGCTTCACCGTGCATCCTTGTTAACCCTTTGAGGGTCGACAGGCCCTCTCCGAAACTCGTTCTCAGGGTCGGCCAAATTTAAAAAAAAAAAATTATTTTCTCTTATGAAAAGATAGAGAATCTTTTCCCGATCATAAAGACACCAAAAGTTTGAAATTTGATAGAAAACTTACGGAATTATGCTCTCGCAAAGTTAGCGGTCTCGGCGATGTTTACGCATCGGCGTTTTTGCCCACTTTGAGCCCCATTTTCGGCCAATTTCACTGTACTAGTCGACAAAAAACATGAATATTTCGCTAGAACTCCATTTTTTCTATCGAATGGGTGCAAGAAACAACCCATTTATAAAATTCAACTATCCAGTACAGTGGTCAGAATTTAGCAATTTTGCCAATTTCAAACAAATTTCAAAAGATGCCAATTTCCGAATAGGGTCCAGAATAAACAAGAAAGACATTCCTGGCACTAAAATGACATTTCCTCTAGTCATTAGTCACGTCTCAAGGCCCCTCTTATATTCTTTTGCTTTCCACTTTGAATTTTTATTTTCACAAAAAATATAAGATTTACTGTTATGCAGACTACTGCATTAGTGTAAAAAATGGTATAAATATTATTGGTGCACTTGTGAAAGAATATTAGACTCACCAGTTGACTTGTATTGCACGCTTGGCACGATTTGTTTACTTTTGAAGTTTGGTAAAAATCGAACATTTCTCCTATTTTGAGATCAATTTCAAGGCACCTTTCATTGTAAAACCAGTCAAAATCATCTCAATTTCTGTAATATGTCTTCCATTCTATAAAATGAGACCAAGAAAACTAGAATACAACAATAAATACCATACGAAAATACACTGCAAAATCGCTGATTTATTAAAAAAAAAATGGTCAAAGTTTTTTTTTTCTCATTATGCACTGTGTGCTGCAGGATTTTTTTTAGACTGTGCACACTGACCACATAGACCCATTCTTTCATATGAAGGCCTACCAGCTTTCTCCCACTAGATTTGAGGCCGCTAGAATTTATGAGTACTAGTACGTCAAAAACCCCTACGCGTAAGACGTACTAGTACGACCAAAACCCTCAAAGGGGTAAAAAAGCTGATGGAGGTTTTCGTATGTGTACAGACTACCGAAAGGTGAATGAAGTCACAATCGCAGATGCTTACCCTCTTCTTCGTCTAGATGATGTAATCGACTTTGTGGGTAAGGCTACTTTTGTGTCCAAGTTAGATCTCCTTAAAGGTTACTATCAGGTACCTTTGACGGATAAGGCGAAGGAAATCTCTGCCTTCGTAATTCCAGGAGGTCATTATCAATATACAGTTACCCCCTTCGGGATGAAAAATTCCCCCTCTTCATTCCAGAAACTTATCCATCAGGCTATTAAAGGACTTGAAGGCACGGCAGCATACCTGGATGATATTGTAGTGGTGTCTGATACTTGGGATCAACACCTATTTAGACTTAAGGCTCTCTTTGAGATCTTTCAGAGTTCCCATTTAACTGTTAATTTTTCTAAGTCTTCCTTTGGCCAGGCCACTGTTACTTTTCTAGGCCATGAAGTAGGTAGTGGCAAAGTTGCTCCTAAATTTGCTAAAGTTCTTGCCATTAAAGATTATTCAGTTCCACATGATAGAAAATCTCTTCAACGTTTCCTAGGCATGAAAGGATTTTACAGAAGGTTCTGTAAAAATTTTTCAGATATTATAACAAGACTCTTACCAGTCACAAAGTTCCCTTTAATTGGACCCCAGAATGTCATAATGCTTTTTCTAAAGCAAAAAGACTGTGTACTGCACCCATTCTTTTGTCTCCAGACTTCTCCAAACCTTTCTCATTACAGGTTGATGGTTGCGAGTCTGGGGTTTGGGCAGTACTGTTGCAAAATGGGGACGAGGAGTTGTGGCCTGTAGCCTTCTCCTCACTAAAGTTCCAGCAGCACCAGAGGGCTTACTCTACTATCGAAAATGAAGCCCTTGAGCTGGTACTGGCTTTGGAGCACTTCGATGTTTACGTGGGCCAGACTTCGCACGTGGTCACTGTCTATAGCGACCACAACCCTCTAGTATATCTCCAAGCCATGAAGAACCACAATATGAGGCTCATGAGATGGAGTCTACGACTGCAACCCTATTCTCTCAAAATATTACACATTGCCGGCAAAGAAAATAAGTTGGCAGACTCATTAACAAGAGTCTAAAGCTAATAATTATAATTATATATTAGGTTAGGATGTTAGGGACCTGTGGTAACCCCTTTCAAGCTCTTTTTTTTTTATCCCCTGGTGTGGTTTTTTTTTTTTTTTTAGTGAGGGAGCGCGGGATACCGTCCTCCCGTACTTTGGACCTACGCTAGCCCGACTGTCTGCTGTCTTGCTCTGAGTTTAGGGTTTGGCTTTTTGTCGTGAATAAAGCTGAGCTCTATCTAAGAGTTGGACGATTGAGAGGAAAGACGGTCCCATTATTTGGTGCCACGGCAGCACGGTTACCGCTGGGAGGTGGGAGCCTAATCCTGAGCCCTCTCAGGGTGGGGGTGTGGCATGCAGAGTATGTAACCTTTATTCACTGCATGTACATACCCTCAATGAAAGGCCCCGTCTTTCAATCAGTACCCAGGATTCCAGCCAATGAGAAGATGGTTTTGACAATCGCAGAGGTGTTGTGGGTACCACTCACCTGTCTGTCTTTGTCATTCCCATTTGAGAGATGGTTGAAGCACGGTCTGCTCTCTAGTGGCTTCTATTCTGCCTTGCTTACCGTGGAGTGCACTAATACCTATTGTTGTACATAGTGTATATAGTGTACATACTTCTGTTCTAAATTGGTGAAAGATAATACAAGTCAAAAATTTTTCTGCTGTGTTTATTTTGCTCCCTTTACACCCAGGATAACAGGCCTTTGGGACTCTTGGGTTGTAATACCATGCCACATACAAACTAAATAATGTAGATCTTAATACTACTGATTGTGAAAAGGATTTAGGAGTTCTAGTTAGCAGTAATCTAAAACCAAGACAACAGTGCATTAGTGTTCGCAATAAAGCTAACAGAATTCTTGGTTTCATATCTAGAAGAATAAATAATAGAAGTCCTCAGGTTGTTCTTCAACTCTATACATCCTTGGTTAGGCCTCATTTAGATTATGCTGCACAATTCTGGTCACCGTATTACAGAATGGATATAATGCACTGGAAAACGTACAGAAGAGGATGACAAAGTTGACCCCATGTATCAGAAATCTTCCCTATGAGGATAGACTGAGGGCCCTGAATCTCCACACTCTCTCAAAAGGCGTAGAATTGGGGGGATATGATAGAGGTTTATAAATGGAAAACAGGAATAAATAAAGGGGATGTAAATTGCATGCTGAAAATTTCCAGCCAAGACAGGACTCACAGCAATGGTTTCAAGTTGGAAAAATTCAGATTCAGGAAGGATATAGGAAAGCACTGGTTTGGTAATAGAGTTGTGGATGAGTGAAACAAACTCCCCAGTACAGTTATAGAGGCTAAAATGTTGTGCAGTTTTAAAAATAGGTTAGATAAACACATGAGTGGGTGTGGGTGGGTGTGAGTTAGACCTGACTAGCTTGTGCTACTAGGTCTGATGCTGTGCTCCTTCCTTAAGTGGAAGTGACCTGACTAGGTGGGTCATTGGGCTAATCCGGGGGGAGGGGGGACATGGACCTGCTTCGCGTGGGTCGGTGGGCCTGCTGCGGTGTTCCTTCTTTCTTGTGTTCTTATGAGTGGGTGTGGGTGGGTGTGAAATGGACCTGACTAACTACTAGGTTGGATGCAGTGCTCCTCCCTTAAGTGACATGTCTGACCTCACTAGGTCAAGGCACTGGCTTAAGCCGGTGGGAAGAATTGGAGCTGCCTTGCATAGACCAGTAGGCCTGTTGCAGTGTTCCTTATTTCTTACATTCTTTTGAGGGCAAATATTCTATTAGTGGGATGGACCTGTGAAGGACCTGCATAGTATGGGCCAACAGGCCTTCTGCAGTGTTCCCCTTTCTTATGTTCTTATGTTCAATGCACCAACTGTAAAGAAAAACACAAGTTTCTCTTTTTAAATTTAGTAACATATACAGGAGAAGAAGTTGCTAGCCTCTTGCTCCTAATTGTAAAACCAGTTGCATAATTACCAAAAGTTTGAGAGGAAAGATTCCCCCCCCCCCCAAAAAAAAAAAAAAATATATATATTATGTAGAATGAAAGGGGGTAAAGTAGCTGGAACTGACGGGATCATGACAGAAATGTTAAAAGCAG
This sequence comes from Cherax quadricarinatus, assembly GCF_026875155.1. Taxonomy (NCBI): domain Eukaryota; kingdom Metazoa; phylum Arthropoda; class Malacostraca; order Decapoda; family Parastacidae; genus Cherax; species Cherax quadricarinatus. The sequence continues at coordinate 25,060,924 of NC_069400.1, forward strand.
GGGGGGATATAGTGTTGGAGTGGTAGGTATTTTTATTTAATAAATGTATGAAAGAGGGGAAGGTACCTAGGGATTGGTGGAGAGTGTATAGTCCCTTTATATAAAGGGAAGGGGGACAAAAGAGATTGTAAAAATTATAGAGGAATAAAATTACTGAGTATACCAGGAAAAGAGTATGGTAGGGTTATTATTGAAAGAATTAGAGGTAAGACAGAATGTAGGATTGCGGATGAGCATGGAGGTTTTAGAGTGGGTAGGGGATGTGTAGATCAAGTGTTTACATTGAAGCATATATGTGAACAGTATTTAGATAAAGGTAGGGAAGTTTTTATTGCATTTATGGATTTAGAAAAGGCAGATGATAGACTGGACAGGGGAGCAATGTGGCAGATGTTGCAAGTATATGGAATAGGTGGTAAGTTACTAAATGCTGTAAAGAGTTTTTATGATGATAGTGAGGCTCAGGTTAGGTTGTAGAAGAGAGGGAGACTACTTCCCAGTAAAAGTAGTCTTAGACAGG
>NC_069400.1:25061943-25088293 GCF_026875155.1 Cherax quadricarinatus
TCCTTAAGGATGGAACTGTTACTAGTTGGCGTTCAAACAGTACATAATGATGCGACTCTCTACCATATATGTTCATTGTACATAGTGAGGATTTTCTGACCAGGCTGTTGAAATTCATGCGGCTACGACCACTCAAGTTGGGATAATCATGGGAGGAAGGAAGGCCCAAGTTTACTTAATACGTCCGTCATTATGGGGTTAAAAGTTTCATGCACAGGTTTATACAGAATCCAACTAAAACTTATAAAAGGCAGCCCACGTATCTTTTATTACTTTAAATGAATGTTATGGTGATAGTCGCAGGCCTACTTTTAAAATTGCCATTATAATGATTATATATTATTTTTCATTATTAATATTATTATTATTCTTATTATTATATGATTTGAAAAATAGTATAGGAGAGAATCAAGGAAAATCAGGAATAAAACACACACACACATACAACATTAGGTGAGACACATCACACACCACACACCACAATTCACACGCACACACACCACACACACACACACACACACACAACACACACACACACCACACACACACACACACACACACACACATACACAACACACACACAAACACACACACACACACACACACACACGGTGATTGGTGTGGTTCACAAAGAAAAGGAATCGGCCTCTCAAAGTAATTTTCAGCAGAATCAACCCGATCATTGATCTGCAGGCGGGGGAAAGCACGGCTGAGAGGCAAGCAGGAGTTCGGAGTGGGTACCTCGACCGAGACAGAACACAGGGACGAAAGGAAGACAAGGAAAGTGAGAGTTCAAAACGAAAGGAGAAATGGGTGGAAATGAAAAAGGGGAGCAGAATGACCAGGATCAAATGGAAGGACAAGCGCACACACCAGAAACACCTGCAGAAGGACCTCCAGCACGACAACCCCAAGGGCAACTGTACAATCCAAACCAACCCATCACACACCTGATCCTCTGTTCCACCCCCCGCAACCTCAGTTACATTATTTAGAACTGAAGTGAAGGTTTGGTTACACAAATGCAGATGGATTAAGAATATACATGAGGAATGGCAATATAAAGAATCAATGAGAAGGTCCCCAGACTTCATAGCAGTTACAGAAACAATAATAAACTTAAAAACTCTGGAGACAATAAACAGATGCAAATCTTCCCACAGGATACCAGATCATGAGGAAAGATAGAAGGGGCGGGGGGTGGTGGGTGTTGACTATGCTCGTAAAAAAAACAGATGGAAATTGAGAAAATGGATGGAATAGGATGAGACGGGAGAAAGAGGACTACATTGCAGGTACACTTCAGTCCTGTGGGATTACACAAGTGGTAATTGACAGTGATGTATTATCCACCACGAACTGCAGTAGGCCAAACGAGTGGATTAGGAAGAAGAGAGGCAACAGAGCATTGGTGGACACAACCTTGCTGAGGTGGAAGAAGAGCTCACTCCCAGCAGAGCAAAGATGTGGTTTATTGGGGATTTCAAACCCACAGGGAGTTGACTGGGAAACCTGGAGCCACAGGGGGTCCCGAATCATGGAGAGCCAGGATGTGGGACGTGGTGCTGGAGAACTCAGCACCAACAAGTTAAGGACACATACCAGAGTGAGAGAGGGAGGTGAACCAGCAAGATTGGTCCTTGTGTTCACCCTGGCAGCTCAGACATTTGAGGACATCAAGTATGAGAGTCACCCTAGGAGCTAGGCGACACGTGGTTTCTGTGCTTTGAATAATTAGTAGAGCTGCAAGTGGAGAGATTAACAGAGTAGAATGGAAAAAGCCGACTATAAAAGAGGGGGACTACATAGGGTTGTAGAACTTCCTGCGGGAGGTCCAGTGGGACAGAGAACTGGAAGGAAAGACCAAGTAAAAGAAATGATGGAATATGTAGCAACAAAATGCAGGAGGCAGTGGAAAGGTTCATTATAAGGGAAACAGTAACAACGGGAAGACCAGAACAATGCCCCTGGGTCACCGACGTTGTATAAGGAGGCAAAAAAACAAGTGCAATTGGAATGGAAAAAGTAAGAAGGCAGAGAAAACACGAAAATAGGGAGATCAGTCGCAGAGCCAGGGAATGGCAGTACGCACAGGTAAGGAGGGAGGCCAGCGACAGTAAGGAAAATGTAATTGCATCGAGAATCAAGACAGACCCGAAAACTGTTGTATAGCCCAAACAGGAGGAAGACAACAGTCAAAGACCAGGTGATCAGATTAGGACAGAAGGTGGAGTACTCACAAGAAATGATCAGGAGGTTGTGAGGAGCTGAACAGGAGTTTAAGGAAGTTTTTTTACAGTTTGAGACAGGAAAGGCTGTGGGAAGACAGAATCAGAAGGGACATCAAGAGGGATTTACCATCAAGTGTTGGATGACATACGAACTACTGAGGAGGAGGTGAAGAAGCTCTTAAGTGTGACCTTGACACTCAAAAATGGCGGTTGGGACGGACAACATCTCCCCATGGTCTGACGAGAAGGAGCAGAGATTGCTGTGTGTGCCTTACCACAATCTTCAACACATCCCCTTGGAAACTGGGCAAACTACCTGAGAAAATGGAAGACAGCTATTGTAGTCCCATTATTTAAGAAAGGAAAACAGAAACGAGGCACAATCACTTACAGAACTGTGTCTCTGACATGTATTGTGCTGCAAAGTATGGAGAAGATTATCAGGAGGATAGTGGTCGAACACCTGGAAAGGAACAAGATTATAAATGAAAACCAGCATGGGTTCATGGAAGCAAAAATCTTGTATCACCTAACCTCCTGGAGCTTTTTGACAAGGTATCAGAAGTAGACATGAGAGAGAGGGTTGGGTAGATTAGATTGCGTTTTCTAGACTGAGGTAAGGACTTTGACACAGTTCCCCACAGAGATTAGTGAGAAGCTGAGAGGATCAGGCACACGTAAAAGGAAGGGCACTGCAATGGATAAGGGAAATACCGGACAGGGAGGCAGGCAACGAGTCATGGTACGTGATGAGGTATCACAGTGGGCGCCTGTACGAGCGGGTCCCCACAGGGGTCAGTTCTAGGACCAGTGTATTTTGTATATATGTGAACGACATGATGGAAGGAATACGACTTGAAGTGTCCTGTTGCAGTTTGACGTGAGTTGATGAGAGATTAAATCGGGACGAGGATTGTAGAGCAGGACTGCAAAGAGGACCTGGAGAGGCCTGGACATGTGGTCCAGTAACTGGCTCTCGAATTAATCCAGCCAAATGCAAAGTCATGAAGATTGGGGGAGGTGGCCAAAGAAGACCACAGACTGAGTATAGGTAGGTTGGACAAAGACTACAGACCTCACTCAGGAGGAAAGCCTGGGTGACCATTAACAAACGAGCCACATCACCGGAGGCACACATCGCATCCAAATAACCGCTGACTGCATTTACGGGCGCTGCAAACCTTGAGTAATTGCGTTCCGATACCTTAATAAGGTATCGTTCAAGACACATGTACACTGTGTATGTTAGGCCCATACTGGATAATGCAGCATCCATGTATGGAACCCAACCTGGTCTAGCACGTCAAGAAGTTAAGAAAGTACAAAGGTTTGACAACAAAGCTAGTCCCAGAGCTCAGGGAATGTCCGTACGAGGGTAAGGTTAAGGGAAATCGGATTACGACACTGGAGGACAGTAGGGGTCCAGGGGCAGACATGATAACGTGACATACAAGATATGCGGTGGAATAGACAAGGTGGACAGGAGTAGGATGTTCCAGAAGGGGGAGGGGGGGGGGAACAGGGAACAAGGGTCACAATGGAAGCTTGAAGACTCAGGACGAGTATCCGGGGAGTGAGGAAGTTTTCTTCCAGTAATAGAGTTGTCAGCAAGTGGACTAGCCTAGCAAGTGAAGTAGTGGAGCAGGAACCATACATAGTTTTTAAGAAGAGGTATGACAAAGCTCAGGAAGCAGATGAGAGAGAGAGAGGATTCCAGTAGCGTCAGTGAAGAGGCGGGGCCAGGTGCTGAGCTCGACCCAGCATCCACAATTAGGGTGAGTACAATTAGGGTGAGTTCACACCAACACAGCACGAGCACACACACACACAAACACACACACACACAACACACACAAACACACACACACACCACACACAACTACACACACACAAACACAGTGAGATTGACTGGGAAAACTGGAGCACATGGGGTTCCCGAAACATGGAGAGCCAAGATATTGGCTGTGGTTGATGGAAACCTCATGCACCAACATTGTTAAGGACACTACCAGAGTGAGATGGAGGATGAATCAGCAAGATTGGACCTTGTTTTCACAGGGCAGTTCAGACATTGAGGACATCACATATGAGAGTCCCCTAGGAGTTAGTTGACCACGTGGTTCTGTGCTTGAATACTTAGTAGAGTTGCAGTGGAAGAGAGTAATCAGTAGTTGAATGGGAAAGGCTGACTATAAAAGAGGGGACTGCATAGGGTTGAGGAAACGTCCTGACAGGAGGTACCGTGGGACCAGAGAAACTGGCAGGAAAGCCAGTAAATGAAAAGTGGTAAATGTAACACAAAATGCAAGGAAGGCTGTGGAAAGGTTTATTTCAAGGGCAACAGAATAACAATGGGAAGACCAAAACGAGCCCCTGGTTTACCCGACGGTGTAAGGAGGCAAAAAATACGAAGTGCAATAGAGAATGGAAAAATTCAGAAGGCAGAAAACACATTAAAATAGGGAGATCAGTCGCAGAGCAGGATAACGAGTATTTACAGTTAAGGTGAGGAGGCCCAGCGTAGTGTGAAATTAACATAGCATCGAAAAATCAAAAAGACCGACTCGCGAAACTGTTGTTATAGCACATCGGAGAAGACAACCAGTCCAAAGACCAGGTGATCAGAATGAGGACAGAAGGTGGAGAACTCACAAGAAAATGATCAGGAGGTATGTCAAGAGCTAAACAGGAGATTTATGGAAGTTTATACAGTAGAGACAGGAAGGGCTTGGGAAGAACAGCCACAGAAGGGAACATCAAGAGGGAATATACCAAGAAGTGTTGGATGACATACGAACAACCGAGGTGGAGGTGCAGAAGCTGTAAGTGACCTTGATACCTCAATGGCGATGGGGACCGGACAACTCCCATGGGTCCTTAGACGAAGGAGCAAGATGCTGTGCGTGCCCTATCCACTATCTTCATACACATCCCTTGAAACTGGGCTGAGAAATGGAAGACAGCAAAATGTAGTCCCATATTTAAGAAAGGCAAACTGATTATGAGGCACTAAAACTACAGGACCTGTGTATCGCTGGACTATTTATTGTGTGCAAGACAGGAGTAAGATTATCGAAGGAGAGTGGTAGAACACCTTGAACGGAACAAGAGTATAAATGAAAACCAGCATTGAGTTCAGGGAAGGCAAAACCTGTGTCACAAACTTCTGGAGTTTTATAACAAGGTAACAGATGTAAGACACGAAAGAGAGGGGTAGGTTGATTGATGTTTCTTAGATTGCAGGAAGGCCTTTGTCACAGTTCCCACAAGAGATTAATGCAGAAGCTGGAGGATCAGGCGAAAAAGATTAGGAGTTTCTGTTAGCAGTTATCTGAAACCAAGACAATAGTGCATAAGTGTTCGCATAATGGCTAATTAATCCTTGCTTCATATCAAGAAGATGATAAAAGGATTCTCAGCTTGTTCTTCAAACTCTATAAATCCTTGGTTTAGACCTCATTTAGATTTTGTGCACAGTTTTGGTCACCGTTTTCACAGAATGGACATAAATGCGCTGGAAAATGTACTAAGGAGGATGACAAAAGTTGATCCCATGTATCAGAAACCTTCCTTATGAGGTTAGACTAAGGGCCTGCCTGAATCTGCACTCTTAGAAAGACGTAGTTTTAGGGGGGATGTGTATGAGGTGTTTAATTGGAAGGACAGGATAAATAAAGGGGATGTAAATAGTGTGCTGAAAATATCTAGGCCTTGACCGGACTCGACAGCAATGGTTTTAGTTGGATAAATGCAGATTCAGGAAGGATATAGGAAAGTACTGGTTTGTATAGAGTTGTGGCATGGAGTGTGAACAACTCCCAAGTACAGGTTAGAGGCCAGAACGTTGTGTAGCTTTAAAAAATAGGTTGGATAAATACATGAGTGGATGTGGGTGGGTGTGAGTTGGATGATAGCTTGTGCTAACAGGTCGGTTTGCCGTGTTCCTCCTTAAGTCATTGTGAACTGACCTGATGGTTAGGTGGAATTGCGCATAAGCGGTAGGAGACTTGGACCTGCTCGGAATGGCCAGTAGGCCTGCTGCAGGGTTCATTCGATTCTTGTGTCTATATGTTCTTATATAAACAGGGAGGGCACTGCACTGGATCAGGGATTACCTAACAGGACCACCCAGGGACAGCAAACAACGAGTCATGGTACGTGAAGAGGTATCACAGTGGGCGCCTGTGGACGAGCGGGGTCCGACAGGGGTCAATTCTATTACCAGTGATATTTTTGATATTTTGCGAACACATGATGGAAGAAATAGAATATGAAGTGTCCCTGTCGCAGATGGATGTGAAGTTGATGAGAAGACTTAAATCGGAATGGGATAAGAAACATTAAGAACATAAGATAAGGAGGAACACTGCAGGAAGGCCTTGCCTGGGCCCATACTAGGCAGGTACTTTACAATTATCCCAACTACAAAACATTTACCAACCAAATTTTCAATGCTACCAAGAAATAAGCTCTGATGTGAAAGTTCCAACTCATATATCCAAACCCTTCCCACTCAGGTAACTTATCCAACCTAGATTTGAAACTACACAAAGGTCCTAGCCTCAATAACCCAAGAGGTAGGACTGTTCACTCATCAACTACCCTATTCCAATCCATTACTTTAATATGTCCTTTATAATCTAAATTATAAATTTAAATCCATTACTCGCGGGTTCTCTCTTGGAGAGACATCCTCAAAGACCTTATTAATATCCCCTTTATTAGACCTATCTTCCATCTTATAACACATCGATCAGGTCTCCCCTCATTCTTCGTCTAACAAGTGAATGTAACTTAAGAGTCTTCACTCTTTCTTCATAAGGAAGATTTCTGATGCTATGTTTATTTTGAGTCATCCTACGCTGAATGTTTTCTAAACGATTTTATGTCCATTTTGTAATTCGGAGACCAGAACTGAGCTGATAATCAAGGTGAGGCCTTTATTATGATGTATAAAGCTGCAGTATGACCTATGGACGTCTGTTGTTTCACTTCTTGTTATAAATCCCAGTAATCTATTTGCCTTATTACGTATCGCTTAGGACATTGCTGTCTTGGTTTATAGGTGGGCTGGCCCCTTTTTTCCCTATACCATACCCCAAGTCCTTTTCGCAATCAGTATGGCTATGTTCTACATTCATTTATTTATAAGTACTAGGGTTATGGGCAATCCCAAGCTTCAGAACCTTGCACTTAAATATACATTGAACTGCATCTGGCCACTTTTCTGACCAAGAATTGAGTTTGTTATAAATCCTCCTGAAGTTCCCTAACATCTACGTTTGAATCAATTATCCACCTATCTTTGTGTCATCGGCGAATTTGCTCATATCAATAGTAATTCCCTTCATCAAGATCATTGATATATATTATAAACAACAACGGGGCCAAAGATCGATCCATGTGGAACGCACTGTTAAGATACCCACTCGGATGTAACCCATTTATGGGACACTCTCTGCTTCCTGTCAGTGAGCCATGACTCGATCCACGGAGAGCACTTTTCCCCTATGCCATGCGGCTGCCACTTTCTTATAACAGTCTATGGGCGGAAACTCTATCAATGCCTTACTAAAATCTATGTTAATAATTATCAAATTCTTTTTTTGGGGTCAACAGCTCAAAAGCTTTACTGAAGAAAGTTAATAAATTAGTTAGACATGACCGGCTCTTGTTGAATTCCTTGCGGAGTATCATTAATCATGCTATGCTTATCGAGATGGCTTCTTGATAATCTATAGATATAATTGGGGCTTGTATTTTGCCTACAAATGGAGGTAGGGCTTTGGGCGGTTATTTGACGTAACGATTGTCCCCTGTTTTAAAAATAGGAGTTTCATTAGCCATTATTCCACATATCAGTCACTTCACTGTTTGAAGAGATAAATTAAATATATAGTTAACTGGTTCACAGAGTTCCATTTTGCATTCCTTAAGAACCCTTGAAAAAAACTATCAGGACCCGGCGATATTTTGCTGCTTCAGTATGTCTATCTGCCTCACAACACTCACTAGTGACTGTGATGTTACATTAATTATCTTCTTCTAGCCACTGTAAAAATAATTACTGGAAATATTGTTAGTTGTCTTCCTGTGTAAAAAACTTGAGGAGAAAATAATTATTTAAAATCAAGGCACCATTTCATTTCATTGTCAGTAAGGTGACCATTGTTTTAATTCTTTTAGGGGCTCCTATCTTATCTCTATCTTTGGTTCCTATAGACCTGGAAATAAACTTTTGGGGTTAGAGTTTGAGAATCCCTAGCAACTTTAATTTCATGTACCTTTTAGCTTTTCTTATCCTTTTGAATGTCCCTCTTAATGTCAATATACTGATTCATAAGATGACCCTCACCTCTTTTTGATACGCCTATAAATTCTTTCTTATGCCCTAGTAGATATTTGAGCCTATTATTCATCCATTTTGGGGTCATTTTCTATTTGATATAATTTTTTATATGGGATAAACGCTCTTTGAGCAGCATGTAATAGTGTTAGAAAATGTCATATTGATAGCTCTCTTCGTTACCCAGTCAACAGTTGATTAGTGTTCTTTAAGCCCATCGTAATCTGCTCAAGCGAAAATCTGGGGATGTTACTGTGTTATGCTACTATCGTACTTCCCAATTCAATGCTAAATGTAATTGATTTGTGTCGCTAGCACCCAGTTCCTATTGAAATTCTAAATTATGAACAAGGGATTCATTGTTTGCCATAACTAAGTAAGATGGTTATTTCCCCTTGTAGGGTTCTGTCACAACTGCTTCAAAAAAAATCCTGAATATACTTCTAATAGTCGTACGATTCTAAATTCCTGTCAAGAATTCCAATCAACATGACTAAAGTTAAAAGTCTCTTGTAGTAATTCATTATCGTGCCTTGTGGCCTTAACAATTTTTCTCCCTTAGTAGTTTCCCTTGGTCCCTATCTAGTTAGAGGGAGGTAGATCACTCCTAAATATCAGTTTTTCATGCCCCTCTGAAAATTCTATCAAACAGACTCTGTAGGTTACCTTCAGACTTAATACCCGTTTTTTATGCAACAGTTTCAACGATCTCGGTGTAAGTACAATGCCATCCAACCCCCCTCAAGAAGTTATTTCTTGGAACAATTTAAAACCCTGATATGACTTTCCGAGGCAGTCCCGTCTTTTGTATTAAACCCCGTCGCAGTTAAGGCAAATACATCACTGTACCTACACTAGCAATAATCTAACTCGTCCATCTTAGTACCTAGCACTTCGGCACTTAGCATAATAAACATTGAAAGATCTCCTTTCTCTTTTACCCTTCCTGCTTACATTTCTATTTTTCTACTCAAACCCCTTTTTACCGTCTTTTCACCCAAGGTCCCTGGCTTTTCAATATCTATCTCGTTCTTATTATTACTAGTGCTCCCCTAGAACTCGTAATATTATTCTACACTGGGGACTTCACTGTTTTCCTGCCAAAAATCCCATACCACTAATATTCCTAGTTTAAGTCTGACTGCTCCCTCCCACTGCAGTTGCCAGTGCTCCACCCCACACCTAGATAAGTGACCCCTTCCCTAGCATACTTGTCATTTCTGCCATAGAAGAGGTCCCCAGGGTGTCAATGAATGTTACGCATTTCCTTTACAGTATTTGTCCAGCCAGCAATTGACACCAATTGCCTGTACAACCACGTCACTTCAACTCCCCTCCTTGGCAACAATACCACATATGGAGCGGGTTCCCACCCTTACTTCTAATTATTTCATTGCTTATCTATACCTGACTAATCAGGTCCTCACTCCTACGGCTGCCAACATTGTGCCTCCAAGCACTGAGACAGATAATAGGATTGCTCCATTTACCTCTATGATTGTCATCCAGTCGGGCTAACAATATCCTCCATCCAGCCCAGAAAGCAAACTCTCTGTCTCCTACTCTGTCCTTCAGCAGAACGGCCCTATCAATACCTAACTTGGGCTATCCCCACAACAACAATATTCTTACCTTCCGTATGTCTTCGTCGTGCGTTCCAGTAGTAACCTCACATTCGTCGGGTAGCAATGGAATGTATGGATGTTTGCCTCAACAGTTTCACGGCGTCTCTTTCTTCTGCATTCGTTTTACCTTTCCATTCGTCTTCTTGATCGTCACTTCTTTCCCTGCTGTCAGCACTTGACCAGTTTCCTATCTTGACCTGTGGACTCCAAAAACAGGAGACTCACTACGAATCTTCTGGTTCTCCTCGGTCAGTCGCATCCGAATTTTCCAAATTCGCCAACCTCAATTCTTCCTAAGCTGTTGGTAAAGTTGCTCGAATGGAGGGCATCGTGCTTCAATTCTAGAGAGGGCAAACAGGTCTTCACAGAGCCAGTAACGTAACACTGCGCATAAATGACAATCAATAGAGCTACTGCGCAGCACGTCCGCACGGCCAATAGCGATGCGATGAGGATGAGGAGGACTGCAAGAGGACCTGGACAGGCTGGAATGTGGACCCAGAACGGCTTCTCGCCCGAATTCAACCTGCCAAATTCAAAGTCATGGAAGTTGGGGAGGGGCAAAGAAGACGCAGACAGAGTTATTGGCTAGGTGGACAAGGACTACCGACCTCACTCTGGGAGAAAGACCTTGGGTGGTGACCATAACACCGAGCACGTCACCGGGAGGCCACACATCAACCAAATAGCTGCTGCAGCTTCGAGGCGCCTGGCAAACTGAGAATAGCGTTTCGATACCTTAATATGGAATCGTTCAAGACAATTGTTACCACTGTGTAAGTTAGGTCCCTATGGAGTATGCAGCACCAGTCTGGAACCCACAAATGGTCTCATGCACGTCAGAAGGAGGGACAGAAGGTCAGGGGGACATGTATATCGACATAAAAGATACTGCGGGGAATAGGACAGGGGGAACTGAGATAGGATGTTATTCCAGAGAGGGACTCAGAAACAAGGGGTCACATACGGAAGTGAAGACTCAGACGAGTCACGAGGACGTTAGGAAGTATTTCTTCAGTCATAGAGTCTTCAGGAAGTGGAATAGCTAGCAAGTGAAGTATGGAGGCAGGAACCATACATAGTTTTAAGAAGGAGGTATGACAAAGATCAGGGAAGCAGGAGAGGGAGGGACATATTAGCGATCAGTGAAGAGGCGGGGCCAGGAGTGAGTCTCGACCCTGCAACACAATTAGGTGAGTACACAACACTCTCAACATTGAAGAGCCACCAAAGCCAGAACAGAAAGTTATTGTTTTGTTTACTGAGTTCTTTGGTTCTACATTCAGTTGATGCACACCTTGCATGGCTCCTGTGGAAAATTACACTAAAGGGGAATCGGCTACATTTTCGAATGCAACGAAAGTACGATGGAGCCTGCGATAAAAGGAAGCCAGAGGGCACCAGTGTGTAAGTTTTAGTTACACTTCCTCGCTCCGCACGTAGCAAACGTACATTTTCTCCCTACATTTACCCATCAATATTTTTTTGTCAATCATCTTTTTTTGTTTAGTCGTGTGATCTCTCTCTTATGATGGGTGAATAATCCAACGTATGGGAGATAAACTTTCCAGGGTCTGGATCAATGACTGCTTTCCAATAGAAAACTGCAAGTGGTTTTAAAAATGATTGTCCGTACGTAGCAAGTGAAGCTTCCTCAGGGTTCTTCACTTGGCCCAATACTTTTCGTAGTTTACATAATATATTTAATCGGAACTTCGATGTAGCGTACCAAGATCGAGGATTGACACGAGTTAAAAACAAAAAAATATACCTTCGGTAGAAGACCGTGAACTTCATTCAGGCAGGATACGAGTCGGAGGTGGGTTGTATAGGTGTGCTAATCGTTTCAAACCTATTGAAAGAAATATATATTGCAGTTTCTGAGATACCAATGTTGAACAGATTTATTTGTTTTGAAACACGTTAGTCGAGATAAAGTGAATGGAGACGGTCATCACTGTACAAAGTAGAAACTCAAGTAAAAACGGAAGACGTCGGTCTCTGGTGCTAAACCTCCAATGTGGGTCATTCAAACTGACTAAGAATGTCAGGGAGTGTGTAACAGCGAAGGTATAAGAATGTATCGTTTCATATTTACATGATGTCGATTACTGAACAGCTGACAGCTTATTATGACCTTGAGGGCTTAGTAACGCTTAATTTTTATATAATAATCACCATAGGCATCAGTTTCAATACTAATATAATCTACTGATAAGACCTCCATTTTAACTTATGATATTAACTTTAACAATTCAGATAACGTAAAAGGATGAAGATAAACTGGAGAAGAGAGTGGAAGAAAGACAACAATACTCGTATTTATACTTCAAAGTAAGTGAAGCTTACGAAAATACCTCATAAGGGAAAACTATTAGACTTGATAATATGATTACGACATTAACCGAAATGTTAAATACTCAAAGTGAAAAAACGTTTTCAAGTTTTTTTAAAGGACATATAACAAGATATGTAGAAAGACATTAACGAATGTAATACTCAACGTGAAAAAACACGTTTTCAAGTTTTTTTTTTAAAGACATTAACAAAGATATGTAAGCTTATGTCAGGAGATGCAAACAATGGTTTATAACTCTGGCCATTCGTAATTCTATTCTTCATGTATAAAAGATTTTTTGGTTAAAAATTAAAAATCTTGAAAATACTCGACTGCAGTATAAAAGTTGCAAGTAGAAAATGCAGTCTAATTGCTGCAGTACTGTTATACAGTGCAGAGCCTGCCAAGGCGGCACACTGTGTAATTCTTCTGGTGGTGGTTGCAGTAAGTAGAGGACTGAAATTCCACTAATCTTTTGCAACGCGGTTGCAGTAAAATTACTTCATGACGTACACAGGGAGATAGTATTAGACATAAGGTGAGAAGATTGGTGATAGTGAAACCATGACCAGGGTTTATTTTATTATTATTATTATTATTATTATATTATTGTTGTTGTTGTTGTTGTTGTTGTTGTTGTTGTGTGTTGTTGTTGTTGTTGTTTTTGTTGTTGTTGATGTTGGTTCGTAGTAGTAGTAGTCAGTAGTAGTGTAGTAGTAGTAGTAGTAGTAGTAGTAGTAGCGTTTTTGTGATATTTTTGGTGTTAAATTGTGGGATCTTAGTGGAAGTCGGTAGCAGCCACTGCACTTGTAGTTGTAATATTAAAAGTAGTAATAATAGTAGCAGTAGTAGTAGTACTACTAGTAGTAGTAGGAATAGTCGAATAAAGTATTGTAGTATAATAGTAGGAGGAGTAGAAGTAGATTAGGTAGTAGCAGTAGTTGTAGTAGTTGTTGTTGTTGCAGTGTAGTAGCAGCAGCAGCCTCAGCAGCAGAAGAAGCTCAGCATCAGCAGAGCAAGTCAACAGTCTTAGTTTCATTGAAATATTAGTAGGAGATTCAAGTAAATTTCAAACTCCACTCCAATTTCAATGTTTTATTACCTTTACAGTGGAGGCTCATAAATTGTTGGCCTCACACTACTGTTTTGCACATGTCTTCCTATTCACACTGTATCTCTGGCTTTCCGTTTTCTTGTTTGACCAATCACAGGCTTTCTGTGAGTCGCTAAGTAAGTGACTGCACATTGCAATTGACAAAATAAAAAAAACTACAAAAGAAAAGGGCAATAAAATTTATTGGCAAGCCCAGTAAGGGTAAAGGTAGCAGTTTTCATAAATATTTATTTGTTATTTGTTTAACACATTTTTTTAATGCCTTGTGTCAGTGATGACGTATGATACCAATGTTTATCATTGCCTGTGAGAGCTAAGACGTTCACATGCAAGTAGTATTGCAGAACAAAAAAAACATGTTACATCCTCTAAATTGTAGGACTTTTGGTTCATCTTTATATAGTTTGGGTATTACTTTCAAAATATCTGTAAATAAGGTCTTTTTGTTTGGAATTGTCTTTTTGTATAATAGATTTAGAAATATTATTACTTCATGTTTAATTAACAGTGGGACTTTGACATATACAATCAGCCCTCCTTTACTGGGCAGACCATAAATTGTTTGGATCGAATTTTAGCAGTTGAGCCAAAAGTTAATTTTTATAAATTCATATATTTATATTATTTATATATATATATATATATATATATTTTTATTATATATATATATACTATCATTATATATATATATATGATATATTTATATATATATATATATATATATATATATATTTATATATATATATATTCTATATATTGCAAAACTTAAACACTGGGAAAGAATAGTGAAATTCCAAGTGCTGTCGTGACTTCTCACATTATCAGGGAACTATAAAAACAATACAATTGAGAATGTTGGAAGTCACGAAAGCGCTTGGAAATTCTCTATCTCATGGACGTGAGAGGTAAAGGGTTTTTTAATATGCAATTTTTTATGTCTGTAATTTGAGCAGATTGGAAGTGAAGGGCTTGAGACGAGTGGTTTGCTGTATGCCTGTCCTCGTCAGTCTTAGACAGAAGTAAAACTATCCGGCAGTATTATTGTCCTAAATAGATAACCGCTAAGGAAAATGTAGGTTTTTTTCCTTTCTATTCAGTGAAATCCATTATGTGTGCTCTCTCTCTCTCTCGCTCTCTCTCTCTCTCTTAATCTATTCTCGTGAATATATATATATATTAGTATATATATATATATCATTATATATATATTTATATATATATATATATTATATATATATATATATATATATATATATATTATATATTACTATAACTTATAATATAATATATATAATATATATATATATCACTTTGATTTATATATATAATATATATATATATATATTTATATATATATATATTATATATATATGTATATATATATATCAATCATTAAAATTTAGGTCCTTTCTAAAATTTCTCTTATACGTTTAAAGATATATTTTCTTCGTTAATGTTATTGTAAAAAAAAATATTTTGCACCATAAGAATCTTGATAATCTACTTATCCTTATTATAACAATCCCAATTTATTTTTGCCTAATCCAACTAAATATTTGTTAGATAAGTACCACATTAATTTACTACTAAAGAACACAGTGAAATATAGATTTTTTTCGTTAGGTTCAGAATGTTTTTTGCAAAATTATTGCATACCAAATTTTCGCTTGTCTTATATAGCAAGATGAAGCGTTGCTATTTAAGCCAAGATCGCAAGTTTCACATATTCGGCACATGTATATTATATATATATATATATATTTATATTATATATATATATATATATATTATTAATATATAACTATATATATATATATATATATTATATATATATATAAATCATTATTTCTAGCAACTTTAATAGATTTATCTATTACATTTCTTGGGTATTTCTAAATCATTACCTATTTCATTAAATTTGGATATTTCCTCTTCTATGAACTCAGGACTACAATTTCGATACAAAGACTCTCAAAAAACTTTGATGAGGAAACTGGACAGTTTGACTCTATCTGGATGCGAGGAATAATAAGTGGACTTAGGAACAAGTTATGTGTAGGTTTTCTGTAAAAATTTTAATATTTGAATTCATTATTACCCGTAATAATTAACATCTAGAAAAGGCAATGAGTTATTTTCTTCAAACTCAACAGTAAAGTTTATAGAATGTGCTAAGCTATTTAATTTTCAGGAAATGGTGTATATCTACATTTTTGGGCATAAGACACAAAATAAATAGCTTAGCCCATTCTATAAAATTTTACTGTTTAATTTGAGAAAAACTCATTGCCTTTCTGAGGTTTAATTGTTAAGGGTAATAATGATTTCAAATTTAAAATTTACCGAAAACCTCCAATTAACTGTTCCTATGTCCACTATTATGCTCGCCATCAAGATGATAGGAGTCAAACTGTATGTTTTATCTTAATGTTTTGAGAGCTTTACGAATTTGTAGTCCTGAGTTCATAGATGAGGAAATTCCTCAAATTTATGAAATAGGTAATGATTTAAAATACCCAAGAAATGTAATTGATGAATCTTTTTAAATTGATAGAAATACTTTTTACAATCAAAAAGGGGACAACCAGCCTTATTCAATAAAAATATGTTGGTTCTCCCTTACCATGAAAACTTGGTTGATATGCCTTCTTTCATAGACTTTTAATATTAAAGTTGTATTCAAAATCTTGATACAGTTACAAAAAACTTTTGATAAAGAATTCTCCTTAAGGATGGAACTGTTACTAGTTGGCGTTCAAACAGTACATAATGATGCGACTCTCTACCATATATGTTCATTGTACATAGTGAGGATTTTCTGACCAGGCTGTTGAAATTCATGCGGCTACGACCACTCAAGTTGGGATAATCATGGGAGGAAGGAAGGCCCAAGTTTACTTAATACGTCCGTCATTATGGGGTTAAAAGTTTCATGCACAGGTTTATACAGAATCCAACTAAAACTTATAAAAGGCAGCCCACGTATCTTTTATTACTTTAAATGAATGTTATGGTGATAGTCGCAGGCCTACTTTTAAAATTGCCATTATAATGATTATATATTATTTTTCATTATTAATATTATTATTATTCTTATTATTATATGATTTGAAAAATAGTATAGGAGAGAATCAAGGAAAATCAGGAATAAAACACACACACACATACAACATTAGGTGAGACACATCACACACCACACACCACAATTCACACGCACACACACCACACACACACACACACACACACAACACACACACACACCACACACACACACACACACACACACACATACACAACACACACACAAACACACACACACACACACACACACACGGTGATTGGTGTGGTTCACAAAGAAAAGGAATCGGCCTCTCAAAGTAATTTTCAGCAGAATCAACCCGATCATTGATCTGCAGGCGGGGGAAAGCACGGCTGAGAGGCAAGCAGGAGTTCGGAGTGGGTACCTCGACCGAGACAGAACACAGGGACGAAAGGAAGACAAGGAAAGTGAGAGTTCAAAACGAAAGGAGAAATGGGTGGAAATGAAAAAGGGGAGCAGAATGACCAGGATCAAATGGAAGGACAAGCGCACACACCAGAAACACCTGCAGAAGGACCTCCAGCACGACAACCCCAAGGGCAACTGTACAATCCAAACCAACCCATCACACACCTGATCCTCTGTTCCACCCCCCGCAACCTCAGTTACATTATTTAGAACTGAAGTGAAGGTTTGGTTACACAAATGCAGATGGATTAAGAATATACATGAGGAATGGCAATATAAAGAATCAATGAGAAGGTCCCCAGACTTCATAGCAGTTACAGAAACAATAATAAACTTAAAAACTCTGGAGACAATAAACAGATGCAAATCTTCCCACAGGATACCAGATCATGAGGAAAGATAGAAGGGGCGGGGGGTGGTGGGTGTTGACTATGCTCGTAAAAAAAACAGATGGAAATTGAGAAAATGGATGGAATAGGATGAGACGGGAGAAAGAGGACTACATTGCAGGTACACTTCAGTCCTGTGGGATTACACAAGTGGTAATTGACAGTGATGTATTATCCACCACGAACTGCAGTAGGCCAAACGAGTGGATTAGGAAGAAGAGAGGCAACAGAGCATTGGTGGACACAACCTTGCTGAGGTGGAAGAAGAGCTCACTCCCAGCAGAGCAAAGATGTGGTTTATTGGGGATTTCAAACCCACAGGGAGTTGACTGGGAAACCTGGAGCCACAGGGGGTCCCGAATCATGGAGAGCCAGGATGTGGGACGTGGTGCTGGAGAACTCAGCACCAACAAGTTAAGGACACATACCAGAGTGAGAGAGGGAGGTGAACCAGCAAGATTGGTCCTTGTGTTCACCCTGGCAGCTCAGACATTTGAGGACATCAAGTATGAGAGTCACCCTAGGAGCTAGGCGACACGTGGTTTCTGTGCTTTGAATAATTAGTAGAGCTGCAAGTGGAGAGATTAACAGAGTAGAATGGAAAAAGCCGACTATAAAAGAGGGGGACTACATAGGGTTGTAGAACTTCCTGCGGGAGGTCCAGTGGGACAGAGAACTGGAAGGAAAGACCAAGTAAAAGAAATGATGGAATATGTAGCAACAAAATGCAGGAGGCAGTGGAAAGGTTCATTATAAGGGAAACAGTAACAACGGGAAGACCAGAACAATGCCCCTGGGTCACCGACGTTGTATAAGGAGGCAAAAAAACAAGTGCAATTGGAATGGAAAAAGTAAGAAGGCAGAGAAAACACGAAAATAGGGAGATCAGTCGCAGAGCCAGGGAATGGCAGTACGCACAGGTAAGGAGGGAGGCCAGCGACAGTAAGGAAAATGTAATTGCATCGAGAATCAAGACAGACCCGAAAACTGTTGTATAGCCCAAACAGGAGGAAGACAACAGTCAAAGACCAGGTGATCAGATTAGGACAGAAGGTGGAGTACTCACAAGAAATGATCAGGAGGTTGTGAGGAGCTGAACAGGAGTTTAAGGAAGTTTTTTTACAGTTTGAGACAGGAAAGGCTGTGGGAAGACAGAATCAGAAGGGACATCAAGAGGGATTTACCATCAAGTGTTGGATGACATACGAACTACTGAGGAGGAGGTGAAGAAGCTCTTAAGTGTGACCTTGACACTCAAAAATGGCGGTTGGGACGGACAACATCTCCCCATGGTCTGACGAGAAGGAGCAGAGATTGCTGTGTGTGCCTTACCACAATCTTCAACACATCCCCTTGGAAACTGGGCAAACTACCTGAGAAAATGGAAGACAGCTATTGTAGTCCCATTATTTAAGAAAGGAAAACAGAAACGAGGCACAATCACTTACAGAACTGTGTCTCTGACATGTATTGTGCTGCAAAGTATGGAGAAGATTATCAGGAGGATAGTGGTCGAACACCTGGAAAGGAACAAGATTATAAATGAAAACCAGCATGGGTTCATGGAAGCAAAAATCTTGTATCACCTAACCTCCTGGAGCTTTTTGACAAGGTATCAGAAGTAGACATGAGAGAGAGGGTTGGGTAGATTAGATTGCGTTTTCTAGACTGAGGTAAGGACTTTGACACAGTTCCCCACAGAGATTAGTGAGAAGCTGAGAGGATCAGGCACACGTAAAAGGAAGGGCACTGCAATGGATAAGGGAAATACCGGACAGGGAGGCAGGCAACGAGTCATGGTACGTGATGAGGTATCACAGTGGGCGCCTGTACGAGCGGGTCCCCACAGGGGTCAGTTCTAGGACCAGTGTATTTTGTATATATGTGAACGACATGATGGAAGGAATACGACTTGAAGTGTCCTGTTGCAGTTTGACGTGAGTTGATGAGAGATTAAATCGGGACGAGGATTGTAGAGCAGGACTGCAAAGAGGACCTGGAGAGGCCTGGACATGTGGTCCAGTAACTGGCTCTCGAATTAATCCAGCCAAATGCAAAGTCATGAAGATTGGGGGAGGTGGCCAAAGAAGACCACAGACTGAGTATAGGTAGGTTGGACAAAGACTACAGACCTCACTCAGGAGGAAAGCCTGGGTGACCATTAACAAACGAGCCACATCACCGGAGGCACACATCGCATCCAAATAACCGCTGACTGCATTTACGGGCGCTGCAAACCTTGAGTAATTGCGTTCCGATACCTTAATAAGGTATCGTTCAAGACACATGTACACTGTGTATGTTAGGCCCATACTGGATAATGCAGCATCCATGTATGGAACCCAACCTGGTCTAGCACGTCAAGAAGTTAAGAAAGTACAAAGGTTTGACAACAAAGCTAGTCCCAGAGCTCAGGGAATGTCCGTACGAGGGTAAGGTTAAGGGAAATCGGATTACGACACTGGAGGACAGTAGGGGTCCAGGGGCAGACATGATAACGTGACATACAAGATATGCGGTGGAATAGACAAGGTGGACAGGAGTAGGATGTTCCAGAAGGGGGAGGGGGGGGGGAACAGGGAACAAGGGTCACAATGGAAGCTTGAAGACTCAGGACGAGTATCCGGGGAGTGAGGAAGTTTTCTTCCAGTAATAGAGTTGTCAGCAAGTGGACTAGCCTAGCAAGTGAAGTAGTGGAGCAGGAACCATACATAGTTTTTAAGAAGAGGTATGACAAAGCTCAGGAAGCAGATGAGAGAGAGAGAGGATTCCAGTAGCGTCAGTGAAGAGGCGGGGCCAGGTGCTGAGCTCGACCCAGCATCCACAATTAGGGTGAGTACAATTAGGGTGAGTTCACACCAACACAGCACGAGCACACACACACACAAACACACACACACACAACACACACAAACACACACATATGGATTTAAAACATGGAAGGGAAAGAGCTTGTGATCAGAGAAGGGGAAAAATGTATGAATAAGGATGAGGAATATTGTGTGTGGTAGCAACAAGAGAATGTCCGGTGGGAGATCTATGATCAAAAGCAATATAATTAAAAGTAGACGTAATGTAAGTAGGTGGATTATTATTATTATAATCAAGGGGGAAGCGCTAAACCCGGAGGATTATACAGCGCCTGGGGGGGGGGATGTGGAAGGCATTCAGGCTTAATTCGGGGAACTGGAGCACAGATCCAATTCCCTAAATCAAGAGCCCCTCACCAACATCAAGGAACCTTCCTTGAGGGGTAAGTAGGTGGAGGTACCCATTTAGTAGAAAAAAGCTAGCGCAGTGGGCGGGTTATGAGGGAGAGCATATTAGCAACGTTCTTTGACCTGTTTCGCGTAAACAAACAGCACTCCACAAGAGAGACAAGTACCATCGAGCCGACGTCACTGAGCGTTCAAAACGATACTTTCTATTAACGAACCAGCGCCACAGAATGCTTGAAAAAACAAGAAACATGTTTTACCACCTAGCCAACATAAGTTAACATATAGAAGTGCCGTTCACCATAGGTACTGCTCATATGCTGTTCACCCTTCAAGTAGCGGATGGAAAACACATGCTTTTAGACTTCACAAGGCTCTGAGAAAATGTCTCAAAGCAGTGTTTCCTTTGTTTTAAAAGACTTTTGTTACTGCAACGACTCCTGACAGTAAGCAAAAGTTGTGGGACAATGCCACGGCGAGAAGGTTGTCGTTGTCCCAAAAATGCTGGTGCTCTTGTTCGAGAAATGTTGCTGCTCTTGTTTCATAAATTTTGCTGCTGTAGTTTGAAAGATGCTGTTGCTGTTATTCAGGGCATGAGGCAGCCATTGCTCCAAGTATGCTGCACCATTTTTTTCAGGGCATTCTGCGGCCGTTGTTCCAGATATGCTGTGATCATTGCCACAAACATGTTGCGGTTGTTCTAAATATGCTGGTGGCTTTATTCCAGACATGCTTCGGGTGTTGTGCAGATATACTGGAAACGCTGCTGGAACACACTGCTGCAGTTATAAAAACATGCTGAGATCACTGCTCAAAAACTGCTCCTGCCATTGCTCCAAATATGCTGTGGTGGTCTTTGGTCCACACATACATACTGCTCCCGATGTTCCAAATATTCTATTGGATTTTTCCAAAAATGCTTCGGATTTTACTCCAAAAATGCTTCGGATTTTACTCCAAATATGCTACTGGAATTCTTCCAAACATGCTTCAGCCGTTCATACGAAGCTGCTGCTAGCCGTTGTTTCTCACCATCCTGTGGAACAACGTTTCGCGAGTTGTGAGACAGGCCAAGTGGCTTATCTCGTCCCCGCAGCTGCTGAAGCCAAGGAAGCCTCAAAAAAAAAGGGCAGTGGTGAGGGAAGACATTACTGCTGCTCTTGGTGTCACCAATAGCCCCACGGTGACTATATATCGTGTAAACCATCGATTTAGTGGGCCTCGAGTTCACGTACCTCGATTTAAGAAAGTCGATCAAATGGCCCTCGATTTAACAAACTTCAGTATAACAGATTCGGAAAATGCGGGGCAAAATTTGCTGGATTCAGAATTGTTCTTTACTGATTAGATATGGCTAAACAATCCCAGCCTTATCCATCACAATTGTCTTTCTACACCTGTAGTCCATTATAGGGAGGCTTTACTATAACACAGTGTGCTCTTTCTATAGTTTGCCGTGGTAATAAAATGTTTATAGGACCCTCAGATAGAGTGCATCGCTCCCACAACAATGGTTACAGTTGCGTCACAAAATATACGGGATGTGGCCCGGCTTCGCTGTTTGTTTAACCTCCAGATCGACGGCTGTTTGTTTGTGTATTTTTCTCGTATGTTGACTGGCTCATAAAATATACTTCTCTTTCATGTCAAAATATCCAACTGTAACCTTTAATAAAAGCACAATATGATGTGTGAGAGAATTTAACTCTTTAATGATATTAAAAACAATTAAGGATAATATATTATGCTAAAAAGCATCAAGCAATATTTACACTTTTTTTGTTTGTATTTTGTTTGTGCAGTTATTTTAATTGTTCGTTTCTCTTGTCATAATCTTCATTAACATAATTGTCCCTGGGTTGTGTTTTTATTAATAATATTATTATCATTTACTCTTGATGTGATTGGTTTCATATTTTCTACAATGCTTAAAGAAAGTTCACATTAATTTTGGGCGGTGTAAGTTTTAATCTGTCAGATTTATTAAAAAAAAAAATAGGCCTCCATGCAATAACTGGAAAATGTCTTGGTATGTCTTAATTGGAGAAAAATTTTGAATTGTTCTCGGGTTATGAAGATGCCAGTCTGCTATTTTTATTGAAAAATTTATAAAACTTTATTATTTTTATTTTATTATTATTGCTATTATTATTATTATTATTATTATTATTATTATTATTATTATTATTATTATTATTATTATTATTATTACTATAAACTAAGCGCTAAATCCTTAAGGGTTATACAGCGCTGAGAAAACTTCATATATATATATATTGGTTTTCATGAGAAAATTTGTGAATGTTTCATCCCAACCACTTCAAACCTAAAACGCTGATGTATCTTTGAAAAAGTTTTGGATAGTTATTGGTTTGTGTAGGCACCAACTTACAAACTTTTTGTTCAGCCCCTCAGCTGTCCTTCTCTGGTAGCTCACAGAGAATTTAAAATAGAATATAAAGGACGTAGCGTTTTTTAAATGCGGTGTGAAACCTTGATCCGGCTGACTAGCGGATACTGGTCATCATCTAAGTCCCCGTGTCAGGCAACACTGTGCGCTTCCATCCACCACCATCTTAAATATGATAATCCTGTACAGCTTTACTGGAGAGCTGGTTATATTTTCAGGAGCATTATTCTTTGCTTCCTCAAAGGGCTTCGTTTATAACTTGCGAAAGCCTCATCCGATGGGATGAGGGGAAGGTTTCTTCTAATGCTGAAAATGAGTAGATCCCGTTATGTCAATTCATAAAATGATTGCTGTTTTGGTTTTTATGCAGTAACTTGAGAAAGTCTCATCTGATCAGCTTTAAACTTTCCACAGTGGTATGTCCCACTTAAGTCAAGGTTACCTGTAATTCATGAGGCCCGATCCCAGACCAGGCCTCCTTGTTGCTGGTCTGTCAATCAGGTTTTAGGTGGCCGTTGCCTACAGTCATAGATATGCACCTCTACTCGGCTGATCAAGAATTGACTAAAACAATTTACCAAGTTTCCTCTTAAAGACCTATGGGTTTTTGGGGGCAAATACTGTACCTTAATGTGAGGTGGGAGGAAGTTGAAGAGTCGTGGTTCCTTTATAGTTATTGAATCCTCTCTCAGCTTATTTACTGTGCCCCTCCTTTTTGTTGGAAGTACTTTACACCGACCGCAAGCCTCATGCTTTCAAATGGAGTGATATCCGAGTAAGGTTTAGAGCCAAGCCCTGAAAAATCCTTCAGCTGTATATTTTCTTTCTAGCTTATGTTCTATTATTGCAGTTGAAGGACCTTCAAGCGCTCCAAGTAACTTAGGTGTTTTAACGTAGTTCATACGAGCTGTATTAGGTCCTCTGTACAGCCGATGATACAATTTTATTCACTTCAGATAAATCAATGCTGAACTCGCTAAAATATCTACTTGGGTCATAACTAGCAAACTCAAGAATAGGAAAACTAATTCTCTGAATCAAAAGCCCTTCGCCAGCATAAAGGAAATATATTTACCATCAAAAGTAAAAAAAAAAAATAGAAGGTAAAAGAGAACGACGAAAAGAAAAACATCAAGGAAAGGATACTATAAATATTAGACGAAGAAAATGTAATCAATAGACAAAAACGCCTATTAAAACCTTGAGTCAAACTTAAAACTTGATAAGAAGCGATGAACCTCGTCTTTTCAAAGCGTTTGTTATTAACTGGTTCTGGGTGGAGCAAGCCATTAGTAGGGTGGCCCTAGGTGGAGCAAGACATCAGCAGGGTGGCCCTGGGTGGGGCAAGCCATCAGTAACGTGCCCTGGTTGGGGCAAGCCATCGGTAAGGTGGCCTTTAGTATAGCAATGCCACCAGTAATATGACACTGTATGTGTTTAGCCATCGTCTGTCAATAACGTTGTCTTGGGTGTGGTTAGCATTCAGTAAAGTAGCCCTAAAATAGTTCAGATGTCATAGAGTGGCTCAGGGTACAGCTAGCACTAAGAATAATCCTGGGTGTGTACAGCTCTGTGTAGGGTGGTCGCTCTTGCTGTCAGGGGGCCCTGGGTGTAGAGAATCCAACTATCAGGTTAACATAGCCTCCTCTTCTTTTGTTCTCTCTGTATGCGATCCCAAACCCTATTTCAGCTCTGTGCTCGACTTCTCGAACGCGAAGATATTGGCCGGGATCCGAAAGTTAGCCGACGACCTCTCTCTCATTGTAAAGTGCAGGAACAAATTTTCGGCCCGGCAGCGAGACCTTGTTTGGTATTTGCCGAGTTTATATCCAGCGGTCGTGTGAACTCAGGAGACGCCCAGGAATTTATACTTCTTTATATTTATTTTTGGTATGAGTGTACACACACACACACACACACACACACACACACACACACACACACACACACACACACACACATGTACCACTCCACACCAACCAGAACCAAGCCACACTCTGCACCCAGTTTCTTCCCCCTCAGGCACTAATACCATAACAGCAGCATTCTACCATAGTAACCAGAACTGCCTACCACACCCTCAGCCTGCACTAACCCTTCCCACCCCCAGATACAGTTCTAGAAAAGAAGCTGAAGGTATGGTACATCAACGCAGATGGAATAACAAATAAAAGTGATGAGTGGTGAGAAAGAACCACTGAGGCATCCCTGGACAACATAGCACTCACAGAGACAAAGATCCTGAGGAAAGACAGGGAAAACAGAGGGAGGGAGAGAGGAGCTGCACTGCTTGTCAAAAACCAGCAGAGTTTTGAGATGGGAGAACTAGTCAGAGGTGTAACGGATGACTACATACTGTTAACGCTTCAAACTGGGGTCGAAAAGTGATGATAGCAGTGATGTACAACCCATCACCAAACAGAAGGAGGCTAAGACAAGAATACGATGAGAGCAATAGAGCAATGGTGGCTACATTAGCCGAAGCTAAACAGAAGGGCCTACATAAGCACGGCAAAGTTACACTTTATGGAGGATTTCAACCATAAGGAGACCGACTGGGAAAATCTGAAGCCACATAGATGACCGGAGATGTTGAGGGCAAAGATGCTGGAGGCGGTGCTGGAAAACTTCATGTACCAACATGTTAGTGACACAACTAGAGAGAGAAAGCGATGAACAAGCAAGGCTCGACCTCTTATCCACCTTGAACAGTCCAGACATAGGGGATATCACACACGAAAGGCCCCTAGGCGCTAGCAACCACGTGGTCCTGAGTTTCAAATACATAGTAGGATTAATGGAGAGTGAAGCAGTACAAGAAGGATAGGAGAGGTCAACCTTCCAAAAAGGGGACTAGACAGGTATGAGGGAATGCCTGCATGAGGTGCAGTGGGTAAGAGAGCTAGAGGGAAAGAGAGTAAACGAAATAAGTGCTGTGAAGCAAAGAAAAAGTTCGTGCTAAGAGGAGTAAAAGAAACAACGGGAAGACCAGAGTCCATGGTTTATCCAGAAGTGTGGAGAGGCCAAAGCCAAGTGTGCTAGAGTGTGGAAGAAGTATATAAGGTAAAGGACTCAGGAAAACAGATAAATAACCCAAAGAGCCAGAGATGAATTTGCATGGTTAGGCATCGCTGTTAAAATGATATAGCATCAAAAGCCAAATATGACCCA
>NC_069400.1:25088793-25112573 GCF_026875155.1 Cherax quadricarinatus
GTATGTGTGTGTGTGGTGTGTGTGTGTGTGTGTGTGTATTTGTGTGTGTGTGTTTATGGGAGTTGACATTAAGCTCCTTGCTTCACCTTTTAGCAAAAACGTGGCTGGCATTTGAGGTTTCTAGATTCTTGTGTCTAATCTTATCTATTCATAAAACTCTGTTCTGATCTGGCTTCTATCACTCTTCCTCATCGAACTTATTCCTCTATTTTTTTACTCATAAGAGTGAAGGAGCATTTCTTAAGGTCCATGTGACTCATTTAAGTTTACCTCCTTGGGCATTTTCGAAAACGAATGGCTGGTACTGAAACGTTTAGACAAGTGTTCTTCAATAAATGTGAATTGGTGAGAGAGTTAGCAGGTGTTGCTGCTTGTCTACATCCCATTGCCTCTCTCCTGGGGAGTGATCACTCGCTCTACGGCTTAAGAACATAAGAACATAAGAAACAAGGAACACTGCAACAGGCCTACTGACCCATGCGAAGCAGGTCCATGTCCCCCCAAATAGCCCAATGACCCACCTACTCAGGTCACTTCCACTTCAAGAAGGAGCAAGGCATCAGACCTAGTAGCACAAGCTAGTCAGGTCCAGCTCACACCCACCCACATCCACTCATGTATTTATCTAACCTATTTTTAAAACTAGACAACGTTTTAACGTCTATAACTGTACTCGGGAGTTTATTCCACTCATCCACAACTTTATCACCAAACCAGTGCTTTCCTATATCCTTCCTGAATCTGAATTTTTCCAACTTGAGACCATTGCTGCGAGTCCTGTCTTGGCTGGAAATTTTCAGCACGCTATTTACATCCCCTTTATTTATTCCTGTTTTCCATTTATACGCCTGAATCATATCCTCCTTAATTCTACGCCTTTCGAGAGAGTGAAGATTCAGGGCCCTCACTCTATCCTCATAGGGAAGATTTCTGATACATGGGATCAACTTTGTCATCCTCTTCTGTACGTTTTCCAGTGCATTTATATCCATTCTGTAATACGGTGACCAGAATTGTGCAGCATAATCTAAATGAGGCCTAACCAAGGATATATAGAGTTGAAGACCAACCTGAGGACTTCTATTATTTATACTTCTAGATATGAAGCCAAAGATTCCGTTAGCTTTGTTGCGGACACTAATGCACTGTTGTCTTGGTTTTAGATTATTGCTAACCAGAACTCCTAAATCCTTTTCGCAATCAGTAGTATTAAGATCTACATTATTTAGTTTATATGTGGCATGATTATTTTCCTGTCCAACATTTAGAGCTTTGCATTTGTCTATATTAAACTGCATCTGCCACATCTCCGACCATTGCATGTCTATTCAAATCATCCTGGAATGCTCTAGTGCCCTCATTAGAATAAGTTGGCCGGCCTGTTTTGGTGTCATCAGCAAATTTGCTTATGTCGCTATTTATTCCATCATCTATGTCGTTTATGTAAACTGTGAACAACAACGGGCCCAACACTGACCCCTGTGGAACACCGCTTGTGACGTGCCCCCATTCTGATTTCTCTCTATTTATGCAAACTCTCTGCTGCCTATTTGTCAGCCATGCCTCTACCAAGGAAAAAATTTCTCCTCTTATTCCGTGTGCCTTAAGTTTCCTCAATAACCTCTGATGTGGAACTCTATCGAAAGCCTTACTGAGGTCCATATACATAATATCATATTCATTACCACGATCTACGTCCTCAAACACCTTAGCGAAGAAAGTTAGTAAATTCGTAAGACAGGAACGCCCCTTTATAAAACAGTGTTGAGATTCATTAATTAATTTATGCCTATCAAGATGGCTACGAATTGCTTCGGCAATTATTGATTCCATAAATTTTCCCACTATGGAGGTAAGGCTTATTGGTCTATAGTTCGAAGCTAAGGACCTGTCAGCTGCCTTGTAAATAGGTATTATATTTGCCATTTTCCACTTATCAGGCACTACGCCAGTTTGTAGTGATATGTTAAAAAGATTAGCTAAAGGAATGCTAAGTTCCTCTTTACATTCCTTTAACACCCTTGCAAGCAGTTTATCAGGGCCTGGGGATTTGTTAGGTTTTAATTTCTCTATTTGTCTGAGGACCATGTCACTAGTTACAGCAATCGTGCATAGTTTATTATTGTCCTGTTCTACATAATCTATTATTTTAAGAATTTCGCTAGTATTTTCCTGGGTAAAAAACTGAGAGGAAGTAAGTATTGAAAGTTTCACACATATCCTTATCACTGTCAGTGATCTGACCTGAGTTACTCTTAAGTGGTCCTATCTTGTCCCTAATCTTACTTCTGTATACCTGAAAGAATCCTTTTGGTTTAGTCTTCGAATCCCTTGCGACCTTAGCCTCATAATCCTTTTTGTTTTTCTTATTCCTTTTATTTCTCTCTTTAACTGAATATATTAATTTCTTAACTACTCATCCCCTCTTTTGATACGCCTATATATACCTCTCTTTTGACCAATGAGATGTCTTAATCTATTGTTCATCCATTTGGGATCATTTTTGTTAGGTCTAATTTCCCTTCTCGGAACAAAAGTTGTCTGAGCAGCTAGAACTATGCTCTGAAAAACGTCATATTGGCAACCAAGATTACCTCCCTGACACATAGTCAGGTCATTCCAATTTAGCCCACCAAGGTAATTTCTCAGTCCCATGAAATCGGCCAAGCGAAAGTCTGGGGCAGAGATTTGATTGCAGTTATCAGGGTAATTCCATGATATATTGAAACTAAGGAATTTGTGATCACTTTCCCCAAGCTCATCATTAACCTGCAGATTGTTTCCTCTAGTTGGTTCTGTCACAAACTGTTCTAATAAGCAATCCTGAACCACATCAAGAAAGTCACTAGACTCCAGATTTCCTGTCACATTGTTCCAATCAATTTGTCTAATTACTTTTCTGGCTTTACCTGCCTCTTGTCTCTGGCAGTTCTTGTTTATTTATACCACATCAGACCTGTGGTACCTCTGAAGATTTGTTCTTTTCTGCACAATCTATTCAGTCACAGATTTTCATGTATTATTTCTTAGGTCTGACACTATTCCCTTGTTGGAATCTCCTATTCTATAAATTATATAATGTTATTAATCATCTCCTTCTGTGCCAATGCATTTCGGTAATTCCTCTATCTGTTTTGTTTCCTTCCTCAAATTGTTCTTTACATTTAATCCTGTCCTTCTGCAAGCCCAGATATGGTCACAGATTTATTTTTCACTGTTATCTGACTCGACATATTTAATGTCTTGATGTCAAGTGACACTTTCGTCTCAGATACCTCATGGCTTTGCATTATGCCCTGCTCCCATTATCTTTATTTCTTTTTCTCTGAATATATCAGTTTTTACCACAAGTCTTAAATTTCTATATTTTGTTTATCACAATTCTAAAAAAAATCTTTGTTATCTTGCTAAACTCTTATTTTCTCTCTAATATATCTAAGTCTAAATCTTCCCTTTCTTTCCTCTAGTTCGCTCCTTGTTGTTGTCTACACAGGTTGACTCGATTTTCTTTTATTCCGTCTTCTGTCACCCCAAGTTTCCTCAATTTTCTCCTATACTAATTCACTCTGCGTGAATTGCAGATCTCTTACAAGTCAGTTTTGTTCAGGGTGGAACCAAATCTAATTACCATGGACTAAAAAATGTGTGTGTGGTGTGTGTGTGTGTGTGTGTGTGTGTGTGTATGTGTGTGTGTGTGGTGTGTGTGTGTGTGTGTGTGTGTGTGTGTGTGTGTGTGTGTGTGTGGTGTGTGTGTGTGTGTGCGTGTGTGTGTGTGTGTGTTTCTACTCACCTATTTGTGGTTGCAGGGGTCGATTCATAGCTCCTGGCCCCGCCTCTTCGCTGGTCGCTACTAGGTCCACTCTCTCCTTATTTCATGGGCATTATCGTACCTCCTCTTAAAGTTATGTATGGATGCTGCCTCAACTATATGACTCTGCAAATTGTTCCACTTCCTAGCAACCACTTCCTAACATCCCTGTGACCCATCGAATTTTTCAGCTTCCATTTACGACCCCTTTTTTGTGTCATATCTCTGCAACATTCTGTCCCTATCCACCTTGTCAGTTCCTTTCAGTATTTTAAATATCGTTATCTTGTTTTCCCTATCTCTCCTGTTATCCAGTGTTGTCAGGATGAGTTCCCTTAATTACTCCTCTTGGGACATACCCATTAGCTCCGGGACTAATCTTGTTGCAAACCTTTGCACTTTCTCTAATTCCTTGAAGTGTTTAACCAGGTGTGGGTTCCATACTGGTGCTGCATACTCCAATATGGGCCTGACGTGTTCACAGGGTACAGTGTCGTGAATAACTCCTTACTTAGGTGTCGAAACGCTATTCTCAGGTTTGCCAGGCGCCCATGTGCTGCAGCAGTTATTTGGTTGATGTGCGCTCAGATGTGCTCGGTATGATGCTCACCCCAAGATTCTTTTCACTGAGTTTTGGAGCCTTTGACCTCTTAGGCTGTACTCCATCTGGGGTCTTCTTCATCCTTTACCAAGCTCCATAACTTTGCAATTGCTGGGTTTAAACTCCCGGACCAGGCTTGCAGCCTGTCCAGATCCCGTGTAGGCTTACCTGATCCTCGTCCACTTGTATTCTCCTCATTGGCTTAACATCATCTGCGAAAAGGGACACCTCTGCATCTATCCCTTCTGTCATGTCATTCACATATAGTATAAGAAACGGAACCAGACCTAGGGCTGATGTTTGTAGAACCCTAATAGTCACATGCACCCACTCTGACACCTCGTCACATACCAACACACATTGTTTCCATTGTAGTACTTTCTCTGTTATTTCTGTCTGCTCCTCTAGCTTTTCAACCAGTCTCTTATGTGATACTGTGTCGAAAGTCTTCTTACAATACATGATGTCTTACTTACGCTACCTTGTCGCAAAACTCAGAAGGTTTGTGACGTATGTAGGATTTCCCTTCTCTGAAATTGTGCTCTTTGTCATGTATGAGCCGTTCCTGATAATCTTCTCCATAACTTTACATAATATATATGTCAGTGACACTAGTCTGTAGTTTAGAGCTGCTTATCTGTCCATTTCTTAAAATCGGGACTACGTTTACTTTCTTCCACACCTCACGCAATTGACCCGTTTCGATTGATTTTATTAAAGGTTGTTGTTAGTGACAGTGCATCTGGTCCCTCTCTCAGCACCCAAAGAGAGATATTATCTGGGCTCACCGCCATCGAGGAGTCTAGCTCCTCCTAACTTTTTTTTCACTTCGGCTATGTGCAATGTGTTCAGCATTTGCTGGTTCACTCTACTACCTTGGTTTGCTGGAAGCCTCTCCGTGTCCACTATGAATACGTCCCTGAATCATGATCTGAGCTCCTTACATATTTCTTGGTCGTTCCCTGTGAGCTCTCCCTCCTTCCTCTGCCTGATCACCTGGTTCTTGCCTTTTTTTTTTCTTCTGATGTGGCTTTATAACAACTTTGGGTCATATTTGGCTTTTGATGCTATATCATTTTAACAGCGATGCCTATCCATGCAAATTCATCTCTGGCTCTTTGGGTTATTTATCTGTTTTCCTGAGTCCTTTACCTTATATACTTCTTCCACCCTCTAGCACACTTGGCTTTGGCCTCTCCACACTTCTGGATAAACCATGGACTCTGGTCTTCCCGTTGTTTCTTTTACTCCTCTTAGCACGAACTTTTTCTTTGCTTCACAGCACTTATTTCGTTTACTCTCTTTCCCTCTAGGTCTCTCACCCACTGCACCTCATGCAGGCATTCCCTCATACCTGTCTAGTCCCCTTTTTGGAAGGTTGACCTCTCCTATCCTTCTTGTACTGCTTCACTCTCCACTAATCCTATTGTGTATTTGAAACTCAGGACCACGTGGTTGCTAGCGCCTAGGGGCCTTTCGTGTGTGATATCCCCTATGTCTGGACTGTTCAAGGTGGATAAGAGGTCGAGCCTTGCTTGTTCATCGCTTTCTCTCTCTAGTTGTGTCACTAACATGTTGGTACATGAAGTTTTCCAGCACCGCCTCCAGCATCTTTGCCCTCAACATCTCCGGTCATCTATGTGGCTTCAGATTTTCCCAGTCGGTCTCCTTATGGTTGAAATCCTCCATAAAGTGTAACTTTGCCGTGCTTATGTAGGCCCTTCTGTTTAGCTTCGGCTAATGTAGCCACCATTGCTCTATTGCTCTCATCGTATTCTTGTCTTAGCCTCCTTCTGTTTGGTGATGGGTTGTACATCTCTGCTATCATCACTTTTCGACCCCAGTTTGAAGCGTTAACAGTATGTAGTCATCCGTTACACCTCTGACAAGTTCTCCCATCTCAAAACTCTGCTGGTTTTTGACAAGCAGTTCAGCTCCTCTCTCCCTCCCTCTGTTTTCCCTGTCTTTCCTCAGGATCTTTGTCTCTGTGAGTGCTATGTTGTCCAGGGATGCCTCAGTGGGTTTTTTCTCACCACTCATCACTTTTATTTGTTATTCCATCTGCGTTGATGTACCATACCTTCAGCTTCTTTTCTAGAACTGTATCTGGGGGGTGGGAAGGGTTAGTGCAGGCTGAGGGTGTGGTAGGCAGTTCTGGTTACTATGGTAGAATGCTTCTGTTATGGTATTAGTGCCTGAGGGGGAAGAAACTGGGTGCAGAGTGTGGCTGGTTCTGGTTGGTGTGGAGTGGTACATGTGTGTGTGTGTGTGTGTGTGTGTGTGTGTGTGTGTGTGTGTGTGTGTGTGTGTGTGTGTGTGTGTGTGTGTGTGTGTGTGTGTGTGTGTGTGTGTACACTCATACCAAAAATAAATATAAAGAAGTATAAATTCCTGGGCGTCTCCTGAGTTCACACGACCGCTGGATATAAACTCGGCAAATACCAACAAGGTCTCGCTGCCGGGCCGAAAATTTGTTCCTGC
Organism: Cherax quadricarinatus; assembly: GCF_026875155.1. Lineage (NCBI taxonomy): Eukaryota > Metazoa > Arthropoda > Malacostraca > Decapoda > Parastacidae > Cherax > Cherax quadricarinatus. The sequence continues at coordinate 25,095,684 of NC_069400.1, forward strand.
ACTTTACAATGAGAGAGAGGTCGTCGGCTAACTTTCGGATCCCGGCCAATATCTTCGCGTTCGAGAAGTCGAGCACAGAGCTGAAATAGGGTTTGGGATCGCATACAGAGAGAACAAAAGAAGAGGAGGCTATGTTAACCTGATAGTTGGACTCTCTACACCCAGGGCAACCATGACAGCAAGAGCGACCACCCTACACAGAGCTGTACACACTCAGGATTATTCTTAGTGCTAGCTGTACCCTGAGCCACTCTATGACATCTGAACTATTTTAGGGCTACTTTACTGAATGCTAACCACACCCAAGACAACGTTATTGACAGACGATGGCTAAACACATACAGTGTCATATTACTGGTGGCATTGCTACACTAAAGGCCACCTTACCGATGGCTTGCCCCAACCAGGGCACGCTACTGATGGCTTGCCCCACCCAGGGCCACCCTGCTAATGTCTTGCTCCACCTAGGGCCACCCTACTAATGGCTTGCTCCACCCAGAACCAGTTAAAAACAAACGCTTTGAAAAGACGATGTTCATCGCTTCTTATCAAGTTTTAAGTTTGACTCAAGGTTTTAATAGGCGTTTTTGTCTATTGATTACATTTTCTTCGTCTAATATTTATAGTATCCTTTCCTTGATGTTTTTCTTTTCGTCGTTCTCTTTTACCTTCTATTTTTTTTTACTTTTGATGGTAAATATATTTCCTTTATGCTGGCGAAGGGCTTTTGATTCAGAGAATTAGTTTTCCTATTCTTGAGTTTGCTAGTTATGACCCAAGTAGATATTTTAGCGAGTTCAGCATTGATTTATCTGAAGTGAATAAAATTGTATCATCGGCTGTACAGAGGACCTATACAGCTCGTATGAACTACGTTAAACACCTAAGTTACTTGGAGCGCTTGAAGGTCCTCAACTGCAATAATAGAACATAAGCTAGAAAGAAATATACAGCTGAAGGATTTTTCAGGGCTTGGCTCTAAACCTTTACTCGGATATCACTCCATTTGAAAGCGTGAGGCTTGCGGTCGGTGTAAAGTACTTCCAACAAAAAGGAGGGGCACAGTAAATAAGCTGAGAGAGGATTCAATAACTATAAAGGAACCACGACTCTTCAACTTCCTCCCACCTCACATTAAGGTACAGTATTTGCCCCCCCAAAAAACCCATAGGTCTTTAAGAGGAAACTTGCTAAATTGTTTTAGTCAATTCTTGATCAGCCGAGTAGAGGTGCATATCTATGACTGTAGGCAACGGCCACCTAAAACCTGATTGACAGACCAGCAACAAGGAGGCCTGGTCTGGGATCGGGCCTCGTGAATTACAGGTAACCTTGACTTAAGTGGGACATATCACTGTGGAAAGTTTAAAGCTGATCAGATGAGACATTCTCAAGTTACTGCATAAAAACCAAAACAGCAATCATTTTATGAAATTGACATAACGGGATCTACTCATTTCAGCATTAGAAGAAACCTTCCCCTCATCCCATCGGATGAGGCTTTCGCAAGTTATAAACGAAGCCCTTTGAGGAAGCAAAGAATAATGCTCCTGAAAATATAACCAGCTCTCCAGTAAAGCTGTACAGGATTATCATATTTAAGATGGTGGTGGATGGAAGCGCACAGTGTCGCCTGACACGGGACTTAGATGATGACCAGCATCCGCTAGTCAGCCGGATCAAGGTTTCACACCGCATTTAAAAAACGCTACGTCCTTTATATTCTATTTTAAATTCTCTGTGAACTACCAGAGAAGGACAGCTGAGGGGCTGAAGGAAAAGTTTGTAAATTGGTGCCTACACAAACCAATAACTATCCAAAACTTTTTCAAAGATACATCAGCGTTTTAGGTTTGAAGTGGTTGGGATGAAACATTCACAAATTTTCTCATGAAAACCAATATATATATATATATATGAAGTTTTCTCAGCTCTGTATAACCCTTAAGGATTTAGCGCTTAGTTATAGTAATAATAATAATAATAATAATAATAATAATAATAATAATAATAATAATAATAATAATAATAATAATAATAATAATAATAGCAATAATAATAAAATAAAAATAATAAAGTTTTATAAATTTTTCAATAAAAATAGCAGACTGGCATCATCATAACCCGAGAACAATTCAAAATTTTTCTCCAATTAAGACATACCAAGACATTTTCCAGTTATTGCATGGAGGCCTATTTTTTTTTTTTTAATAAATCTGACAGATTAAAACTTACACCGCCCAAAATTAATGTGAACTTTCTTTAAGCATTGTAGAAAATATGAATCCAATCACATCAAGAGTAAATGATAATAATATTATTAATAAAAACACAACCCAGGGACAGTTATGTTAATGAAGATTATGACAAGAGAAACGAACAATTAAAATGACTGCACAAACAAAATACAAACAAAAAAAGTGTAAATATTGCTTGATGCTTTTTAGCATAATATATTATCCTTAATTGTTTTTAATATCATTAAAGAGTTAAATTCTCTCACACATCATAGTGTGCTTTTATTAAAGGTTACAGTTGGATATTTTGACATGAAAGAGAAGTATATTTTATGAGCCAGTCAACATACGAGAAAAATACACAAACAAACAGCCGTCGATCTGGAGGTTAAACAAACAGCGAAGCCAGGCCACATCCCGTATATTTTGTGACGCAACTGTAACCATTGTTGTGGGAGCGATGCACTCTATTTGAGGGTCCTATAAACATTTTATTACCATGGCAAACTATAGAAAGAGCACACTGTGTTATAGTAAAGCCTCCCTATAATGGACTACAGGTGTAGAAAGACAATTGTGATGGATAAGGCTGGGATTGTTTAGCCATATCTAATCAGTAAAGAACAATTCTGAATCCAGCAAATTTTGCCCCGCATTTTCCGAATCTGTTATACTGAAGTTTGTTAAATCGAGGGCCATTTGATCGACTTTTCTTAAATCAAGGTACGTGAACTCGATTCCCACTAAATCGATGGTTTACACGATATATAGTCACCGTGGGGCTATTGGTGACACCAAGAGCAGCAGTAATGTCTTCCCTCACCACTGCCCTTTTTTTTTTTTTTGAGGCTTCCTTGGCTTCAGCAGCTGCGGGGACGAGATAAGCCACTTGGCCTGTCTCACAACTCGCGAAACGTTGTTCCACAGGATGGTGAGAACAACGGCTGCAGCAGCTTCGTATGAACGGCTGAAGCATGTTTGGAAGAATTCCAGTAGCATATTTGGAGTAAAATCCGAAGCATTTTTGGAAAAATCCAATAAAATATTTGGAACATCGGGAGCAGTATGTATGTGTGGACCAAAGACCACCACAGCATATTTGGAGCAATGGCAGGAGCAGTTTTTGAGCAGTGATCTCAGCATGTTTTTATAACTGCAGCAGTGTGTTCCAGCAGCGTTTCCAGTATATCTGCACAACACCCGAAGCATGTCTGGAATAAAGCCACCAGCATATTTAGAACAACCGCAACATGTTTGTGGCAATGACCACAGCATATCTGGAACAACGACCGCAGAATGCCCTGAAAAAAAATGGTGCGCATACTTGGGCAATGGATCCCTCATCCCCTAATAAACAACACATCTTTAAAACTCAGGAAAAATTTTATAACAAGAGCACAACATTTTCTCGAAAAAGACACCGCATTTTTGGGAAACGCAACCTTTCGCCGGGGCATTGTCCCACAATTTTGCTTACTGTAAAGAGTCGTTGCTAACAAAAGCTTTTAAAAAAAAGGGAAAACATGTTTTGGACTTTTTCTCGGGCCCTTTGTGAATTTAAAAACTGTGTGGTTTCCACCGCTACTTAAGGGTGAACAGCATATGGCAGTCCATGGTGAAGGGCATTCTATATGTTAACTTATTTTGGTAGGTGGTAAAAATGTTTCTTGTTTTTTCAAGCATTCTGTGGCGCTGGTTTCGTTAATTTAAAGTATCGTTCTGAACGCTCAGTACGTCGCTCGTGGATTTCTCTCTTATGGAGTGCTGTTTTTTTACGCGAAACAGGTAAAGAACGTCGCTAAATCCCCCCCTCTAACCGCCCACGCCTACTTTTTTTTTTTTTGGGGTCCCTCCCCTACTTACATTACGTCTACTTTTAATTATATTGCTTTTGATCATAGATCTCCCCCCGGGAATTCTATTGTTGCTCCCAACACAAAATTCCTCACCCTTTTTTCATACTTTTTTTCCCCTTTCTGATCAAAAGCCCCTTTCCCTTCCCACTTTTTAAACCCACTACCCTCTCTTCTTAAAGGCTTTGTTTTTCCCATCCCTTTTTTTCCTGCTTTTTTTTCTTCTTTCCTTTCCCTCTCTAAATTCTTCCATCTTTACTTGATTCCTCTCTTCTTCCTCTTCCTCTTCCCTTCCATTACTCTTTCTCCTGTTTGCATTCGAAAACTTCACCACACCCCCTTTTTGAATGCTGATTGATAATTTTCAAATTTAACATGATGTTTCTTAAAATTTAATAGAATTTCCCCGGGATTAAAAGGGAAATGTATAGGTGCTTACATTACAAATTTTAATTAAAAATAAGAGGAAGTGTGTTTTGCTGTCCTCGGGGGCAGAAAGGGAAGTGGGTTTCTAAACAGACCCAAATGGTTTTAACTCTACAAATGGGCTAAATTTTTAAACGTTTCCCCATTTCTTTAGATTTTAAATTCAAAACTCTTTTTTATGAGCTTCTAATAAGGATGTAGGTATTTTTAAATGATTTTTTTATAAAAAATTTTAAAAAAAAAAAAAATTTGTATTCCATTTTTTACGTTTTTGCAAAACAATTATTTTTTCCGTGGTTTTAAATGCCTTTTTAAACAAACATTACCTATTTATAATTTCTACTAAATTTGGGATGCTAAAAAAATTTACTGTTTGCTATTTTTTTCTATATTCATTTTTTTGGCCCTCTTTCGCAAAAATTTTTAAAATTTTATCTCTTAAATTTTTTTTGCCCTGACCACATGTAATTAGCGAACTGCTAAATTTAAAAAAAAAAAAAAAACATTCTCTTCCGTAAAACCTACATAGAATATATTTTTAAAGCCTTTTTTCGTTTTCAGAAAAAAGGGTTGAAACCCCCTGACAAGCCCGTCCCCAACCTAGAAACCCGTGCGTTTTCTACTATACGTGGGAGCTTAAAAAGATCATCCTTTGTATTTTGTAGACACTAGGAAGGTAGCAGGGGCCCCACTGGGACCCTAAATGCAGGGTTTTAAAAGACACATCTAAGATCAGTTTTGGGGGTTGCAAGTCGGGGTCAATCCTTCAAATTTTTTATAAATACAGTAAAATCATAAGGAAAATTTCGATTTTTTACAATTTAGTACTTCATTGATCACTTCTTAGCCATCCCAGTCACAAAATTTCATAAAAGATATAGATACTATGTGGTGCAAAAGGAAAACAAAAAGCTTGCTTATTTTAATAAAATAATAATAAAAATAATAATAAAATAAAAATAATAATAATAAAAATAATAAAAAAATAAAATAATAATAATAATAATATTGTGAAGTAAGAAAAGGTGGTAGGTGTGGTAGTCACTGCAGGGATATGCGTCCAGTATCCGATTTATTAAACGTAGCGGTACAATATTATGCCCTTTTACCCACATTAATTCTTATGCAAAATTTCCCTATTTTTTTTTTTAATATATTTTGGGTTTTTTCCTCCCTCTCCCTTTTATACCAGCAGATCGGAAGAGAGTAAAAAGTTTTTTGAAAGAGCCTTCTCCTTTACTACCCCTTTCCTCAGACATACAGATATTACTGAAAGTCCTATATGACATAATAGACAGCTCTCAACAGATAACAAAAAACTTTTAAAGTCCACACCGCGGCAAAGTTTTTTTCCCCCCGCCCCCCAAAAAGAAGGCTTCAGTTCAGCCTGCTTCTTTCGCCCATTTCATTCAGCACACAACTATAACCTCTTCCTACTGCACCCCCTATAAAAATCATCTCCCACACCCTCTATCTCCTTTTCACATAACTAAACTCTTTCCCTTTTCCACCGGGCCCTTTGTAAGCCTCACGGGGCCCCCCTTTTTTACCCCGAGAAGAAATGAACGTCTCACTTTTTACAGGCACCTAGATGAAAAGACCCCCACTTTTGGATTAGTAAAAAGAGCCGTGCCCGTTTTAAAGACTGTTGCCATGTTTTTTGGAAAAAAAGTAAAATAATGAAAACGAGCTTTTTGGGATACAAGGAAGGTCTTTGTTTCTACGGGAAATGTACGATGCTCGAGATTTAAAAGGGCTGGGGGAGAGAAAACAAAAGAAAATAAGAGGGTATTATTATTTAAAAAATATATATATATATATATATTATATATATATATATATATATAATATATAATATTTATATTATAAAAATTATATTATATAATTATATATTAAAATTTTAAAATATATATATAATTTTAATATTTTAAAAAAAATTTATGCATTTAAATCACGTAAAAAGGTGATTTCAGAATATGCAAAAACCACTCGAAAGGTAAGAAATTTCCCAAGCGCTTTCGTGCTACTCCATTACAAAGGGAAATATGAAAGTAAAGCATCCAAGGGGAAACTTATAAGGGTTGGCCAACCCCCATATCAATCCCAACGGTTTAAAAACCCGATGGCGCCGACCCCAAATTGGTAGGTCCTTTTTACAAACCACCCCCAAACTATTCTACCCCAAAAAAATTTAAAAAAATTTTATTTTCCAGTGTATTTTAAATTCTTCCCCCAAATTTTATTTTTTTAAATGGATCTAATTTTATAAACCAAGGAAAAAAATTTCATATTTTTGTCAAAACTGCTTTTTGGGAAACAAGATTCAATTATATTCCTGTCGACCATGGACTTCTTTATATACTTTCTCAACTTTTTGAAAATCAATTGGTGGTTAAAATCTCTTACATAATAAATGAGCAGGAATCTTTTCCATTCTAATCTATTTTTTTTGTTTTAAATTTTTGTTCGAGTTTTTACCAGTTTGACCCTAAAAACTTTATCGCAATTTTACAAAAATCTTTAGACCCAAACCTCAGAATTTTGGGGGGAAAATTTTTTATCAAATTTTTTTTACTGTATCAAAATTTTTGAATACAACTTTAATATTAAAAGTCTTTAAAAAGGAAGGATATCAACCCGTTTTCATGGTAAGGGGGAACCCAACTATTTTTAGTTGAATAAAGGTGGTTGTCCCCTTTTTTGGGTTGTAAAAAATATTTTTGCAACTTTAAAAGTTATCAATTCATTTCTTGGGTATTTTAAATCATTCCCTTTTTTAAATTTTGGGTATTTCCTCATCTAGAACTATGGACTCAAAATTCGAAAGCTCTCAAAAACATTTTGAGAAAACAGACAGTTTGACTCTTCTTGTCGAGGAAAAATATGGACATAGGAACAGTTATTTGTAATTTTTTTGTAAATTTTAAATTTGAATTTTTTTATTACCCTTAATAATTAAAAAATCTAGAAAAGGCATGAGTTATTTTCTTCAAATCAAAAGTAAAAATTTTTTGAATGGGCTAAGCATTTTTTTGTGTCTTATGCCCAAAAAAGTAGATATCACCCTTCCTTGGGAAAAATTTAAAAAGCTTTGCCCCTTTATAAACTTTTCTGTTTAGTTTGAAAAAAATAAATCATTCTTTTCTAGATGTTTTAATTATTAAGGGGAATAAGAATTCAAATTTAAAATTTAAGAAAACCTACAAATAAAAGTTCCATGTCCCCCATTTTCCTCGCTCAAGATAGATCAAACTGTCTGTTTTTTATCAATGTTTTTGAGAGCTTTTCGAATTTGTAGCCAGTTCATAGATGAGGAATTCCAAAATTTTGAAAATAGGTAATGATTTAAAATACCCAAGAAATGTAATTGATAAATCTTTTAAAGTTGCTAGAAATATATTTATTATATATATATATATATAATATATATATATATATATATATATGTATATATATATATATATATATATATATATATATAATATATATATATAATATATAATATTATTATATATATATATACGTGTGCCGAATATGTGAAACTTGCGATCTTGGCTTAAATAGCAACGCTCATCTTGCTATATAAGACAAGCGAAAATTTGTGTATGCAATAATTTTGCAAAAATCATTCTGAACCTAACGAAAAAAATATATTTCACTGTGTTTCTTTAGTAATAAATTACTGTGTACTTATCTAAAATATATTTAGTTGGATTAGGCTAAAATAAATTGGGATTGTTATAATAAGGTTAAGTAAGTTTTCAAAGATTCTTTTGGTGCAAAATTATTTTTTTTTACAATAACATTAACGGAGAAAATATATCTTTAAACGTATAGGAGAAAATTTTAGAAAGGACTTAATTTTAATGAGTGATATATATATAAATATATATCTATATAATATATATATATATATATATATATATATTATAAAATATATATATATATATATTTTATATATTATATTTTATATAAATATATGGATTTAAAAAAATAACTTTTGGCTCAACTGCTAAAATTCGATGCCAATAAATTTATGGGCCTGCCCAATAAAGAGGGCCTGATTGTAAATGTTGCAAAGTCCCAACTGTTAATTAAACATGAAGTAATAATTTTTCTAATCTATTATACAAAAAGACAATACCAAAAACATAAATGGAACTTATTTACAGATATTTTGAAAGTATACCAAAATATATAAAGATGAACCAAAAGTCTACATTTAGAGAATGTAACATGTTTTTTTTTGTTCTGCAATACTTCCATGTGAACGTCTTAGCTCTCACTGGCTAATGATTAACATTGTATGATTCGTCTCACTGTCATCAGGCATTATAAAAATGTGTTATAACAAATAAAAATAAATATTTATTGAAACTGCTACCTTTACCCTTATTGGGCTTGCCAATAAATTTATTGCCCTTTTCTTTGTAGTTTTTTTTATTTTTCAATTGCAAGGTGCAGTCACTTAGCTGTAGCGACTCACAGAAAGCCTGTGATTGGTCAGAACAAGAAAACGGAAAGCCAGAGATACAGTGTGAATAGGAAGACATGTGCAAAAAATACGTTGTGAGGCCAACATATTTATGAGCCTGCCCGGTAAAGGGTATTATAACATTGGAATTGGAGTGGAGTTTGAATTACTTGAATCTCCTACTAATATTTCTAATGAAACTAAGACTGCTGCTGCTTCTGCTGTTGCTGATGCTTCTTCTTGCTGCTGCTGCTGCTGCTGCTACTACTACTGCAACAACAACAACTACTACAACTACTGCTACTACTCTAATCTACTTCTACTCCTCCTACTATTACTACAATACTTCTACTACTATTCCTACTACTACTAGTAGTACTACTACTACTGCTACTATTATTACTACTGTTAATATTACAACTACAAGTGCAGTGCTGCTACTACTTCCACTACGACCACAATTAACACCTAAAATCACAAAACGCTACTACTACTACTACTACTAACAACAACAACAACAACAACAACAACAACAACAACAACAAACAACAACAACAACAACAACAACAATAATAATAATAATAATAATAATAATAATAATAATAATAATAATAAAAAAATAATAATAATAATAATAATAATAATAATAATAATAATAATAATAATAATAATAATAATAATAAACTCTGGGTCATGGTTTCACTATCCCCAAAATCTTCTCACCTTGGTCTACTATCCCCCCTGTGTCGTCATGAAGTAATTTTACTGCAACCGTCGTTGCAAAAGATCTAGTGGAATTTAAGTCTCTCTACTTTCTGCAACCACCACCGCGAAGAATTACACAGTGAGCCGCCTTGGCAGGTCCCTGCACTGTATATCAGTACTGCAGCAATAGACTGCATTTCTACTTGCAACTTTATACTGCAGTCGAGTAATTTTTGAATTTTTTAATTTTTACCAAAAAAATCTTTTTAATTGAAGAATAGAAAATTTCAATGTCCAAGAGTTATAAACCTTTGTTTGCATCTCCTGCCTAGAAGCTACATATCTTTGTTATACGTCTTTAAAAAAACTTGAAAACGTTTTTTCACGTTTGAGTATTTAACATTCGTTTAATGTCTTAATCATATTTATCAAGTCTAATAGTTTCCCTTTGAGGTATTTTCGTAGCTTCACTTACTTTGAAGGATAAATACGAGTATTGTTGTCCTTCTCTTCACTCTCTCCAATTTATCTTCATCTTTTACGTTATCTGATTTGTTAAAATTTAATATCATATTAAAATCGAGGTCTAATCAGTAGATTATTATTAATATTGAAACAGATGCCTATTGTGATTATTATAATAAAAATTAAGCGCTAAGCCCTCAAGGGTCATATATAGCTGGTCTGCTGTTCAGTAATCGACATCTGTAGATATGAAACGAAACATTCTTATACCTTCGCTGTTCACTCCCTGACATTCTTAGTCAGTTGATGACCCACCATTGGAGGTTTAGGCCACCTGACCGACGTCTTCCGTTTTTACTTGAGTTTTTCTTAATTTGTACATGATGACTCGTCTCCTCCTTTATCTCGACTAACGTATTTCAAAACATATTATAATCATGTTCAACATTGGTATCTCTAAACTGCAATATATATTTCTTTCATCAGTTTTGAAACTGATTATCAGCACCTATACACCCACCTCCGACTCGTATCCTGCTGAATAAGTTTACGGTCTTCTACCGAAGGTATAGTTTGTTCTAACTGCGTGTCATCCTCGATCCTTGGTACTCTACATCGAAGTTCCGTTTTACTATTTAGGTAAATTACGAAAAGTCTTGGGCCAAGTGACGATCCCTGAGGAGCTTCACTTGCTACGTACGGACATTCAGTTGTTTAAAACCACTTGCTGTTCTCTATTGGAAAGCAGTCATTGATCCAACCCTGAAGTTTATCTCCCATACTGTGTGACTTTATTTCACCCAGCAGAGAGAGAGAGATCAACACGACATAAACAGAAAATAGATGATTGACTAAAAAAATATTGATGGGTAAATGTAGGGAGAAAATGTACGTTTGCTACGTGAGAGCGAGGAAGTGTGAAGCTAAAATACTTAGCAAACTGGTGCCCTCTGGCTTCCTTTTATCGCAGGCTCCATCGTACTTTCGTTGCATCGTAAATGTAGCCGATTCCTTTAGTGTAATTTCCACAGGGAGCCAGCAAGGTTTGCATCAACTGAATGAAGACCAAAGAACTCAGTTAAACAAAACAATACTTTCAGGTTCTGGCTTTGGTGGCTCTTCTATGTGTGTGTGTGTGTACTCACCTAATTGTGGTTGCAGGGGTCGAGACTCAGTTCCTGGCCCCGCTTCTTCACTGATCGCTACTAGGTCCTCTCCCTCTCTGCTTCCTGAGCTTTGTCATACCTCTTCTTAAAACTATGTATGGTTCCTGCCTCCACTACTTCACTTGCTAGGCTATTCCACTTCCTGACGACACTATGACTGAAGAAATACTTCCTAACGTCTCTGTGACTCGTCTGAGTCTTCAGCTTCCAGTTGTGATCCCTTGTTTATGTGTCCCCTCTCTGGAACATCCTATCTCTGTCCACCTTGTCTATTCCCCGCAGTATCTTTTATGTCGTTATCATGTCTCCCCTGGCCCTTCTGTCCTCCTTCTTGACGTGCTTGACCAGGTGTGGGTTCCAGACTGGTGCTGCATACTCCAGTATGGGCCTAACATACACAGTGTACAGTGTCTTGAACGATTCCTTATTAAGGTATCGAAACGCTATTCTCAGGTTTGCCAGGCGCCCGTATGCTGCAGCAGCTATTTGGTTGATGTGTGCCTCCGGTGACGTGCTCGGTGTTATGGTCACCCCAAGGTCTTTCTCCCTGAGTGAGGTCGGTAGTCCTTGTCCACCTATCCTATACTCTGTCAGCGGTCTTCTTTGCCCCTCCCCAATCTTCATGACTTTGCATTTGGCAGGTATTACAAAAAAGTAATTTTTAAAAGATGGTATTAAGATTTACTCCTTTTGTAATACAGAGTTCGGGATACATAAATACACACATTAAAATCAATTAATCTTTAATCAACTAAAAATCAACTTTCTTTGGTCTAGAGGTATTTGAACTATGATATATAATAATATGTACATGTTACTATAATAAATTATAATCAGCATTTTACTAAAATAATAAATAATAATTCGTGACCCTACACAGGGCACAACTTTCTTGACACTACTGTGTCACTATATATATATATATCTCTCTATACTAAAATAATAAATTATAAATAACATTTGTATAATAATAAATTACAATCAACTGCTTCTCACGACACGAGACCAGTCACATGACACTATTCAGTGTACACTACAACCAGGCCATCTTCAGTGTCCCACGACACCCTTTTCAATTCAGTGTTCCACTACGGTCCTGTGTATATCTCAGTGTTCCACTCCATCATACGTTCCTAAGTGTCACACTACGGTCCTGGCCCAGTTCAGTGTAACACTCCAACCTTTTCTTCATGTAATGCCCCACCAAAGCATTGATGATTCCGGCCCACAGTTGATCAACGTAGACGGTGAGTCCACAGACATCACCGGTAGTCCAGTAAATCCTCTCCAAAGCCGGTTGACACCGCTAGCCGAACACCATGCTGCAAGCTCACTGAATGCGGCCGTCAAGTAACTGAGGCCAACAGACTCAGTGAGCTGCGGTGAGCGGTTCTTCTAACGCCAGTAGATAGGTACGATTAGGTGGTCAGGTACCTACTGCGTAGATGTGTACCCTGAGGAGTTCAGGTACTTAATGTTGCTAAAGGGCCAGTAGAAGTGTACCTTAGGTGTTCAGGTACCTACTGCTTAGGTGCGTATCCTGAGGCGCTCAGGTACATACTGTTACTAAAGCCAGTAGACTGTACCTTAGGTGGTCAGGTACCTACTGCTTAGATGTGCACCGTGAGGCACTCAGGAACTTACTGCTCTAAGGCCGGCTCAGCAGTCCCCACATTGGGTTTGATGACGTACCCAGTGGTACTGCCGGCCGGCAGGTTAACTATTTAACCGCTAGTTTGGCAGGGGGCCGCAACACCCCCACCACAAAAGGACCGAAACACAAAGATCAATGTAATATGTATCCCGAACCGTCATCCCGGATATGATTATCCAGAAATCATTCTAGATAATCATTATCATCCCGGACAGGCCCCCATATATTACAAAAAAGTAATTTTTAAAAGATGGTATTAAGATTTACTCCTTTTGTAATACAGAGTTCGGGATACATAAATACACACATTAAAATCAATTAATCTTTAATCAACTAAAAATCAACTTTCTTTGGTCTAGAGGTATTTGAACTATGATATATAATAATATGTACATGTTACTATAATAAATTATAATCAGCATTTTACTAAAATAATAAATAATAATTCGTGACCCTACACAGGGCACAACTTTCTTGACACTACTGTGTCACTATATATATATATCTCTCTATACTAAAATAATAAATTATAAATAACATTTGTATAATAATAAATTACAATCAACTGCTTCTCACGACACGAGACCAGTCACATGACACTATTCAGTGTACACTACAACCAGGCCATCTTCAGTGTCCCACGACACCCTTTTCATCTCAGTGTTCCACTACGGTCCTGTGCATATCTCAGTGTTCCACTCCATCATACGTTCCTAAGTGTCACACTACGGTCCTGGCCCAGTTCAGTGTAACACTCCAACCTTTTCTTCATGTAATGTCCACCAAACAGCATCTGATGATTCCGGCCCACAGTTGATCAACGTAGACGGTGAGTCCACAGACATCACCGGTAGTCCAGTAAATCCTCTCCAAAGCCGGTTGACACCGCTAGCCGAAACACATGCTGCAAGCTCACTGAATGCGGCCGTCAAGTAACTGAGGCCAACAGACTCAGTGAGCTGCGGTGAGCGGTTCTTCTAACGCCAGTAGATAGGTACGATTAGGTGGTCAGGTACCTACTGCGTAGATGTGTACCCTGAGGAGTTCAGGTACTTAATGTTGCTGAAGCCAGTAGACGTGTACCCTTAGGTGTTCAGGTACCTACTGCTTAGGTGCGTATCCTGAGGCGCTCAGGTACATACTGTTACTAAAGCCAGTAGACTGTACCCTTAGGTGGTCAGGTACCTACTGCTTAGATGTGCACCGTGAGGCACTCAGGAACTTACTGCTCTAAGGCCGGCTCAGCAGTCCACACATTGGGTTTGATGACGTACCCAGTGGTACTGCCGGCCGGCAGGTTAACTATTTAACCGCTAGTTTGGCAGGGGGCCGCAACAGCAGGGTTGAATTCGAGAAGCCAGTTTCTGGACCACATGTCCAGCCTGTCCAGGTCTCTTTGCAGTCCTGCCTCATCCTCATCCGATTTAATTCTTCTCATCAACTTCACATCATCTGCGAACAGGGACACTTCAGAGTCTATTTCTTCCATCATGTCGTTCGCATATATCAAAAATAGCACTGGTAATAGAATTGACCCCTGTCGGACCCCGCTCGTCACAGGCGCCCACTGTGATACCTCTTCACGTACCATGACTCGTTGTTGCTTCCCTGTTAGGTATTCCCTGATCCATTGCAGTGCCCTCCCTGTTATATAAGAACATAAGAACACAAGAACGAAGGAACACTGCAGCAGGCCTACTGGCCCATGCGAGGCAGGTCCAAGTCTCCTACCGGCTTAAGCCAATCCACCCAACCTAGTCAGGTCAGGTCACAATGACTTAAGGGAGGAACACGGCAACCGACCTGGTAGCACAAGCTATCAGGTCCAACTCACACCCACCCACATCCACTCATGTATTTATCCAACCTATTTTTAAAGCTACACAACGTTCTGGCCTCTATAACTGTACTTGGGAGTTTGTTCCACTCATCCACAACTCTATTACCAAACCAGTACTTTCCTATATCCTTTCTGAATCTGAATTTTTCCAACTTAAAACCATTGCTGCGAGTCCTGTCTAGGCTAGATATTTTCAGCACACTATTTACATCCCCTTTATTTATTCCTGTCTTCCATTTATACACCTCAATCACATCCCCCCTAATTCTACGTCTTTCTAGAGAGTGCAGATTCAGGGCCCTTAGTCTATCCTCATAGGGAAGGTTTCTGATACATGGGATCAACTTTGTCATCCTCCTTTGTACATTTTCCAGAGCATTTATGTCCATTCTGTAAAACGGTGACCAAAACTGTGCAGCATAATCTAAATGAGGCCTAACCAAGGATGTATAGAGTTGAAGAACAAGCTGAGGAATCCTATTATGTATGCTTCTTGATATGAAGCCAAGGATTCTATTAGCTTTATTGCGAACACTTATGCACTATTGTCTTGGTTTCAGATTACTGCTAACCAGAACTCCTAAATCTTTTTCGCCTGATCCTCCAGCTTCTGCATTAATCTCTTGTGGGGAACTGTGTCAAAGGCCTTCCTGCAGTCTAAGAAAACGCAATCAACCTACCCCTCTCTTTCGTGTCTTACTTCTGTTACCTTGTTATAAAACTCCAGAAGGTTTGTGACACAGGATTTGCCTTCCATGAACTCATGCTGGTTTTCATTTATAATCTTGTTCCGTTCCAGGTGTTCCACCACTCTCCTTCTGATAATCTTCTCCATGTCTTTGCACACAATACATGTCAGAGACACAGGTCTGTAGTTTAGTGCCTCATTTCTGTTTCCTTTCTTAAATATGGGGACTACATTTGCTGTCTTCCATTTCTCAGCCCAGTTTCAAGGGATGTGTTGAAGATTGTGGTTAGGGGCACGCACAGCATCTCTGCTCCTTCTCAAAAGGACCCATGGGGAGTTGTCCGGTCCCATCGCCTTTGAGGTATCAAGGTCACTTAGCAGCTTCTGCACCTCCTCCTCGGTTGTTCGTATGTCATCCAACACTTCTTGGTATATTCCCTCTTGATGTTCCCTTCTGTGCTGTCTTCCCAGAGCCCTTCCTGTCTCTACTGTATAAACTTTCTTAAATCTCCTGTTTAGCTCCTGACATACCTCCTGATCATTTCTTGTGAGTTCTCCACCTTCTGTCCTCAGTCTGATCACCTGGTCTTTGACTGTTGTCTTCCTCCTGATGTGGCTATACAACAGTTTCGAGTCAGTCTTGATTTTCGATGC
Organism: Cherax quadricarinatus; assembly: GCF_026875155.1. Lineage (NCBI taxonomy): Eukaryota > Metazoa > Arthropoda > Malacostraca > Decapoda > Parastacidae > Cherax > Cherax quadricarinatus. Next base: position 25,111,846 of record NC_069400.1, read on the forward strand.
TATGTTATTTTCACACTGTCGCTGGGCCTCCCTCCTTAACTGTGCATACTCGTTCCAGGCTCTGCGTCTGATCTCCCTATTTTCATGTGTTCTCTGCCTTCTGTAATTTTTCCATTCTCTATTGCACTTCGTTTTTTGCCTCCTTACACCGTCGGGTAAACCAGGGGCTCGTTCTGGTCTTCCCATTGTTTCTGTTGCCCTTGGGAATAAACCTTTCCACTGCCTCCTTGCATTTTGTTGTTACATATTCCATCATTTCATTTACTGGCTTTCCTGCCAGTTCTCTGTCCCACGGAACCTCCTGAAGGACGTTCCTCAACCCTATGCAGTCCCCTCTTTTATAGTCAGGCTTTTCCCATTCAACTACTGTTACTCTCTCCACTTGCAACTCTACTATGTATTCAAAGCACAGAACCACGTGGTCACTAGCTCCTAGGGGACTCTCATATGTGATGTCCTCAATGTCTGAACTGCCCATGGTGAACACAAGGTCCAATCTTGCTGAATCATCCTCCCCTCTCACTCTGGTAGTGTCCTTAACATGTTGGTGCATGAGGTTTTCCAGCACCACATCCAATATCTTGGCTCTCCATGTTTCGGGAACCCCATGTGGCTCCAGGTTTTCCCAGTCAATCTCACTGTGTGTGTGTGTGTGTGTGTGTGTGTGTGTGTGTGTGTGTGTGTGTGTGTGGTGGTGTGCGCGCGCGCGGCGTGTGGTGTGGTGGGTG
>NC_069400.1:25113073-25138214 GCF_026875155.1 Cherax quadricarinatus
AGTGTCCTTCTCTGCAGATAGCTTCGGTAGAAACTTTTAAAGACTTTCTGTGTTTCCCATGTACTCCTACGTAGAGGTAAAGCTTGCCTGAGAGAGTAGAGTTTATCTCTCGTAATTAGTGAACGGAGGATTTATCTCCATCACTCCTTGCGCTGAATAACCAACCTGGGTTCAGTAATTTTCATATAAAATACAATAATCCCATGTACTCCAACTGTACACACGTGCTAACATTCCGCAATTTCTTCCCTCGTCCTTACAGTGTAGATTACCGTGAGCAGGCAGGTGGGCGACCACAGGTATGGCGTGACAACACCGCATCCACCGCCAGGAGAGCCTATCTCCACCTCGCTGGCACCGATGTGGGAGTCGCTGAGGGCATCGACCCGTCCCTGACGGCCACTCGCGTCGCAGACATGGGCTTCGGTGACGGCCTACCCACACACCTGGGCGAGGGCATGAGTTCCAGGATCTTCGGGAACGTTCTAGATGATCTGGACTCGCTGGGGAATGAAATAGACTCTGGTGGCCGTGAGAGTGCTGGCGAGGACGACCTGGAGGACGAATCAGTGGGTCTGGTTGTTCGCGATGTGGAACTGAATGACTCCGCTGTGTACCGCTGCCGTGTTGACTTTCTCTTGACTCCCACACGCAACACCCGCGTTAATCTCACTGTTGTAGGTAGGTATCTGTAAAATAGCATTTCATTTGTCACCGATGTAGGTAGGTATAAGAAAAATAGCAATTTAACGTTACTGTTGTGGGAGTAGGTATATGAAAAAACAGTTCTTTACTCTCAGCATTTTAACCAGGTACTTGTAAACTAGCAATTTAATCTTACTATTATAGGTAGACACATGCTAGGTAGAGAGGTATGTACCCGCTTTTGATTTAGCAGCAACAAAATCTGTTCCTAATTTGGCATATTAAACCCTTGGTCTATTCTCCAAAAAGTCAAACTTTCCATTAAATTCTGTTGAATTAATATACTAAAGATTATTTATTTGCTCTGTGGCTAATATTTTATTTATTATTTAGCAATTATTTTATTTAATGATTATTATTTCATTCAAGGATTAGTGTTTTCTTATTTCCTTTGCTAGGCAGACGGAAAGACTGATAGTCTGAATCCATTGGACTCTTAGATAAAATAGGCAAATTATTATATTCATGTGGAAATGTTAAACCAACTTGGGTCGCATAGCGCCTGAGAAATGGGAAGGAACTTGGTTTAAGTAATGGATGGAACGCAGAATTCTAATTCCTTGGACCAAGAGATCCTCACTGATGTCAAGGTATTCCTCCTCCCGGTGGATAGTACAAAGACATATTTCATGAGCTCAATATTTACTTTTTGATGAGGTAATATATTCGCTTTAAGCAAGTTACATGCATTAGTTAATTGCTATTTGCTGACATGTACGATGATTATTGCACAAGCTTGTTAATGGATTCAAAACCTCCGTAATGAAAAACATCAATTTTAACTTTGTACGGTTTATTATTCTCGATTTTTCTATTATGTAGTTTAAAATAAATCAATTATTTTAAGTACGGACTAATAGATAAAAACTTACTTCAAGCGAAAATAAGATACACGTGATCATAACAAAAGTGAGGAACTTACCAAGGACATAACACTCAGATGACAGCCTCATTAATGTACAATTATTAAAACACGTGTGGAGAACCTTAGAAATAGTCGACCTGTGCGGATGTTTAGCAAATTTAACTTAATCAAAGTACTGACTGGGAGAGCATAAACAAACAAGTATAAATTATTATAATTGAAACTGTCTTAACTACTCTAAATAAAACATAATGCATGGGAAAAGGTGAATGAATAAGTATAAAAGGAGTGTAGAAAAAGATGAGGCCAATAAGAAGTCTCAACGGACATAATACTGTACAAAGAGCGTAGAAGGCTCTAGAGGAGGAAAAAGGCTGCTGGACTGTGTAATAAGCAGAAAATATCACAACAAATGAAAGAAAATCTACACGGAAAAATTACTGATATAGAAGAGATACTAAAGCATTCACACCAGACAGAAGACGCACAACACGAGCAAAAAGCCTTTCAGGAAACTTGGAAAAAATACAAAATGCTCACTGACATATACAAAATCTAAGTCAAAACTTCTGTTCCAGTATTGGTTTTCTACTGAAAGTAGGCGCATACCGAGATGACAACAAAGAAATAAGCAAAATCTTGAATGAAAGTATGAATCAATGTTCCGTGATCCTGTCCATGCCATGAGTGTTGAAGATCCACAGTTTTTTTTTTTTTTTGAGCTCAGTCCACGAACAAATTATGTATCTTACACTAATGCAAACATTTCAGGTTTAGAAGGAGAAAACAGACAACATGCCCACGAACACAACACGTCGGCCAGATTTCTAGAATTTTTTCATTAAAAATGGAGTATAACATTAGCAAGAACACCCAGTGTTCTTTGGGATGCATGGAATACACCAGTAGCACTAATTTCACACATATTTTTTTAAAGATTACAAATACACCAAATTACTGAGAAGCATGAACTACGCTAACCAAGCTTATAGCTTGAATGTGTGTTAGGTCACTATGACAGACTAACTGGGAGTTCTTGAAAGTAATACAAAACGCTGAAGTAATCTAAATAAATTTTGCGAAGAAGTAATAACTCATAAGATCAGGCCAGTTCGTCTAACATGCAAAGTAGGGAGAATGGATTTACAATTTTCCACTAAACAGTTCACAAAGAGTGTTAGTAATAGAGACGATGTTTAGACTGAAGTAAAGAAATCCACGAAACCCGTCACAGACACGGCACAGGTATATTGTGTGTACACATTTACATAGAGAGTGAGTACCATATATAAATATATATATATATATATGGGAACAGGAATACCGTATTTTATCTACTCATTGCTTAGCTCGTGTGTAAGACAATATTTATGTTTATAATAAGAATATGTTACTGACAATACTTCAATGACTAGATAGTTCAGTGGATTTACGCTTAATATATAAACTGAAACAGCTAAATTCTATGGCAAAACACAGTGTAGATTACGCGTCTAAGATCTGTCTCAGTTTCAATACATTTTTTGTATCTATATTATTATCTTCTGAAAGATTTAAAATACAGCTGTATTTTTTTATCCGCTGTTTACATTTTTATAGGTGTTTAGCTACTGGCTCTTTATATAATATTTTTGGATGTCCTCTTTTCTTGGATCAACTGATATAACTAAATTTATTATACGCTGTATGTATTTTTTTACATTTTCTTTAAAGAAATTTTAAGTATAAATTGACATAATATTACATTCTTTACTATATTTAATTATTATATTAATTAATTAAATTTAATTACTATTATTATTATATATTATTATATATTATTATTATTATTATTATTATTATTATTATTATTATTATTATTATTATTATTATTATATTATTAAAAATATGCTTGCTAAGCCCTTATGGATCAAACGTCCTGTAATTTACAATTCTACTTCTACTCTGACTTTATTCATAGAAACAAAAGAAATTGCTGGACACACGAAAATTATAAGTATCAAGTGTGGTATCATAGGCGGCCGCCTTACAGCAATAGAAGTACTCAGTCCTCGAGAAAGAGAACTTGAAAAGAATGAGGTCTTCGACCGGTGCTCACTGCCATTGAAACAGTTCTCTCTCTTTCTCTCTCTCTCTGTCTCTCTCTCTCTCTCTTTCTCTCTCTCTGTCTCCCGCTCCTTTTTCATGCAACTTTCCATGTCTCCTTTTCTACCACTCACTTTCCACGTCATAACACTTGCGTTCATGCCTCAGTACTTCACTCGCTCGCGAGCCTAACTTACGTCCTTCATTTTCACAAACATTTCAGAATAGTTCCAATAACTATTTTCTTTCAAATTACTATGATTTCTCCGATTCGATATAATACAGAATTTCCTAACGTCGCACCCACAGTGATTACTAGAGTAACGTGACGTTTGTATCTTCCACAGTGCCACCACAGCGAGTAGGTGTGAGGTGGTGGATGGGTGAGCGAGGGGACCCTGATATAGACAGCCAAGTTGGTCCCTTCCGCGAGGGAGATTCTCCTTCCCTCGTGTGTTACACGCGAGATGGTGAGTCTTATGTCTACGTTGCAGATTTGCAATGTTTCACTATGTTTTCTCTCAAGTGGGTTCCTTTTACGAGGGAGATTTTCCTTCCCTAGTGTGGTACATGCTAGATGGCGAGTGTTATAAATCTACGGAGTCGTTTTGCCATGTTTCACTATGTTTTCTCCCAGCCATTTCTAACAGGGCTTGCAGGTAACTATTCAATATTTCGATTTTTGTGTTGTGGATTACTTTTTTTTTATCTTTTGTTAAATGAGTGTTCATCATTATATATGAAAAATGTGCTGCATCTGTGAGCACTTATTTTTTTTTTAATACTGGCCGTTAATAACACCAATATTCAAAAATTAAAACACAATCACCAACATTTCTCCCCAGCTGTTCATTATACCCGGAGTATACCTGGAGAGGGTTTCGGGGGTCAACGCCCCCGCGGCCCGGTCTAAGACCAGGCCTCTTGGTGCATCAGGGTCTGATCAACCGGGCTGTTACTGTTAGCCACGCGCAAACTTTCGTACGAATCACAGCCCGGCTGCTCAGGTACTGACTTCAGGGACCTGTCCAGCACCTTCTTGAAGACAGCCAGGGGTCTATTGGTAATCTCCCGTATGTATGTTGGGAGGCAGTTGAACAGTCTTGGCCCCATGACACTTGTGTTGTCTCTCAATGTATTCATTCAGAAAACATCCATTAGCATTCATTAGTGACAAACCTGGCAGAAACATCCTTTCCTCTCTTACAAATTACGAATCTTTTATCACATCTCCCAAACAGTTTCCATGAATGTTTTTATATATACCAGATTCTTACTACAAGAGTTTCGTCAGATCATAAAAATAACTCACCATCACTCTGACGTAAGATGCTCACACCTTTCTGCTCAGAGTTCTAGCTTCTTGCTTTTATGTTGAGTATCTCTGCTCACTTTTAGCTCCTATTCCTCAGTATCTCTGCTCCTACTTTTAGATCCTACCTGTCACTATCTTTATGGATATTCTACATTCTACCTCTCAGTATGCTGGATGTTCCAAAATCCTACCTCACTATTTCTGCTGGGTCATCTAGCTCTCATCTCTCAGCATCTTTCCAAGGTGTTCTAACTCCTACCCCTCGGAACCTTTTGCTGGGTGTTCTAACTCCTGCCTCCCAGTGTCTTTGCTAGGTGTTCTGGCTTCTTCATTTCAAAAGCTCTTCCATATCAACCTTCCAGACCTTGCCTTAATGTCCTCTAACTCTCTTTTCATCCACCCCAGACTCTTGCATCCGCGTAATCAAACTGTCTCTCTCCAATCATTTTACACGAGTGATCACTTTGATTTCATGCATGACATATCCATTTCTACTAACCTCTCTCCATTGCAGCATTGAAAGACAATCATTTTTATCCTAACACTCTTTTCTGTCCATTGAGAAACTTACCTCTTTCGCTCCTATAATTCTTTTTCTCATTTTTTCTGTGATTTTTCTCATTGATCTTATTCTCGTCCCCTTGCACCTTGCAATAGCGTTCAAAATACTTTTATTATATATAACCTTAAATCTCTATCACTAACATATGCTGATTATCTTCTAAGTATTCAATTATCAATGTATTATTTTCAAACATCAGTGATGGGAACTTCCACTTTTTTATCGTATTTATTATCATTAGATTTTTTGAATCTGCCTACATATCTTCCAGTGATTTATATTCCGGTGAATAATCCTTTGAGAAACTCAGTCAAATAATACATTCTGTACAAGAACCACGTTGTTATGGAAAATACTACCCATCTTTTCTACTCATCCTAACATGGGAGTCACAGTCTAGTAAAAATTCATAATAGTTTTCTTCGACTTGGTAATAATTCTAGATACCTGCTACACTATCTACGTTAATTTCAAATCTACAGTGAGGTTTGATTATCATTACATATGCATGCAGCAAACAAGTTTTTTCATTATCTTAGTATCGTACAGTTACAAACTCCAGTGCAAACATCTAGTTCATTTATCTAATTCCCCTTCTAAATCCACCAGGATTTTATATAATCATACTCTTTTGTTAGTAACTGCATTAATCTAAAAGTATTTCATTCATATTACCTACGACACTTACCTGACTCATTCCTTAATTAATATTTAAGCATTTTTGTCTCATTTCTCTTTATTCAAAGGAGTGAAGTATTTCTTACTGAACCTTAGATAATTTCCCTACTTCCATCCATCCACTGAAAAAAAAATACCAACTATTCCAAAACTTTCTTCACAACAGTCTGAAATTCCATTGATCTGTGCTGCAGTTATCATATTAAACCTACTGGCTGTTTCACATATTCCACAATATATCCTTTATCACTTATAAAAAACAATGTAATGTATGCTTCCAAGTCAATTGTTTCTCATATTATTCTCTCCGTGTCTCTTCCACTGTCTCACCACCTTCACTATCAATAAACAAAGTCACATGATTTCTCGGATTTTTCTCCTAATTTGTTGTATACAAGTATCTCCAGAACCTTATGACAATGCATCGCTCATTATCAATTACCCGTCAGTGGAATGAAACCTGCTTACTCCAACATTTTCTCGGGTTGTGTGACCCTTACAAACTATAGAGACGCTGCAACACCTGTGGGGGTTCTTAGCTCCATATTTACAATTTAAAAAAACATTTACATATCAAGTTCCTCTATTTTGCCAACATTTTCATTTGTAAAACAAAAATTTACATATTAAGTTTTTCTATTTTCCCAATATTATCACTTCATCATTAAATAATTGTTTGTTTTCCCTTCTACATATGTATCGCAAATATTGCCTGGTATATTTATTATTTCCTTCACGAAATATGTATTTCCTTTTATCAAAGCTTCTATTTTGAAATAATGCAAAACGTTCACTGTACTTTATGTACAAAATATATTTAAATATTTTTTAATAAAATGGTTATCAAATTAATATTTAGTTTTCATGATGGTATCGTCCAGTTTTTATTTCATAGAATATTGTGAAGAATAAATATTATTAAGGTGGCTCGAATACTTCTGTCCCAACTCACAGTTTAAAGAAAATCTGTATTCAGCTTTCTAATCTTTCTTAAACAATTAACCTCGATAATGGTTATATACTTTTTCCTCTCCAAACTGTGAGTTCGCTGTTAATTTTGATCAGTATGTGCTTCATTGTATAATTAATCGGATTTTTACACCCCACATACCTTCCTAATCAATTCGCAATTACAGATAATTGTTAGACTTAGTCTTGAGTTTGCCAAAACTGCTGCAAATTATGTTATCGCTGCCCTTTTAAAAATGAAACATGCAATTTTATGCACATTTTTCATAGTGCACAACTTTTGACGTAATTATACTTGATTATTCTACTCTTTTACCGATTTGTTTAATCTCATGCAAAAGTTTGCATAATAAATAACAACACAATAACTTGTAATGCCTTATTATTTATAAAAAAAAATGTTACCAGCAATAATTTCTTAGCAACCGAAGAAAATCCAAAATTGGCAACTAAGCTGAGACAAAACAAGAAATATAACGCCAACGCGTTAGCGAAACTCTATCAATAAACCTTTAAAGTCACTAAATTTTTTCACTCTCACTAATTAAAAAAAAAAAAACATCTAACAACAAATAAGTTTCACAAATAATTTGTTCGGTGACGCGATTTATTATATTTTCTTTAATTCAATCAAGATTTCACGATTTACAACTCTTTTTTATGACTGCGAAACTTATTTGGTAAGAGTTGTCAGTTTTCAAACTAATTCAGGTTTTAAACCAATAACAGTTCTGATTGTATAGCTGGATAGAGCGTCTGAAATCAGTTGTTCAATGGTGTACAAATCCCATTTGATACGATTTGTATTCCATCTTGAAATCCCATTGCAAAAACCACTCGATTTGGCTTGCATACGTATTTCTTAAAAGAAATAATTCTTGAATGATTCATCTCAGTTCCTCCCTGTGGTTATGCCGAATGTTTCAAATATTTCTGGAGTATTCTTACATACATTCCCTTTTGTTTTTCTTCTTTTTACCTTTGTAAATTCCTTGAATTCGTTTATTCATCTTGTGTTCGCAATCATTTCCAAACTTGATCCTCATTACGGAGCTTTGCATGATAACTTACCTTCGAAGATGACTATCCCTTTACGTTAGTTACCTTGAATGAACCCTCAGTGATGTACGACCCTTCAAGAGAGTTTCCATGTTAAAGCCACCATGATTGCCTCTGTCCATCACCCTTCTGTAAGATGATACCCCTTGTCCTCCTCCTCAATGAACCCGATGGAAATGTCCTAGACAGTAAATTCTCTGGAACACATTGGTACACCAGGTCCCACTTTCTAATGTCAACGTCCTCCTTTCATTATTTGTGTGCTTGCGTGTGCCTGTGTTTGTGTGCACGGGTGTGTGTATGTGTGTGTGTGTGTGTGTGTGTGTGTGTGTGTGTGTGTGTGTGTGTGTGTGTGTTTTGTGTGTGTGTGTGAGTGTGGTGTGTGTGTCTGGGGTTGTGTGGTTGTATGTGGTGGTGTTGGGTGTGTGTGTGTGTGTGTGTGTGTGGGGTGTGTGTGTGTGGTGTGTGTGTGTGTATGTGAGTGTATGTGTGTGTGTGTGTGCGTGTGTGTGGGGTGTGTGTGTGTTGTGTGTGTGTGTGTGTGTGTGTGTGTGTGTGTGTGGGGTGTGTGTGTGTGTGTGTGTGTGTGTGTGCCTGTGTACTCACCTAGTTGTATTCACCTAGTTGAGGTTGCAGGGGTCGAGTCCAAGCTCCTGGCCCCGCCTCTTCACTGGTCGCTACTAGGTCACTCTCCCTGAACCATGAGTTTATATCGTACCTCTGCTTAAAGCTATGTATGGATCCTGCCTCCACTACATCGCTTCCCAAACTATTCCACTTCTTGACTACTCTGGGGCTGAAGAAATACTTCCTAACATCCCTGTGATTCATCTGTGTCTTCAGCTTCCAACTGTGTCCCCGTGTTGCTGTGTTTCATCTCTGGAACATCCTGTCTTTGCCCACCTTGTCAATTCCTCTCAGTATTTTGTAAGTCGTTATCATGTCCCCCCTGTCTCTCCTGTCCTCCAGTGTCGTCAGGTTGATTTCTCCTCATTGGACATACCTCTTAACTCTGGGACTAGTCTTGTTGCAAACCTTTTCACTTTCTCTAGTTTCTTTACATGCTTGGCTAGGTGTGGGTTCCAAACTGGTGCCGCATACTCCAATATGGGCCTAACGTACACGGTATACAGGGTCCTGAACGATTCCTTATTAAGATGTCGGAATGCTGTTCTGAGGTTTGCCAGGTGCCCATATGCTGCAGCAGTTATTTGGTTGATGTGCGCTTCAGGAGATGTGCCTGGTGTTATACTCACCCCAAGATCTTTTTCCTTGAGTGATGTTTGCAGTCTCTGGCCCCCTAGACTGTACTCCGTCTGCGGTCTTCTTTGCCCTTCCCCAATCCTCCTGACTTTGCACTTGGTGGATTGAACTCCAGGAGCCATTTGCGGGACCAGGTCTGCAGCCTGTCCAGATCCCTTTGTATTTCGGGCCTGGTTTTTCGATCGAATGAATTCTTCTCATCAACTTCACGTCATCTGCAAACGGGGACACCTGGGATTTATTCCTTCCGTCATGTCGTTCAAAAATACCAGAAACAGCACTGGTCCTAGGACTGACCCCTGTGGGACCCCGCTGGTCACAGGTGCCCACTCTGACACCTCGCCACGTACCATTACTCGCTGCTGTCTTCCTGACAAGTATTCGCTGATCCATTGCAGTGCCTTCCCTGTTATCCCTGCTTGGTCCTCCAGTTTTTGCACTAATCTCTTGTTGGTACTGTGTCAAACGCTTTCTTGCAGTCCAAGAAAATGCAATCCACCCACCCTTCCCCTTTCTTGTTTTAAACTGCTGTCACCATGTCATAGAACTCCAGTAGGTTTGTGACACAGGATTTCCCATCTCTAAAACCCAAATGTTGGCTGCTGGTGATGAGATCATTCCTTTCTGGATGTTCCACCATTCTTCTCCTGACAATCTTTTCCATGATTTTGCATGCTATACAGCCCAGTGCCCACTGGTCTTATTTATTTGCCTCATGTCTGTCCCTTTTTTAAAGATTGGGACCACATTTGCTGTCTTCCATGCCTCAGGCAATCCCCTGTTTCGATAGATGAAATTGAATATGTTGTTAGGGGTACAAAGCGCCTTCTCCCTCTTCAGGACCCATGGAGGATGTTATCTGGCCCCATTGCCTTTGAGGTATCTAGCTCACTCAGAAGGCTCTTCACTTCTTCCTCGATTGTGTGTACTGTGTCCAGCACATGGTGGTGTACCCCACCTCTCCGTCTTTCTGGAGCCTCTTCTGTCTCCTCTGTGAACACTTCTCTGAATCTCTTGTTGAGTTCCTCACATACTTCACTGTCATTTCTTTTTGTCCTCTCCTCCTTCCTTCCTTAGCCTGATTACCTGGTCCTTGACGGTTGTTTTCTTCCTGATGTGGCTGTATAACAGCTTCGGGTCAGATTTGGCTTTTGCTGCTAAATTATTTTCATATTGACGTTGGGCCTCCCTTCTTATGTGTGCATATTCGTTTCTGGCTCTACGACTGCTCTCCTTATTCTCCTGGGTCCTTTGGGCCCTTTTATATTCTTCCATTCCCTAGCACACTGGTTTTTGCCTCCTTGCATCTTTGGGGGAACCATGGGGTCATCCTGGCTTTTTTCCCTTATTCCTGTTACCCTTGGGTACAAACCTCTCCTCAGCCTCCTTGAACATTGTTTTTCTACATATTCCATCATCTCATTAACTGGCTTCCCCCGCCAGTTCTCTGTCCCACTGAACCTCATTCAGGAAGTTCCTCATTCCGGGGTATCCCCTTTCCCGTAGTTTGGTTTCATTTGTCCTGGCCTTCCTGCTTCCTCCCCTCCACTTGTAGCTCTACTGTGTATTCCCAAGCTCAAAACCACATGATCGCTGGCCCCAAGGGGTGTTTCATATGTGATGTCCTCAATATCTGCACTAAATCAAGGTGAATACTAAGTCCAGTCTTGCAGGTTCACCTCTCCTCTCCTCTTGTAGTGTCCCTTACGTGTTTTGGGACATGAAGTTTTCCAGTACACCCTCACATCTTAGCCCTCCATGTATCTTGGCCCCCATGTGGCTCCAAGTTCCCCATTTGATCTCCTTGTGGTTAAAGTCGCCCATGATCAGGGGCTTTGCCCTGCATGCATGAGCTCTTCTGGCCACTGCAGCCAATGTGTCAACCATCGCTCTATTGTTCTCGTCATACTCTTTCCTTGGCCTCCTGCTGTTCTGTGGTGGGTTATACATCACTGCAATTATCACCTTGGACCTCCAGAGTGAAGCTTCCCGCTATGCAATCACTTTTCTTCCCGTTGTCTCCTCTCTCCAGCTCATCAAAATTCCATCGGGGTTTGATCAGCAATGCCACTCCTCCCCCCCCCTGTTCCTTCTGTCTTTCCTCAGGATCTGGTATCCCGTTGGAAAGAGGCATCTGTTATCATACCTGTAAGCTTGGTTTTTTGTGAATCGCTATGATGTCTGGTGATGCCTCTTTGACTCTTTCGTGCCATTCCTCCCACTTCATTGTTATTCCATCAGCGTTTGTGTACCATACCTTCAGTTTCCTTTCCAACACTGTGGGTTTGGGGAGCCTGCGGGGTGGAGACCTGGTAGCATACTGTGGGATTCTATGGTTGGGGGTTGGGTGGAAGCTGTGGGTATGGATTGTATTGTGTGTTGGGATGGTGTGATAGGTTGTGGGGTTCTGAGGAAGTTGTGTGTGTGCTTGCCCTTGCTGCTCTGTCTGCTCTGACTAACCTCTGCTGGTTCCATCCTTGTCTCCTTCCTAGCTCCTTTTCCCCTTTTTTTTCCTCTCCCTCACTGCTGTCCTCTGTTTGTGTTCTGTCTCTGTCTAGGAACACCTTCTTGTACTCTTCTGACTTTTCAACCGTGGTTTCTCTTGGAGGATCCTGTTCCGCACTGTTTCTGTCCTAGAATCAGCTTCATAGGGCGGTTTTCCCCCCCTTCAAATACCCCCCTATTCTCTGAAAATTTACAATCTCGTCCATGTCTTCTCCCCCCTATTTCCGTGATATTTTCTCAATCTCCTTTCTTTCTCCTGCCGCTTTCAGTGTTTTGTCCTTTTCCCCTCTCTCTCCCGAAGCCCATGGATAAACACTGATTTTGCCCTTTCCTCCTCCCATTGCCTCTCCCTCTGTGACTCTGGGTTTCCTGTCTGTATGTGGCATTTTTCTCCCTTGATTTTTTTCAGTGGCTCTTGGTAGCATGGTTGTGCCTCAGCATTCTACCCATCTCCCCCCTCCATCGCCACCCATCTGCTCTTCCCTTCCACTCCCTGGCCCCCTTTTTTGCAGGCTGATATGATCTTAGCATAATTCATATCTCCTTCCTTCCTGTTCAGCCTCTCAGCTTCGTAAGTTGTGGGCTCTCTGGTCACTACCCCTGAGACTTGCTTCAGCCTGTTTACCTCAAATTCTAGGACCTTTACCCTGGCTACTGCAGTTTCGACTTGTGCCTCCCAACTCTTCGTCTCCTCTCCAACCTCTTTTCCCATTTCACAAGAGCCCTTTCTCCCCTTTTTTTTAGAAAGCCCTCCTAATTTTCTCTCCCATTCTTGCTCTATCCTTTTCCACTGCTCCTCCATCCATTCCTCCCTACCAGTACCATTTTCATCTGATCCCTGATTCCTGTGAGTCCCAACCATTTTTTTTTTTAGTGAGAGAGAGAAAAAGAAAAAGAAAAAGGGGGAGAGAGTCAGAGAGAAGGAGAAATAGAAGGGGAGGGTTGAAGGAGAGAGGGGAAAAGAAGAGAAAAGGGGGGAGAAAGTGAGAGAGAGGGAAAAGGTAAGAGAGAGGGGGGGGTGCAAGGGAAGAAAAGAGAGGAAAAGAGAAGGAGAGAGAGAGAGGAGAGGAGAGAGGAGAGGAAAGAAGAGGAAGAGAGAGGGAAAAGAGAGAAGAGTAAAGAGGAAGAGAGGAAGGGGGAGGGAGACAGAGAGGGAGAGAGAGAGGAAGAGAGAGAGAGGAAGAGAGAGAGGAAGAGAGAGGATGAGAGAAAGGGAGAGAGAGAGAGAGAAGAGAGAAAAGAGAGAGAGAGAGAGAGAGAGAGAGGGGAAGAGAGAGAGAGAGGGAAGAGAGAGGAGGAGGAGAGGGAGGAGTCGGGGGGGGGAAGGAAGGGTTAGAGGGTCATTTCACGGAAGGTGTGAAATCCTGTATAAGTGTGTGTGGTGTGTCTGTATGTTTGTGTGGTTTTGTACTCACCTATTGTACTCACCTAATGTGGTTGCAGGGTCGAGACCCCAGCTCCGGGCCCCGCCTCTTCACTGATCGCTACTGGATCCTCTCTCTCTCTGCTTCCTGAGCTTTGTCATACCTCTTCTTAAAACTATGTATGGTTCCTGCCTCCACTACTTCACTTGCTAGGCTATTCCACTTGCTGAAAAACTCTATGACTGAAGAAATACTTCCTAACGTCCCTGTGACTCGTCTGAGTCTTCAGCTTCCAGTTGTGACCCCTTGTCCCTGGGGTCCCCTCTCTGGAACATCCTATCTCTGTCCACCTTGTCTATTCCCCGCAGTATCTTGTATGTCGTTATCATGTCTCCCCTGACCCTTCTGTCCCCAGTTCGTCATCCGATTTCCCTTAACCTTTCCTCCTACACATTCCCTTGAGCTCTGGACTAGCCTTGTTGCAAACCTTTGTACTTTCTCTAAACTTCTTGACGTGCTTGACCAGTGTGGGTTCCAGACTGGTGCTGCATACTCCAGTATGGGCCTAACATACACATGTACAGGTCTTGAACGATTCCTTATTGAGGTATCGGAACGCTATTCTCAGGTTTGCCAGGCGCCCGATGCTGCAGCGGTTATTTGGTTGATGTTGCCTCCGGTGATGTACTCGGGGTTATGGTCAACCCCAAGGTCCTTTCTCCCTGAGTGAGGTCTGTAGTCTTTGTCCACCTAGCCTATATTCCCGTCTGCGGTCTTCTTTGCCCCTCCCCAATCTTCATGACTTTGCATTTGGCTGGGTTGAATTCGAGAGCCAGTTACTGGACCACATGTCCAGCCTCTCCAGGTCTCTTTGCAGTCCTGCCTCATCCTCGTCCGATTTAATTCTTTTCATCAACTTCACGTCATCTGCGAACAGGGACACTTCAGAGTCTATTCCTTCCATCATGTCGTTCACATATATCAAAAATAGCACTGGTCCTAGAACTGACCCCTGTGGACCCCGCTCGTAACAGGCGCCCACTGTGATACCTCTTCACAGTACCATGACTCGTTGCTGCCTCCCTGTCAGGTATTCCCTTATCCATTGCAGTGCCCTTCCTTTTATGTGTGCCTGATCCTCCAGCTTCTGCACTAATCTCTTGTGGGGAACTGTGTCAAAGGCCTTCCTGCAGTCTAGGAAAACGCAATCTACCCAATCCCTCTCTCTCGTGTCTTACTTCTGTTACCTTGTCATAAAACTCCAGGAGGTTTGTGATACAAGATTTGCCTTCCATGAACCCATGCTGGTTTTCATTTATAATCTTGTTCCTTTCCAGGTGTTCGACCACTCTCCTCCTGATAATCTTCTCCATGACTTTGCACACAATACATGTCAGAGACACAGGTCTGTAGTTTAGTGCCTCGTTTCTGTTTCCTTTCTTAAATATGGGGACTACATTAGCTGTCTTCCATTTCTCAGGTAGTTGCCCAGTTTCAAGGGAGTGTTGAAGATTGTGGTTAGAGGCACACACAGCATCTCTGCTCCTTCTCTAAGGACCCATGGGAGATGTTGCCGGTCCATCGCCTTTGAGGTGTCAAGGTCACTTAAAGCTTCTTCACCTCCTCCTCAGTTGTTCGTATGTCATCCAACACTTGTTGGTATATTCCCTCTTGATGTTCCCCTTCTGTGCTGTCTTCCCACAGCCCTTCCTGTCTCTACTGTAAAAAACTTCCTTAAATCTCCTGTTCAGCTCCTCACATACCTCCTGATCATTTCTTGTGAGTTCTCCACCTTCTGTCCTTAATCTGATCACCTGGTCTTTGACTGTTGTCTTCCTCCTGATGTGGCTATACAACAGTTTCGGGTCAGTCTTTGATTCTCGATGCTATGTCATTTCATACTGTCGCTGGGCCTCCCTCCTTACTGTGCGTACTCATTCCTGGCTCTGCGACTGATCTCCCTATTTTCGTGTGTTTCTCTGCCTTCTGTACTTTTTCCATTCTCTATTGCACTTTGTTTTTGCCTCCTTACACCTTGTGTGTGTGTGTGTGTGTGTGTGTGTGTGTGTGTGTGTGTGTGTGTGTGTGTGTGTGTGTGTGTGTGTGTGTGTGTGCTACAGCTATTCAAGTGCCTAACAGCAGATCCTGTTCTCACCTAATGTGTGTGCTTATGTTTATGTAAACAGTCCTTATTTCCCACGTATGTACTACATATGTATTGTATATGTACCCGATCTCTTGGTTCCCACTGTACTGTCTTATGCGTTTAAAATTACGTTCAAAAATAAATGCTCTAGGCTTCGCCTGTATGCCACTACCTCTAAATTCTATTAAATGCCAGTAAATGCTGCTTATTCTAATTATGATAGCTCGAGGAGAGTGACCCCCAATTCCAGCTAGAGACAGGTACTATTGACCCTATGCAACTCAAACTAGGTGAATATTACTTGTGGCTGACAGTGGAGTAACGTTGCCGGTCTGTCCTGCCCCAGAAGTTGAAGATGTTTGATGCTTCTCGGTAATTTTTCCACTAATTTCCTGTATGCACTATAGTCTCTAGCTCTTCTAATTTTTTCACTCACTGTATTTACTGACACATTTATACATATCTCTTATCTCCCTGGTCTTGAGTAGCACTTATTCTTCAAAATACCCCACTGCGTTATTATGGCAACACTATTTAGGCCTGATACAACCGTTCGCCCTTCCAACGGCCCCTACTAAACACTCAGCCACTATTTCCTTTCTTTTCTTTTCTGTGGTCACTTATATTTCCTTTTTTCGGGGCTTAAGTGATTATATGCACTCTTATGCGTGCACACGCCTATATCCCACACTCTATTCCTTATGGCACAGTCAGAAATTATCACCTAAACACGAGCTCAAACCGCGTGACTCCTCCACGAGTGTGTGTGTGTGTGTGTGTGTGTGTGTGTGTGTGTGTGTGAGTGTGTGTGTGTGTGTGTGTGTGTGTGTGTATGTGTGTATGTGTGTATGTGTGTATGTGTGCGTGTATGTGTATGTGCCTGTGTGTGTGCCTGTGTGTACTCACCTAATTGTGGTTGCAGGGGTCGAGACTCCGCTCCTGGCCCCGCCTCTTCACTGATCGCTACTGGATCCTCTCTCTCTCTTCTTCCTGAGCTTTGTCATACCTCTTCTTAAAACTATGTATGGTTCCTGCCTCCACTACTTCACTTGCTAGGCTATTCCACTTACTGACAACTCTATGACTGAAGAAATACTTCCTAACGTCCCTGTGACTCGTCTGAGTCTTCAGCTTCCAGTTGTGACCCCTTGTCCCTGTGTCCCCTCTCTGGAACATCCTATCTCTGTCCCACTTTGTCTATTCCCGCAGTATCTTGTATGTCGTTATCATGTCTCCCCTGACCCTTCTGTCCTCCAGTGTCGTCAGTCCGATTTCCCTTAACCTTTCCTCGTACGACATTCCCTTGAACTCTGGGACTAGCCTTGTTGCAAACCTTTGTACTTTCTCTAACTTCTTGACGTGCTTCACCAGGTGTGGGTTCCAGACTGGTGCTGCATACTCCAGTATGGGCCTAACATACACAGTGTACAGTGTCTTGAACGATTCCTTATTAAGGTATCGGAACGCTATTCTCAGGTTTGCCAGGCGCCCCTATGCTGCAGCGGTTATTTGGTTGATGTGTGCCTCCGGTGATGTGCTCGGTGTTATGGTCACCCAAGGTCTTTCTCCCCGAGTGAGGTCTGTAGTCTTTGTCCACCTAGCCTATACTCTGTCTGCGGTCTTCTTTGCCCCTCCCCAATCTTCATGACTTTGCATTTGGCTGGATTGAATTCGAGAAGCCAGTTGCTGGACCACATGTCCAGCCTGTCCAGGTCTCTTTGCAGTCCTGCCTCATCCTCGTCCGATTTAATTCTTCTCATCAACTTCACGTCATCTGCGAACAGGGACACTTCAGAGTATGTGTGTGTGTGTGTGTGTGTGTGTGTGTGTGTGTGTGTGTGTGTGTGTGTGTGTGTGTGTGTGTGTGTGTGTGTGTGTGTGTGTGTGTGTGTGTGTGTGTCTGTGTGTCTGTGTGTTTGAGAGTATTTTTGTATGAATATGTGTCTTTGCATGTGTGTATCCTCATCCTAAACTATTTAAAATTGATGCTAGACTTTTCTGACCTGACATAATTCAGCATATACTGCAGCCTCTTCTCATACCTCACACCATCTTCATAATATACCAATCTTCCAATCTGCAGCTGCTCCAGATTATCGCAGAAGATGAAGAGATTTTAAATGATGCTAATTGTATTTTCTCTACTCTTCCGAGCGGTGAATAACATTTTTCGTTTTTACTTTCGTCATGCTTCTGACAGCGTGGCCTCCTCCACGAGTGGTATGGTTCGAGGACGATATGCTCGTAGACGACACGTACGCAATGGACGCGTCGAACGAGGCCATGGAGAACACCATCACTCTACAGCACCTGACCAGAGCACACCACCGTCGCCGCTTCACTTGCGTCGTAGCAAATTCTAATCTCACCAGACCCATCGCAGCCACTGTTCACATCCAGATGGCGCGTGAGTGGAGGAATTTTTGTAGCATGACTTAATGCGAGTGTGGACCAAGTATAAGAGAAAATTTTAGAAAGAACTAATTTTTAAAGGAGTTCTTCCCTAATTAAAACCAGTTTTTTACTTTATTCGGCACGAAATATATAATATATATATATATAATATAATATATATATATATATATATATATATATAAATATATATATATATATATATATATATATATATATATATATGCAATAAGATCACAGTAAACAGGTGATTTCAAAATATGCAAAACAACCACTCTGAAAGAATAGAGAAATTCCGAGCACTTTCGTGACTACTCACATTATCAAGGAACTATGAAAGTAAAGCATCCAATGAAGGCATATAAGGGGTCTGGCCAACACCTCACTATCACATCCCACAACGGTTAAACACCTGACGCGCGCCGGCCCAACTGGACAGGTCCTTTGCACCACCCACCAACAAACTATTCTACCCAAGAAAAATTATTATTTGTCCAGTGTATTATTAAATTCTTCCCAAATTTTATTAATTATAAATGGATCTAATTTATATAAACCAAAGGAAATATTCATATTATTGTCAAAACTGCTTTTTATGAAACAAGATTCAATTATATTCCTGTCGACCATGGACTTGCTTGATACTACTTTCTCAACTTTTTGAAAATCAATTGGATGGTTAAAATCTCTTACATGAATAAAGAGAGCATTGGAATCTTGTCCAGTTCTAATGCTATATTTATGTTGTTTTAATCTTAGTTCGAGATTTTTAACATTTTTGACAGTAATAAACTTTATCGCAAATTTTACAAGGAATGTTATAGACACATCCATCAGCATTTTGTGGGGAATTCTTTATCAAAAGTTTTTTTACTGTATCAAGATTTTTGAATACAACTTTAATATTAAAAGTCTTAAGAAGAGAAGGCATATCAACCAAGTTTTCATGGTAAGGGAGAACCAACATATTTTTAGTTGAATAAGGCTGGTTGTCCCTTTTTGGATTGTAAAAAGTATTTCTAGCAACTTTAAAAGATTTATCAATTACATTTCTTGGGTATTTTAAATCATTACCTATTTCATAAATTTTGGATATTTCCTCATCTATGAACTCAGGACTACAAATTCGTAAAGCTCTCAAAAACATTGTTGAGAAAACAGAGAGTTTATCTTGATGCGAAGAATAATAGTGGACATAGGAACAGTTATTTGTAGGTTTTCTGTAAATTTTAAATTTGAATTCATTATTACCTTTAATAATTAAAACATCTAGAAAAGGCAATGTGTTATTTTCTTCAAACTCAACAGAAAAGTTTATAGAATGGGCTAAGCTATTTAATTTTCCAAGGAAATGGTGCATATCTACATTTTTGGGCATAAGACACAAAATATCATCAACATATCTGAACCATTTAGCTCTATTAGGGAGGATTGTGCTAAGCAATTCCATGTATAGGTTACTAAGAACAGGTGAAAGAGGATTTCCCATTGCCATACCAAACTTCTGAGTGTAAAACGTATCATTAAAAACAAATTTTGCATCAACAATGCTAAGTTTAATAAGTTTAATGATAGTAGAAAATCTGGCAATGGTAAATCATAGTTAACGAGTTTTTCAGATAAGGGTAATAATGAATTCAAATTTAAAATTTACAGAAAACCTACAAATAACTGTTGCTATGTCCACTATTATTCTTCGCATCAAGATAGAGTGAAACTGTCTGTTTTCTCATCAATGTTTTTGAGAACTTGGGCCGGCGCGCGTCAGGTGTTTAACTGTTGTGGGATCTGATAGTGAGGTCTTGGCCAGACCCCTTATATACCTTCCTTGGATGCTTTACTTTCACAGTTTGTTGATAATGTGAGTAGTCACGAAAGCGCTTGGAATTTCTCTAGTCTTTCACAGTGGTTTTTTTCCATATATATATATATATATATAATATATATATAATATAATATATATATATATATATATATATATATATATATAGATATATATATATATATATATTATATATATATATATATATAACATATTTTAAATATATATATTTTATATATATATATATATATTATATATAAATATATATATATATGTATATATATGTATACGTATTTTATATGCAGGACAAGCCACGGACCTCTCTCCCTGCTTTTGTTGCACCCTTGCAACAAAAAACATTTCACAGCTCCTAATGACGCACTGAGAAGTGTGAAAGTTCTTGAGCTTAGATTTCCACCCCCCCGTGGCTTGTCCTGTATAGTTAAGATCGCCCATCTGGGATTATTTGCAATATATACATATATTTACGTATATATATATATATATATATATATATATATATATATATTATATATATAATATATATATATATATATATATATATATATATATATATATATATTATATATATATATATATATATATATGTATATATATATATATATATATATATATATATATATATATATATATATAAAATATTATATTATATATATATATATATATATATATATATATAATATATATATATAAATATATTATATATATATATATATATATATATATATTATATATATATGTTATTTATATTTTATATATATATATATATATATATATATATAATATATATATATATATATATATATATAATATATATATATAATATATATGTGTGTGTGGTTCAACAAGTCGGCCGTCTCCCACCGAGGCAGGTGACCCAAAGAGAAATAAAATTCCAAAAAAGATAATACTTTCTTCATCATTCAACACTTCCACCTCACTCACACATAATCACTGTTTTTGCAGAGGTGCTCAGAATACAACAGCTTAGAAGTATATACGTATAAAAATACACAATATATCTCTCCAAACTGCCAATATCTCAAACCCCTCCTTTAGAGTGCAGGCATTGTACTTCCCATTTCCAGGACTCAAGTCCAGTTATATAAAACAACCGGTTTCCATGAATCCCTTCACTAAATATTACCCTGCTCACTCTCCAACAGAAAGTCAAGTCCCAAATACCATTTGTCTCCATTCACTCCTATCTAACATGCTCACGCACTCTTGCTGGAAGTCCAAACTCCTTGCCCACAACACCTCCTTTGCCACCTCCCTCCAGCCTTTTCGAGGACGACTCCTACCCCTCCTTCCTTCCCCTACAGATTTATACGCTCTCCATGTCATTCTACTTTGATCCATTCTCTCTAAATGACCAAACCACCTCAACAAACCCTCTTCAGCCCTCTGACTAATACTTTTATTAACTCCACACCTCCTAATTTCCACACTCCGAATTTTCTGCATAATTTTTACACCACACATTGCTCTTAGAAAGGACATCTCCACTGCCTCCAACCGCCTCCTTGCTTCAGCAATTACAACCCAAGCTTCACACCCATATAAGAGTGTTGGTGCTACTATACTTTCATACATTCCCTTCTTTGCCTCCATAGATAATATTTTTTGCCTCAACATATACGTCAATGCACCACTCACCTTTTTTCCTTCATCAATTCTATGATTAACCCCATCCTTCATAAATCCATCCGCTGACAGGTCAACTCAGAAATATCTGAAAACTTTCACTTCTTTCATACTCCTCCTCCCCAATTTGATATCCAATTTTTCTTTTCTAAATCATTTGATACTCTCATCACCTTACTCTTTTCTATGTTCACTTTCAATTTTCTACCTTTACACTCATTCCCAAATTCGTCCACTAACCTTTGCCATTTTTCTTTAGAATCTCCCATAAGCACAGTATCATCAGCAAAAAGTAACAGTGTCAATTCCCATTTTGTATATAATTCCCCATAATTTAATCCCACCCCTCTCCCGAACACCCTAGCATTTACTTCTTTTACAACCCCATCTATAAATATATTAAACAACCATTGTGACATTACACATCCCTGTCTAAGACCTACTTTTACCGGGAAGTAGTCTCCCTCTCTTCTACACACCCTAACCTGAGCCTCACTATCCTCATAAAATCTCTTTACAGCATTTAGTAACTTACCACCTATTCCATATACTTGCAACATCTGCCACATTGCTCCCCTATCCACTCTATCATATGCATTTTCTAAATCTATAAATGCAATAAAAACTTCCCTACTTTTATCTAAATACTGCTCACATATATGCTTCAATGAAAACACTTGATCTACACATTCTCTACCCACTCTAAAACCTCCTTGCTCATCCGCAATTCTACATTCTGTCTTACCTCTCATTTTTTCAATAATAACCCTACCGTACACTTTTCCTGGTATACTCAGTAAACTTATTCCTCTATAATTTTTACAGACTCTTTTGTCCCCCTTCCCTTTATGTAAAGGGACTATACATGCTCTCCGCCAATCCCTAGGTACCTTCCCCTCTTTCATACATTTATTAAACAAAAATACCAACCACTCCAACACTATGTCCCCCCCTGCTTTTAACATTTCTGTCATGATCCCGTCAGTTCCAGCTGCTTTACCCCCTTTCGTTCTATGTAATGCCTCAAGCACCTCCCCCACACTCATATCCTTCTCTTTTTCACTCCTAAAAGATGATATACCTCCCTGGCCAGTGCATGAAATTACCGCCTCCTTTTCTTCGTCGACATTTAAAAAGTTCCTCAAAATATTCTCGCCATCTACCCAAAACCTCCATCTCCCCATCTACTAACTCCCCTTCTCTGTTTTTTTACTGATAAATCCATTTGTTCCCTAGACTTTCTTAACTTGTTTAACTCACTCCAAATTTTTTTCTAATTTCATTAAAATTCCTTGACAGTACCTTTCCCACTCTATCATCCGCTCTCCTTTAGCACTCTCTCACCACTCTCTTCATCTTTCTTTTACTCTCCAAATACTCTACTCTTTTTATAACACTTCTGCTTTGTAAATACCTCTCTTAAGCTACCTTTTTCTCTTTTATCATACCCTTACTTCATCATTCCACCAATCACTCCTCTTTCCTCCTGCACCCACCCTCCTAAAACCACAAACTTCTGCTCCACATTCTAATACTGCATTTTTAAAACTATTCCAACCCTCTTCAACCCCTCCCCCTCCACTACTCATGCCTTCACCAGTCCACCCTTCTGCCAATAGTTGCTTATATTTCACTCGAACTTCCTCCTCCCTTAGTTTATACACTTTCACCTCCCTCTTACTTGTTGTTGCCATTTTCCTCTTATCCCATCTACCTCTTACTCTAACTGTATCTACAACTAGATAATGATCCGATATATCAGTTGCCCCTCTATAAACGTGTACATCCTGGAGCCAACCCATCAACCTTTTATCCACCAATACATAATCTATCGAACTACTTTCATTACGTGCTACATTATACCTTGCATATTTATTTATCCTCTTTTTCAGTACTCTCACACTTGGTTCAAAACTCCCCATGCAATTACTCAACATTTCCCAAAATTCTCACTCTCCTCTAACTTCTCTTTCCCAGTGCATAACGCTTACAATAACCCAAATTCTCAAATCCAACCTTTATTTTACTCCACATAAAACCCTTTAATTTTAAATTTGAATTCATTATTACTCTTAATAATTAAAACATCTAGAAAATGCAATGAGTTATTTTCCTAAACCTAAATCAGTAAGTTTATAGAATGGGCTAAGCTATTTAATTTGCCAAGGAAATGGTGTATATCTACATTTTTGGGCATAAGACACAAAATATTATCAACATATCTGAACAATTTAGCTCTGTTAGGGAGGATTGTGTTAAGCAGCCTTGTTTCAAAAAATTCCATATATATGTTACTAAGAACAGGTGAAAGTGTATTTCAAAAAGCCATTTGGATAATTTATATGAAACTGATCCTATGAAGCTAATAATTGGTCAGACTGCATTCCCTGGTTTGTGTGTTTTTATTAGTCCATACATGTAAGGTAAAGATGGATTAGTGGAAGTAAACTTAGAAAAAATCCCCTAGAAACCGTTAACAGCAATTTCAATAAAACAATAAAACTTCTACTGAAAGGCAAGGATGAATTAGTCAGACAATTTACTTCCACTAATCCATCTTTACCTTACATGTATGGACTAATAAAAACACACAAACCAGGGAATCCAGTCAGACCAATTATTAGCTCCATAGGATCAGTTTCATATGAATTATCCAAATGGCTTGTTGATATTTTGAGCCCTATTGTTGGCAAAATTTCTAACTTTAATGTCAAAAACAACATAGATTTAGTTAATAAATTAAGCTCCTTGACTGACTTAAATGATTTTAACATGGTTAGCTTTGATGTTACTTCCTTGTTTACAAAAGTTCCTGTTGATGATTTATTATGTTTCTTATCTGAAGAACTCGTTAATTATGATTTACCATTGCCAGTTCCTACTATCATTAAACTTATTAAACTTTGCATTGTTGATGCAAAATTTGTATTTAATGATAAATTTTACACTCAGAACTTTGGTATGGCCATTTGAAATCCTCTTTCACCTGTTCTTAGTAACCAATATATGGAATTTTTTGAAACAAGGCTGCTTAACACAATCATCCCTAATAGAGCTAAATGGTTCAGATATGTTGATGATATTTTGTCTCTTATGCCCAAAAATGTAGATTTACACCATTTCCTTGGCAAATTAAATAGCTTAGCCCAGTCTATAAATTTTACTGTTGAATTTGAAGAAAATAATTTATTGCCTTTTCTAGAAGTTTTAATTATTAAGGGTAATAATGAATTCAAATTTAAAATTTACAGAAAACCTACAAATAACTGTTCCTATGTCCACTATTATTCTTCGCATCAAGATAGAGTTAAACTCTCTGTTTTCTCATTAATGTTTTTGCGAGCTTTACGAATTTGTAGTCCTGAGTTCATAGATGAGGAAATATCCAAAATTTATGAAATAGGTAATGATTTGAAATACCCAAGAAATGTAATTGATAAATCTTTTAAAGTTGCTAGGAATACTTTTTACAATCCAAAATGGGACAACCAGCCTTAATCAACTAAAAATATGTTGGTTCTCTCTTACCATGAAAACTTGGTTGATATGCCTTCTCTTCTTAAGACTTTTAATATTAAAGTTGTATTCAAAAAATCTTGATACAGTAAAAAAAACTTTTGATAAAGAATTCCCCCCAAAATGCTGATGGATGTGTCTATAAGATTACTTGTAAATTTGCGATAAAGTTTATTACCGTCAAACTGGTAAAATCTCGAACTAAAT
>NC_069400.1:25143714-25156214 GCF_026875155.1 Cherax quadricarinatus
ACCCGTTTAAAGGCGGAGGAACTTTCATAATAATAATAATAATAATATTATTATTAATATTAATAATAATCTTTATTTCTACAAGTACATGTACAGGCCTAGCTAACATCAATGACATACTACTATATTTAAAAGCCCCTTGTTATGTAGAGTATTTCAGGCAAATTTGGTTAATTTTGTTCAGGATACGACCCACACCAGTCGACTAACCCCCAGGTACCTATTATGCTCATAGGTGAATAGGGGCAGCAGGTGCCTTCATGAAACGTCCTAATGTTTCCACCCATATCGGGGATCGATTCTCAGACCTCAGTGTGTGAGCTGAGTGAGTTGGCAATCGAGCTACGGGACACCTAAACATGATGCTGTTGAAGGGCTCTTGAGCAGGAAATTAGAGCTCTCCTATCCTTTGACGGATCAAACATGAATACTTCTTATTCTCCAGACGTTGTATGGCCCATAAATATGAAACTAATAATAATAATATAGACTTGCATAAATATATTTCTCTGTCCTTAGCGAGGACCGCAAGGTTAGCTACCTTGAAGAAACTAAGAAGCTGAAGTAGTTTAAGACACTTGAGGGGAAGAAGAACCTTTAGAAGTGCAATACGAGTCGACAACGTGAAAAACGCGAAATTACAGGTAGAAAATATAACACAAATATGTAGTTTTACCTGGGCTTCAGTGGCATTGGAAAGAAAAAAGAATTTATCCTGCCACTGTTAAAGCGAAAATATACTTTATGTTTAAATATATATATAGTTCAACAAACGCAGAAAATTTCAATTTCGATAAATACAATGGAAATTCTCACTTAAAAATACAGAAAGTATAACATAAATGCTCTTCTCTGCGGGGCTGGCGGTAGTGGGTGTGGAGAAATTGATTCTCTTACAGATATTGACAGGACCTACTGTACCCTTGAGGCCAAGTCATATACCACCAGGAAAGCGAGTAAAGCAAAAGGCAGGGTTGCCTTACACTTTCATGAACACACTCACGATCTCCTTAAGGGTGAAATAACATGCAAACATTTATTACCAATTCCAAATTTAGAAACTAGTACGTGAAACATCCTTAGGTGGACAGCCATGAGTGTAGCATGTTAAACTAATGCACATCATTGCTTTGATGAAATTGGTGGAGCAGAGACAAGCACGTTCGGGTCATACATCTCCTGGGAAATGAGTTATAACCGGGTATCACTGAATCCCATAAGCCCAGGGCCCTTCTAGAATGTTGCCAGACAGAATTCATAAACTCTCCTCCCTTACTAGAGACTCAGTTATTCCTATTTTAAAACTTTTTTCCTATTTTTGGTAGTAACGTAGTTATTTAAATTAATCACATATAGCCTATATGTAATGTACCATAACGCAAGTAGCTTTATTTGCAATATAAATTACATATTGTCCAATAAATAATGGCTACAATGGTTTATTGCGAACACTTACGAACTCTTGTCTTGGTTTTAGATTACTGCTAACCAGAACTAAATCTTTCTCGGAATGAGGGTGATTAAGATCTACTTTAATAAGTTTAGAAATGCCATGGTTATTTTCCTTTCCAACGCTTAGAAGTTTGCATTTGTCTATATTAAGCTGCATCTGTCACTTCTCCGACCACTGCATCAGTCTATTCAGATCGTCCTGTAGTGCACTAGAGTGCTCGTCAAGATTAATTCGACTGCTTATTCTGGTGTCGTCGGCAGACTTGCTTATCGCTATTTATTCCCTCATCTATGTAGTTTATGTATATTGTGAACAGCAAAAGGCCGAAGACTGACTACTGTGGAACACCGCTTATGACATGTCCCCAGTCTGAGTTCTCTCCATTTATGCAAGCTTTCTATAGTCTGTCAACGACGCCTCCATCCAGGAAAAAGATTTTCCTCCTGTTCCGTGTACCTCTACTTTCCTCAACAACCTCCGATATAGAAGTCTATCAAAAGCCTTACTGAAGTCCATACACACAATATCTTATTCATTACCATAATTCTGCCTCCTTATAACTTAGCGAAACAAGAAAATGCTCATGACCTTTCCAAATACGTAGTAACCTTGGGGAGAGTTGTTGGCGGGTATGATGGTGAAGGGTAAAGGGAGCGGGTGAGGGGGTGGTTGAGAGTAAGGGAAAGGATGAAAGGGGAAGGTGAAGACAAAGTATTTTTATTTTTGTTCAGTTTGAACACAAGCTTGCACATTGCGATCTCTTGGCTCATCTCCGTATCGCGAGACGGGTCTCACGTCAAGTCAGATGTTACAGGGGTAATCACAAGTTAGGAGCAAAAGTTAAAATTGGAGATCAAATTGAAAGACGCCCCGGAGCTTTCATTTATTAGGGGTGGGATCCTTCTTTGTGCCAATACTGGGGCAACATATCTCGCTGAGTGTGTGTGTGTGTGTGTGTGTGTGTGTGTGTGGTGTGTGTGTTGTGTGTGTGTGTGTGTGGTGTTTTGTTTTTGTGACTCACCTATTTGTTTAAAACCTATTTGTGGTTGCAGGGGTCGAGACATCTTTCCTGGCCGCACCTCTTCACTACTCGCTAATAGGTCCCTCTTTCCCTGCTCCATGAGCTTTAACATACCTCGTCTTAAAACTGTATAGTTGAAGCCTCAACTACGTCGCTTGCCAGATTACTCCACTTCCTGACAAATCTATGACTAAAGAAATACTTCCTAACATCCTCTTGACTCATCTGAGTCTTCAATTTCCAACTGTGACCCTTTGTTTCTGTGTCCCATCTCTGGAACATCCTGTCTTTGTCCACCTTGTCTATTCCTCACGGTATTTTGTATGTTATTATTATGTCTCTCTTGACCTTCCTGTCCTCCAGTGTCGTGACGCCGATTTCCCTTAACCTTTCTTCGTAGGACATTCCCCTTTGCACTTTCTCTAAATTCTTGACGTGCTAGACCAGGTGTGGGTTCCAAACTCGTGCTGCATACTCCAGTATGGGCCTGACATACACTGTGTAAAGAGCCTCAGGAGATGTGCTCGGTATTATACTCACCCCAAGATCCTTTTCCTTGAGTGAGGTTTGCAGTGTTTGGCCACCTAGCCCATACTCTATCTGCGGTCTTCTTTGCCCTTACCCGATCTTCATGACTTTGCATTTGGCGGGGTTAAATTCGAGGAGCCAGTTGCTGTACCAGGCTTGTAGCCTGTCCAGGTCTTCTTATCCGATCTAATTCTCCTCATTAGATTCACATCATCTGCAATCAGGGACACTTTAGAGTCTATCCCTTCTGTCATGTCATTCACATATACCAAAAATAGCACTGGTCATAAGACTGACCCCTATGGAACCCCCTCTCGTCACAGGCGCCCACTCTGACACCTCGTCACGTACCATGACTCGTTGTTGCCTCCCTGTCAGGTATTCTCTGATCCATTGCAATGCCCTTCCTGTTATGCGTGTTTGATCCTCTAGCTTTTGCACTAATCTCTTGTGAGGAACTGTGTCGACGGCCTTCTTGCAGTCCAAGAAAATGCAGTCTACCAACCCCTCTCTCTCGTGTCTTATTGCAGTTACCTTGTCATAGAACTCCAGTAGGTTTGTGACACAGGATTTTCCTTCCCTGAATTCGTGCTGGTTGTCGTTTATAAGCTAATTCCGTTCTAGGTTCTCCACCACTCTCCTCCTGATAATCTTCCTCATGACTTTGCATACAATACACGTCAGTGACACTGGTTTATAGTTTAGTGCCTCGTGTCTGTCTCCTTTCTTAAAAATGGGGACTACATTTCCCATCTTCCATACCTCAGGTATTTGCCCATTTGCAATGGATGTGTTGAAAATTGTTGTTAGTGGCACACACAACGTCTCTGCTTCCTTTCTTAGGATCCACGGAAGGATGTCCGGTCCCACCGCCTTGAGGTATCAAGTTCGTTTAGAAGCTTCTTCTCCTCCTTCTTGGTTGTGTGTATCTCATTCTCATAAGGCACTTGTTGGTATATCCCTTGTTGGTGTACCCTTCTGTTCTGACTTTCCGGAGTCCTTTCTGTCTCCAGTGTAAAGACTTCCTTAAATCTCATATTGAGATCCTCACATACTTCTTCGTCGTTTTTTGTGAGCTTCCCACCTCCCTTCCTCAGCCTGATTACCTCTTCTTTGACTGTTGCCTTCCTCCTGATGTGGCTATACAATAGCTTCAGGTCAGACTTGACTTTCAATGTTATGTCGTTTTCATACTATCGCTGGGCCTCCCTCCTTATCTGTGCATACTCTTTTCTGGCTCTTCGACTAATCTCTTTATTTTCATGGGTCCTTTGTCTTCTGTATTTTTTCCATTCTCTGACACACTTAGTTTTTGCCTCCGTACACCAAGGGCTCGTTCTGGTCTCCCCATTATTTCTGTTGCCCTTGGGAACAAACCTCTCCTCCACCTCCTTGCATTTTGTTGTCACGTAGTCCATTTCGTTTACTGATTTTCTTACCAATTCTCTTTCCCACTGAACCTCCTGTAGGATGTTCCTCATGCCTGTGTAATCCCCACTTTTGTAGTTTGGCTTTTCCCATCCTACTCCTGTTACCCTTTTCCCTGTGTGAGTGTATTTGTGTGTACTCATCTATGGGGTTGCAAGGGACGAGTCACAGCTCATGGCCCGTGTGTGTGTGTCTGTGGGTGTCTGTGTGTGACACACGAATAATAAAATTAACATCATTTCAAAACGTCCGTGAGGTACAAACAAAAATATAAATAAATGCATTTAAGTATTATATTGGATAGTGGTAATTAACTTCCTATGGATTAATATTACAAATTTCTAGCTTAATTTAGCACTGTATAATCATTTCTATGTAAAAGTTTATAATGTTAGCACTTTGGGAATTTATCTGGGAAATTCCATAGACGACTGCGCAGAGTCGAGAATCATACACTGGGTATGACACCACCTTGCGCAGTAGAAAAGCTGAGAAAACGCATATCAGATGGGCCAGATGTTGAGGGTGCAACTTCACCATACACAAGCTGCCTAGAAGAGCTACAGAAATTCATTAAAATAAAGCAATCACCATACATGTGTAAAACAATTCCAGTTTATTATTTACTGTAACATATATTTTAAGATATATATTTTCTAGGGAAAGTAAATTTAACATTTAGGCCTCAATAGGTAATCCTTTGGTATTCTACTTACTAGGTACAATGATTTTACATTTACTTGAAAAGATCTTTGCAGGATGTATAAAGTTACCTCGGACAGGTTACGATATACATGACATTCCTGATCATGTCTTCCTGGACCTTCTATCAATTAATATCATCAGGTTCAGTTTTCTAGCCAAAGTACAGGGATTTTTTCCTTGACTCCGAGATCAGTCTCGTTTTAAATATCTTCACTTTCTTTATTGTCGGGCAGTGATAATCAGGGCCTCCACGCAGGTGCTGCTTACTCTATGCCTGACTTGTAAAACATGTACGCAGTCCTGAATGTTGTTTCTTAATATTTCTTGAATTCCATAATTTTTTTTATCTGTTTTGTATCACTTCATAAAACGCACTCCAAGAGTCGGTGTCATCTGTTTTGAATGGGGAGTCATATACGCCAGAAGCACCAGGTAAACATTAAAATTTCTTATCATGGCAGCACGGAACCGCCTAGCTGCTTGTGACTATCTTCCACGCTATGTGCATCTTAATGTTTCTCAACAAACAGCAATACCATGAGAGAGAAAAAAAATCCTAATATCCAGGAAAAGGTGTCACAGAAGTACTCACACAAGTTAAGTCGCCACATGATGATGGTCCTAGATGGATTAAAATATCGTGTAATAATTTAATATATCACCAGTTTCTGAGCTAGCTATTAAATGCCGCAGCTGCGGTACAATGACTCATCAAAGTAGGGATAATGTTTTAAGAGAGATGAGCGTCGGTTTAGTCATCTTAAGCTGTGATTTACATGCGTGTGTTTATTTGGTTGAATCATATCATTTCTGTGTAACTTGTCACTGAAAGACAGCAGTCCTGAAGACAATGCTTAATTGATCAGGTTCGAACGTAGACTGTGATTATGAAGACAATTAGAATCATTTACATTCTGCAAAGACTGTCTCAGGGTGCAGTGATTATCTTCATTAAAGAAAACGTTTCGCCCATGCAGAGACTTTATCACATCAGTAATTCACTCGACGAAGCGTCGCGGTATATAAAAGTATCCACTGTATCTATATGACAATTTCATTCCATTCTGCTTCCAGTGGTATCACTAAACTTTCCCAAACCTCATCTATGTTAGCAACGAGCATTCTAGTTTTCTTTCGAATATATCGTTTATTTGGTAAACAATAATGAGATACATAAAATCTGTACCAATATATTATTTCAATGTTTTATATGAGGTAGTTGCTTAAATCCCCAAGCTAATGCAATTATAAACCAAAATTAGTTGAAAATTAAAAGCGCTATTTTCCTAATGGTACTTTATATCAAATTACAGGTTTAGAATTAATAGTTCAGCTGATTTCATATATTGCTTTCTTCTCGTATAATTGTCTAAACTTATTTGACAACGAGACTGCAATATTTCAATTTAAATTTGATGCTGTGTAATTTTGGGGCTATAAAAGTGTAGAGAATTTTAAGAGAAAAACAGACTTTACAGAAAACAAGCTTTTTTCTGGACAACGTGTCCCCTGTTTAACCTAAATTTTCTGCTTCTTTTCCTCACCCCTAAATTATTATTTTTTCAGATTACAACATTGCCCCCCTGCATATGTTCTTTAGTTAATGAGTGAATAAGATGGAAGGATATACTTTGCTGTATTACTTTCTATGCTAACTTAAAAAAACGACATGAAAAGTACTATTTCCTTGCAATTATAATTAATAAAAATTTTATTGACATAAAAACATATACAAACTTTAGCCAACTAATTAAAGATATTTAAATGGAATTCATTGTTACTCAAAGAATATGTCCTAATCAAGGAATAAAGGAAAAAAAGGTTACTGCCGCGGGGTT
The DNA here is from genome assembly GCF_026875155.1 of Cherax quadricarinatus. NCBI lineage: Eukaryota > Metazoa > Arthropoda > Malacostraca > Decapoda > Parastacidae > Cherax > Cherax quadricarinatus. The sequence continues at coordinate 25,150,688 of NC_069400.1, forward strand.
TGGGGACAAGGGTTTGCACATCCTCAGCACAATTAAAGGATAACATAAAATTTCACAAAAAATCCCCAAATTAATTTTTGGTTCCTAAAACTCTGACTAAAAATTTTAATAAGATAAAAGTTTATTTACTACATGGTTTTCGTGAACGCAAGAAAATTAAAGTTAAGGGAAGGTAGTCGGACGAGAAAAAAAAAAGAAAAAGAGAAAGTGAGGGGGGGGAGAGTAACAGAGTAGCAGGGGAAGGGGGGGGGGGAATGGGGAGGAAAAAGGGTGGGAAAAAGGGGGTTTTGAGGGAAAAATTTAAGGGTTTAGAGTAAAACGAAAGAAAAAGTTAAGGGAATGCGAGAGGGACAGTGAGGAAGATGAGAAGGGAGAAGGGGTAAAATGAGAGAGATGTGAGAAAGGGTAGGAGGGGCAGGTTAGATGAAAGGATTTAGTCAAGGTCAACAAGTCTCTTGGCGCATATCCTAATAAACCAAACCAGCAGTATATTCCATTGAATTCAGTACTCATCTCTCCCCATTCATCAGCTTGTCGGTATTAGATACGTTTGATCTTACGACAGACGTTCACATCAGCCAATACCTTTAGCCAATGGGCCAATAATCACCTACACACACGCCGGTTTCCATTACATCATTTCTCTGAGGAAAATTTACACGACTGAAGCCCCAGATCATTATTTAGCAGAGTTTCTTTGCATGTGTTGATACAATAGCAGAACTTTTCATATAATGCAGTGCTTACATTAAGCGTCGAACTCAACAACAGCGACTGTGTTATCGCATATATTAATAAAGATTTGTATTAAAACAAATATGGAAAGAGGATGAATGACTTTGCTATATGTTAAAATTCAATGTAAGATAAGGTGTTAAATTATATTGAGATCTGGCAAAGTGTCAGGAAAACATTCTCATTTTGTACTCTTTGTACGGAAGAAAAGAAACATTGCAAGACAAGCTTTACTGGGATAAAATTCTTTTGCTATCAGTAAAATTTTGTCCCACAGATTAAGTCTTTCTGTCATTATTCTTGGCAGCGCGTCAGTTGTATCCGTGATTTTGTATGATACAACGAAGGAAAATATAATAACGATAAAGTAATGGCTAAAGACACGAATAAATCAAACGATAAATGGAAGGATCCGTCAAGATTTCACGAAGCTAAGAGACTACCATGTTCAAAATTAATTTTCCATTTTAGCTTGATTCTGCTTCTACACGAAGCGAACATGTATCACACCTTGACCTAATACATCCACGTAAGGTGGGTGGAAAATAACGTAATAGTGACAGTTAAATTACAATATTTAAAAAGAAAAAACATCGATGTACCACGGCAATTATTTTTCGAAACCAAGCTGCAAAATACAAATAAAGCTTCTCTCTCTCTCTCTCTCTCTCTCTCTCTCTCTCTCTCTCTCTCTCTCTCTCTCTCTCTCTCTCTCTTCTCTCTCTCTCTCTCTCTCTCTCTCTCTCTCTCTCTCTCTCCTCATCTCTCTCTCTCTCTCTCTCTCTCTCTTCTCTCTCTCTCTCTCTCTCTCTCTCCCCTCTCTCTCTCTCTCTCTCTCTCTCTCTCTCTCTCTCTTCTCCTCTCTCTCTCTCTCTCTCGTTAACTATGTACGCTTACCCATCCATATGAAATTACATTTTCGAAAAAACAAAATGTATGCTTTAAAGATTTATTCAGTAATTTTGTAAAGTAATGCCTTCACAAACGTAACACTGAAAACAGATTTCGATATTTAGGTCTGTAGGTAAATATGGCTTACTGGTAGGTAGCAGTGTCAGTATGGACATAGTTTCATATATTTTTATTTTCGTTTACGCACTCACACAAACACACACACACACACACACACGGCAGGGAGAGAGAAGACCCAGTAGCAAACCAGTGAAGAGGCGGGGCCAGGAGCTAAGAATCGACCCCTGACACCACAAATAGGTGAGTACACACACACACACATAACACACACCACTTCAGATCATATACACTATATTTATCATGGCGTGGCTATTGTATGGAACCCCATCTAGTTAAGCACATGCAGAACGAGGTGAATGAAGTATTAGCAGAGATTTACGGAGCTGAAACTGACAGTATTGGAGGACCTAGGTACGGAGAAGGATGATGAGGACAAATTGTCTGAGAGAAATGACTAATTAGCACCAAAGTGACTCAGAAGCAGAAGCCACAGGTAACCCTGGTTTACAATAGGATTGGAGCATCCTGCCAAGTTCTGTGGAACAATATGTTAGGCTACTAAAACTAATATTTTCGGGAGGATTTCACAAACAGGTTAAACAATTGTGTGATTAAGAAATGTTACATTAGAAAAAATCTGATGGGAAAATGCTGCAATGCTCTTATATTCTCATGTTCTTGTGACCTATATATATATATATATATATATATATATATATATATATATATTATATATATATATATATATATATATATATATATATATATATATATATATATATATATATATATATATATATGTATGTATATAATCTCAATGTTGTTAAAAAGTGGATGTGGACGTAGTCTCCCCTGAACTACATGAAGACCTCTAAACCATATACCAGACTCACTGACGCAGGGGTTTATAGCAGTTTCCGCAGGGAAGGAGATATCCACATCGTGGAGACAGCTATAAGTCTGCTTATTCGTTTACAGGAGCACAAATATACCTGTCGAATGGATAACGTCAATAACGCATGTGTGCAGCACTGCAACTCTTATTTACACTTAAAGGTGTGGGATAAAGCCAAGCTACTGTTTTAGGAAAACTCTTAGGTTAAGTGTCGATGCTTGGAATCATTTGCAACAAAACTTACGAATACCATGAAACAAAAAACTGATATGATCATTTTACCAGCACCATACAGATGACCTAGTAGCGATCAGTGAAGATACGGGGCCAGGAGCTGAGTTTCGACCCCTGCAACCACAATTAGGTGAGTATTTTATCTTAGAACAGAAAACTCCAAATGAGAGCCGAAAGCCGCTTAGTGTTCCTCACTGAAAATTAAACAGTGATGCACCTGACTCTTAATACTAACGTTTTCACCCTTGATAACTATATTAAAGTATGTGAGAAAGACACGTAAGCCATAATCAAGACCTTTATTGAGGAAACGTTTCGCTCACCAGGGGCATCTTCATCCTCAATAAAAGTTAATCATATCTGTGTTTTCCTTTCCTACTTGTCAGTGTTAATCACCATGTTTAAAGTGGCGACTATATTTTAACGTTATCATATTAATGGTAGATGAGGAAGATAAATGTGGAAAGCTTTCGTGTCTTTTATTCCCGAAACGTTTCACCTCCACTGCAGGCTTCTTCAGTCAGACACAAAGGAGATTAATATACTGGTGTCAGGTGAAGAAGAAATTTTGAGGTGTTGAGTCTTTCTGCCTTGATCGAGGTTGTTCACTTTCGCAATGCTGATCAAGGCTATGAAACACAACTTTTGACAAGGCTGAAAGAATGAACGCTTCACAATTACCTCCCCACTTCTATCAAGAATGAGAGATGGAACACTTCAAGATCTATTCTTTAACTGTCTCCAGCAAATTAGTCACCTCTGAATTCGACTGAAAAAACCTGCAGTTCAAGAATATTGCACACGTGTATCATGCATTGACGATTTAAACTCTTTGTAACTTATATCTGTGCTTGAAAAATCCAGGCATAGGTAAAACGTAGTACCAATAAAAAACTTCGCTGCCCACCACCAGGGACTTAATCTGTCTCATGTAGAACCAGCGAAAGAAGTGGAGAGAGGCAGCAGTGGCAGACATGATCACATATGGGCAGGGTTCATTTGTGGGCCTGATATTCTTCCACTGCAGATAGGAAGCTCGTCTATCTAGCACTCAGCAGACGGAGGATGGAGCCTCCATCACGACTTACGCTGAATGAGCCAAGTGGGTTTAGCACTTAACATGAATTAACATGATTTCTTTTCATTTCCATTGGTTTCACTGTAAATGACTCCGGTCTCACGTCTCTCTATTAGATTGACCGGTGGTGGGCAAAACATCTCCCAAAGAAGACATTCAGGTGTTGTACATGCGCCTTGCTCATAAATATATTGATATTATATCGCTTTGACCTAAAGATGCAGCAACAGATTACACAGTCACATGTGCAGTCTCCCAAGGTTCAGTATTTGGACCATTGTTGCTCATAATATTTCATAAATATCCTGCCAAAGAAAATTAAATCCTCTGTACCAGTGTTTACCGAAAATATTAAACTGATGAGAGAGATGACAACTGGAGACGACAAGAAAAGGTTCCAAGACGACTTGAATGGAGTCCTGAAGTTCAGAGAAGAATAGGATCTAGGAGAGAGCGCTTTTCCCGGGTTTTTTCCTTCCATTATCCCTTTAAAATATTTTTTTCAATTTCCAAAAAAACAAACAAAAAACCCCCCAACACAAAAATTTTTTCTTAAAATTATAAAAACCCTTGGGACCTCTCCTCTCAAACATTTATAATAATTTATTTTACCCCCCCCCCCTATATATTTCCCTTATTATATTTTTATAATTATATATATATAAATTTTTTTTATACTAATATATATTATTTATTTTAATAAAATATATTTTGATTTTTATATATATTTTATTTTTTTATAAAATTTAATATTATATTTATTTAAAATATTTATATATAAAAACATATTATATTTATTAAATTTTTATATATAATATATTTTATATATATTTTATATATTTATATATTATATATATATTTATATAATAGATATATGATATATATTTATATATTTATATATATATATTTTTATATTTATATATATATATATATATATATTTATATATTTTATATATATATATATTTATATATTATATATATTTTTTATATATTGTCTTTGCCGAATATGAAAAAACTGGTCAAAAAAAACAAAAAAAAAATTTTAAAAATTAAGTTTTTCTGAAATTTTCTATTTTTATTTTTAAAAGGATATTTTTTTTTTCTTTAATTTTTAATGCAAAAATTTTTAAAAATTTTGCACAAAGAATCTTGGGAAAATTAAACCAAAACCTTATTAAAAAAAAAAGAAAATTTATTTTTGCCAAACCAAACTAAAATTTTTTTTGATTTTTTTACAAAAAATTTTAAAATCAAAAACAAACCAGTAAAAATATATTTTTTTCATTAGATTCATTTTTGTTTTTGGGGCGAAATTTTTGGGATACACAATTTTCGCTTTTTCAATATGGAAAAATGGGGGTTTTGCTTTTTTTTAAAAGCCGGGGAATCGAAATTTTTCTGCCTATTCGGCCAAACTTTTTTTATACATACAAAATTTTTTTAAAATTTTTAAAATATAAATATATATAATAATATATATATATATATTTTATATATATATATTATAATTTTATACTATATAAAATTTTTTATTTATATATATATATATATATATATATAATATATTTTATATATATTTTAAATATTTTATATTTTTTAATATATATATATTA
>NC_069400.1:25161214-25175875 GCF_026875155.1 Cherax quadricarinatus
CCCAAATTCTATTAATTATAAATGGATCTAATTTTCTCTATTCTTTCAGAGTGGTTGTTTTGCATATTTTGAAATCACCTGTTTACTGTGATCTTATTGCACACACACACATATATTATATATATATATATATATAATATATATATATATATATATATATATATTATATATATATATTATATATATATATATATATATATGGTAGGGGAAGTGGAATATTCAAATGGCTTCAGGAAAAAATCCAATATTCTTCCTTGAAGCCTTTTTAATCCACTTCTCGAGGCTATGGGCCCCCCAATTTACACCCGAGTGGATCCCATCCATATATATAATATTATATAATATATATATATATATATAATATATTATATATATATATATATATATATATATATATAATATATATATATATATATATATATATATATATATATATATATATATATATATATATAAATAGGGAAATTATAGGAGGATAAGTCTTTGAGTATACCGGTAAAGTATATGCAGAGTTATTACTGAACGAATTAAGAGTAATACGGAGAGTAGGATAGCAGATGAACAAGGAGGCTTTAGGAAAGGTAGAGGGTGTGTTGACATGTGCTTACAGTGAAACACACAGTGGAATAATAAGAGGTTTTTTGGCATTAATGATTTGGAAAAGTGCGTATTGACAGGGAGGTCAGGGGGCAATGTGGCAGATGTTGCGGGTGCATAGTTAGGAGGTGGGTTTTATGAAAACAGTGAATAGTTTTTTCACGAGGATAGTGAGGCTAGTTAGATTTTATGTAGGAGAGGGGGACAAAATTCCCAGAAAAAGTGGGCCTTAGACAAGGAGTGTGATGTCCCATGGTTGTTCAATATTTTTGTAGATGGGTTGTAAGAGAAGTGAATGCGAGGGTCTTGATTTTACAAAAAACGCGATTTCAAATAAGCATAGACTCCCAGTGAATACTAGAAAGCACCCATTCCTTTTAAATGGGTTTTCGAACAGGTCAGTATCCTGGTCCATTACCATTGGAATTAATAAGAATTTTTAGTGTTCAGGATTAAATTAGGTATAACAAAAGAAATTAAAATTTAAAGTTTATTATAATGATGTCTAGGATTTAAATTTTCAAATTTTAAAAAAAAAAAATATAAAAAAAAACATTCCTCGTAAAAGTATTATTGGGGGAAAGGGCCCTATCACATTTTTATGTCTTAAATACCCTCGGTACATTAAATTTTTAAAAATTACACACCACACACCACCACCACACAAAACCCAAACCCCCCAAAAACCACAACACACCACACATACACAACCATACCAAAACCCCTACACACACACATAAACACCATACCACACACATACACCACACATATAAAATATATTAATATATTTTAATTATATATATATATATATATTATATAATTATTAAAAAATTTATTATACAAAATATATATATATATATAATATATATATAAATATATTTATATATATATTAATATATATTATTTTATAAAAAAAAAATTATTATATATATATATATTATACATATAATATATTATGAAAAACAACCACTCTGAAAGAATAGAGAAATTCCAAGCGCTTTCGTGACTACTCACATTATCGTGAGTAGTCACGAAAGCGCTTGGAATTTCTCTATTCTTTCAGAGTGGTTGTTTTGCATATTTTGAAATCACCTGTTTACTGTGATCTTATTGCATATATATATATATATATATATATATATATATATTTTATATATATATATATATATATATATATATATATATATATATATATATATATATATATATAAAATATATAAAAAGGGGAAGGGGACAAAATAGATTGTAAAAATTATAGAGGAATAAGTTTACTGAGTATACAGGAAAAGTATACGGTTGGGGTTATAATTGAAAGAATTAGAGGTAAGACAGAATGTAGAATTGTGGATGAGCAAGGAGGCTTCAGAGTGGGTAGGGGATGTGTAGATCAAGTGTTTACATTGAAGCATATATGTGAACAGTATTTAGATAAAGGTAGGGAAGTTTTTTATTGCATTTATGGATTTAGAAAAGGCATATGATAGAGTGGATAGAGGAGCAATGTGGCAGATGTTGCAAGTTTATGGAATAGGTGGTAAGTTACTAAATGCTGTAAAGAGCTTTTATGAGGATAGTGAGGCTCAGGTTAGGGTGTGTAGAAGAGAGGGAGAATACTTCCCGGTAAAAGTAGGTCTTAGACAGGGATATGTAATGTCACCATGGTTGTTTAATATATTTTTTAGATGGGGTTGTAAAAGAAGTAAATGCTAGGGTGTTCGGGAGAGGGGTTTGGATTAAATTATGGGGAATCAAATTCAAAATGGAATTGACACAGTTACTTTTTGCTGATGATACTGTGCTTATGGGAGATTCTAAAGAAAAATTGCAAAAGGTTAGTGGATGAGTTTGAGAATGTGTGTAAGGTAGAAAGTTGAAAGTGAACAAGAAAAGAGTAAGGTGATGAGGGTATCAAAAAGATTTTGATATAAGAAAAATTGGATATCAAATTGGGGAGGAGGAGTATGGAAGAAGTGAATGTTTTCAGATATTTGGGAGTTGACGTGTCGGCGGATGGATTTATGAAGGATGAGGTTTTAATCATAGAATTGATGAGGGAAAAAAAGTGAGTGGTGCGTTGAGGTATATGTGGAGTCAAAAAACGTTATCTATGGAGGCAAAGAAGGGAATGTATGAAAGTATAGTAGTACCAACACTTTTATATGGATGTGAAGCTTGGGTGGAAAATGCAGCAGCGAGGAGACGGTTGGAGGCAGTGGAGATGTCCTGTCTAAGGGCAATGTGTGGTGTAAATATTATGCAGAAAATTCGGAGTGTGGAAATTAGGAGAAGGTGTGGAGTTAATAAAAGCATTAGTCAGAGGGCAGAAGAGGGGTTGTTGCGGTGGTTTGGTCATTTAGAGAGAATGGATCAAAGTAGAATGACATGGAAAGCATATAAATCTATAGGGGAAGGAAAGAGGGGTAGGGGTCGTCCTCGAAAGGGTTGGAAAGAGGGGGTAAAGGAGGTTTTGTGGGCGAGGGGCTTGGACTTCCAGCAAGCGTGCATGAGCGTGTTAGATAGGAGTGAATGGAGACGAATGATACTTGGGACCTGACGATCTGTTGGAGTGTGAGCAGGGTATTATTTAGTGAAGGGATTCAGGGAAACCGGTTATTTTCATATAGTCGGACTTGAGTCCTGGAAATGGGAAGTACAATGCCTGCACTTCAAAGGAGGGGTTTGGGATATTGGCAGTTTGGAGGGATATGTTGTGTATCTTTATACGTATATGCTTCTAAACTGTTGTATTCTGGGCATCTCTGCAAAAGCAGTGATAATGTGTGAGTGTGGTGAAAGTGTTGAATGATGATGAAAGTATTTTCTTTTTGGGGATTTTCTTTCTTTTTTGGGTCACCCTGCCTCGGTGGGAGACGGCCGACTTGTTGAAATAAAAATATATATATATATATATATATATATTATATATATATATATATATTATATATATATATTATATATATATATATATATATATATATATATGTCGTGCCGAATATGTAAAACTGGTCAATTAGCAAGAACTTATTTAAAACTAAGTCCTTTCTAAAAATTTCTCTTTTACGTATAAAGATATATTTTTTTCATTAATGTTAATGTAAAAATTTTAATTTTGCACCAAAAGAATCTTAGAAAACTTACCTAACCTTATTATAACAAACGCAATTTATTTTAGCCTAATCCTACTAAATATATTTTAAATACTTTTACAGTAATTTAATACTAAACAAACACAATGAAATATATTTTTTTCGTTAGGTTCAGAATGATTTTTGCGAAATTATTGCATACACAAATTTTCACTTGTCCTATAAGGCAAGATGAGCGTTGCTATTTAAGCCAAGATCGCAAATTCTGCCTATTCGGCACGACATATATATATATATTATATATATATATATATATATATATATATATATATATTATATATATATATATATATATATATATTATATATATATATATATATATTTATATATATATATATATAATATATATATATATATATATATATATATATATATATATATATATATATATATATATGTATGTATACAAATAAGTTTGTGTGTATGTGTGTAAGTGCTCTAAGTAGTTCGCTATGTCTCACGACTCAACTAGACTTAAACCAGTGACTGAAAAAGTCCTCACATAAACTAACTTCTAGATCACCTGGCAATCAGAACAGCTTGCTTGAACAATAAAACGACTGATAAGCTGAACAGCAATATAACAAGCAACAGCGACACAGAAGCAGGATCAAGGAAATAATATAACGACACTAAGTAGGGACCATCAGCAGATCCTCCACAAAAGTCACCAAACTCCCATACTACTGAATCTAAGTTCAGCATAAGAAAATCCCCGAATGTGACAGTACACAGATACCAGTACAAATTAGGTCAGAAGCTACAGCTCAGTTCCTGAGTTGCTCAGAGTGTCTATGCGACACACAACCTCAGTACAACGTCGAAAATCACTAAGTCTAGACAGTGTTCTGTGAACAGAGTTCTACAGAACCAACAACAAGAAAGCGACAGAGACGATCTTACAACAAGGGCCAATAAGGGAGAGTTAGGCACGTCTTGTCAGGAATACATCCAACCACCAAGAGAGTCTAGCCCAGACTGACTACTCCAGGCGAGGTGTGAACACCCCCCTCGATCACGTGATTACTCCGTGGACAGTTGCTGCCCAGCAACACCGAGAAGCCAGAAGGGAAACGAGCAATGAGCGATAATTACAGTAGTTAGACAATCAAGACTTGAATTATGAGCACTGAATAATGCATATATATGTTAAATTTTACCTAATAAAAGTAACTAAGTCAAATAATAATATAAAGCAATACATTTACGATTTAGCTATTATCGCAAATATAAGCAATATAAAATTATATGAAAAGGTAATATACATTACATACATTGTGACCCATTCAGGGGTCGCAACACTTGGAAGAGGTGTGGACTTAAAAGATAAAGAATCAAACACAAAGTGGGAGTTGTCACAGTTGCTCTTTGCTGATGACACTGTGCTTCTGGGAGATTCTGAAGAGAAGTTGCAGAAGTTGGTGGATGTATTTGGTAGGGTATGTAAAAGAAAATTAAAAGTGAATATAGGAAAGAGGAATGTGATGAGGATAACAAAAAGATTAGGTGACGAAAGATTAGATATCAGATTGGAGGGAAAAAGTATGGAGGAGGTGAATGTGTTCAGGCATTTAGGAGTGGACGTGTCAGCAGATGGGTCTATGAAGGTTGAGGAGAATCATACAACTGATGAGGGGAAAAGGGTGAGTGGCGCACTTAGGAGCCTGTGGAGACAAGAAACTTTGTCCGTGGAAGCAAGAGAGGATTGTATGAGAGTATAGTTATACCAACATTCTTATAAAGGTGTGAAGCATGGGTGATGAATGTTGCAACGAGAAGAAGGCTGGAGGCACTGAAGATGTCATGTCTGAGGGCAATTTGTGGTGCGAATATAATGCAGAGAATTCGTAGTTTGGAAATTAGGAGGAGGTGTGGGATTACCAAAACTATTATTCAGAGGGATGAGGAGGGGTTGTTGAGGTGTTTCGGACATGTAGAGAGAATGGAACGAAACCGAATGACTTCGAGAGGGTATAAATCTGTAGTGGAGGGAAGGCGGGGTAGAGGTCGGCCTAGGAATAGTTGGAGGGAGGGGGTAAAAGAGGTTTTGTGTGCGAGGGGCTTCGACTTCCAGCAAGCATGTGTGAGCGTATTTGGTAGGAGTGAATTGAGACAAATGGTTTTCAATACTTGATGTGCTGTTGGAGTGTGAGCAAAGCAACATTTATGAAGGGATTCTGAGAAACAGGCAGGCCGGACTTGTGTCCTGGAGATGGGAAGTACAGTGTCTGCACTCTGTAGGAGGGGTGTTAATGTTGCAGTTTTATAACTGTTGTGTAAAGCACCCCTCTGGCAAGACAGTGATGGAGTAAATGATGGAAGTTTTTTTCTTTTTCGGGCCACCCTGCCTTGGTGGGAATCTGCCGATGTGTTAATAAATAATATATATACATATATATATATATATATATATATATATATATATATATATATATTATATATATATATATATATATATATATATATATATAATATATATATATATATACATATATATATACATGCAATAAAAAGACTTCGTGGGAAAAATTTTGGATTTCTTCCTGAAGCCATGTGAATATTCCACTTCCCCTTACACCTCATCTTTAATTCTTTTACCGATATGTATATTTTATTACATATTATGTAATATTTTATTATATTATTAATATATATATATATATATATATATATATATATATATATATATATATATATATATATATTATATATATTTATATAATATATTCATATATATATATTATATATATATATATATATATATATATATATATATATATATATATATATATATATATATATATATATATATATATATATATATATTATAGATAGATAGATAAATATAGATATAAAGAAGACAGTCGTCTTATTCCAAAAATAAAACATACAGTCAGTAAAGATTCGTTGAACAACAGTGCTGCAAAGACAGAAAAAAAAATCAAGAATAATCGGAAGCCTCCCAACCCGAGAAAAAAAACCCTGTACGAAAGAAAAAATACAGAGAATAGAAGTCGACGACAAAACTGTCGACACAGACGAGAATATTTTGAGGTAGTGAATGTATAATATCAGAATGTAATTGCTGAATAAATTACCTAAAATTCATACTTTGATTAAGAAGTGAATGTGTATCCCAGTGAACCAATAGAGGTGGAGCTCAATGAAATAACCAGAAAAGTATAGAAATTGCTATATAACATTAAAATAATTCGACCGGAAAAGAAATTACCTTTGGTATCCACAGAAGACATATGACGATACGAGAAAGTGAACTTAAAATATATTTTAATATTTGAAGGAGAGCAGGAGACTGCAACTTAAACTGGAAAAAACGAGATGCTGTAAGTGTACAGGAAAATATTTCGTAAAAAAAAACAGTGATAGACTGCTGGAAAGGTGTCCAGGATTCTAGAAAGCAGCGTATGTTACAACAACTGAAAATTTTAGTAACTGAAATGGCAATCCATGAAGTGAAGTCGGGAAATCCACAATTATAACAATGTTCCTGTAAATAAAAATAGATACTTTCAAGGACTCACACATACACACCACGCACAACAGGCAAAGTGTTAATCGATATTGACCTTTCATAACTGGTTACTAACACACGCTTACATCAAAGAATCTGCAAGAGCTTTGGCCTTTGTCCAGGAGATGAAGAGCTGCCCAGTATGAATTGGTACAAGCACTGCCAGAAAATAATAATACTGGCAAACTCTGGAATTAGCTGGTGAGCTAAAACTCTTAAATTTAAGATGTCTCTGTAAATCTCTTACTAGCAGTACACACAGAAGTGCTCCTGCTAGTTGGTTCTTGCTACTGAGTGACTTGTGCAGTCCTGATGACTAGTCTCTTGGTGAGTATTGTTTGGTGAAGGAGTCAAATGGCCATTTAATTAAATCACATACTGTAAATGGCATTCAATACAAATAAGTGGATGTATAAGACAGATGTGCAACTCATAGACGAAGTATTTCGCCAGAGCTACAAGCTTCATCTGTCGATTTCAGAGACGAATTACAAATCCTGAAGACAGTAGACGAAGCGGAGAAGTAATTTCAGGTAATCAGTCCCTCATCCATGAAAGAAGATAATCAGTCTATTAGCCTAAGAGTAACGTTTCGTTAATAATGATACCTAATTACTGCACATATGTCTTGGTCATCAATTTGACGGTAGTGTATAACATATATATGATAACTGTTAGACACGGCAACACCATGGTATCTTGATACTGGAGCTCTATTGTTAACAAGAGAGCTCCACTATCAAGCAGCTCTATTGTTAACAAAAGAGCTCCAGTATCAAGCAGCTCTATTGTTAACAGCCGTTTAGCATGACCTACTCCCACTGGTGGGCCAGTTAACCTGTAACCTTGTCACCATGATGCTACACCTCACTTTCCAGTACATAAGTCTGTGGCTTCAATACATCCAGACTGAGGAGCTGATTACCCGAAACTTCCTCTTCACTTCCTCTATTGTCACTAGGAGAGTAATTCATCTTTGTATTCGACTGATGACGCCGGAAGTGCAAGCGAAATATTTTATCAGTAAGGTTGCCTAAGTGCTTCTCACGTGTTTTACTAAGCGTTGAATTAAATTTAATACCATTCTTTGAGTTGTCTAAGATAGAGGAAGTAGCATTATAGGGGTACGTGATAACTATTAATACAAGATGGAATCAAGTGCTTTACTTAAGCAATTCTTCGTAAATTAGGCTTGAAGAGTTTTTGGGGCGTTGTATACTTCCTCACTAGATATCAGAACACAAGTTAGCGAGACATTAGTTGTCATTGTAACTTTGAACACCCATCATCAGCACGACATGTGCGAGGAACCACCTGCTCGACGACAGTGAACACCTGTCAATAAAGAGATGGATATTGGCACTCAAAATGATTAGAGTTAAATGTATTCGAAAGTAGTGACGGCTTCCAGGGCTTACACAGATGATTTTTTTAACGGTGTACTGGTCATGCAAATAAAGGGCTCTTGATCTAGGGACTTGCATTTACCCTACCATCCCTCGAATTATACCTGACACCCAATTTCCAGGGAACTGTATGACCCCCTGCGAGTTATTATTATTATTTTCAAGTAAGTAGTTGAAAATTTATACTCTGAATGTACAAATGTATTAAATTTATTTACAGTAAATAAAAAAATGGATAAACTGTAAGAAGTCTTGACAGTGCGGAACTTTAAATTTAATAAAACTGCTCTGTGAAATTATTTCATAGTATTCCCCACCAGTTTATGTTGTTGTCGGGACACGTAAATAGACAGGGAAGGGTGCTCTCTTCTTTGTGTGTGTGTGTGTGTGTGTGTGTGTGTGTGTGTGTGTGTGTGTGTGTGTGTGTGTGTGTGTGTGTGTGTGTAGATTTTCATTTTTGTAATATTCCTATAACGCCTCAAATTAATTATGTAAGCTGCATATTTTTTAATTAACACAATTATCGAGGAGACTATATTTAGCGCAAAACAAACTTAAATATTTATAAAATAATTATTTTATAAACTTAAATAATTCACAAAGCATCACCACAGAATGGAGAATACGAATTAGACTTGTAATAGTCTACGATGAACTAAACTCAGAAGTTTTTGCCTTTAAATCATCCTATTGCAAACCTCGTAGCATAAATACAAGGTTAAGTCAGATTCTTTTTTTTAACACACTTGAATTCTGTAATTATATTTCTCAGATCTATCAGTGATATACAATCCCTAAGAAACCCACAAGAATTTACTAACACACTTGTCCCTGAATAGCATGGGCCAGTAGGTCTGCTGCAGTGCTCCTTCTTTCTTAGGCTATTGTGTACTAATTTACTTGGGTGTCAGTAAGTTAAATCGACAAGATGTAGCTCAAAGATCTTTTAAACATTAGAACATTTTATTTTACGACGTTTCACCTGCAGTGGTTACGTAATAAAGCCCCATTTAGGAGTGAAACGTTGAATAAGAAAGGTTTTTTTCTCTGCTAAAAATATCCATGTCCTACCAATTTGCCGTAAGGTGAACAGAGGTAGCAAATGAAAGAAGACTTGTCCATGTCTTGCTTTGTCTGAGAATTGAACTCGTCTTCCTTCGATTGTGACCGCAGTGATTAGAAAACTCGTGGAAGAATAGAGTGCTACCGATTAACCACTAGTAATGGCACATAGGGTAGCATGCGGGGCTGGCACTCGCTTCAAACCGGTTCGAATCATGCTGAATTCCAGATTCAAAATCTTTGGTTCATTTTATTGTCAACTTCAGAACCGTGGTGAAAAATAAATGGGGTTAGGCTGGAACACACCACTGGTGCCTGATTGCCAAAGGGGAGCCAGGGGAAAAATGTGAATTGGGGTGGAGGTGATCTTCCGTAGCACGAGTGGAACCCAGTGCTCCTTTCACAAGGGGCTCTTCTGTTGTCGTTATGAATTAAGGGATTTTCTCACTAGCGGTTGTGAAGGAAGAGTTCACCACAAGAGGTTCTCCTTAATACTGTAGACCTCCAGTAGTAGTTCCTCGCCAGGGTTTCCTCTAGAAGAGGCTGTTCACTTGTACTTCGACCTTTAACTTTCGTTCACTTCACCATGAAGTTATCAGTGGAAACATGTTCAGTGTTATAGAAAATAACTGTTTATTCAGAAGGGTGAAGATTTGGCATAAGAGAGGTTTGAAAATTGATACTGAAAAATCTTCTTGAGAAATAACTTGAAAACTTTCAAATTACACCATTTAAATGAACAGATGGGATTCGAACCAGCAATCCTAGAACCACTGATCGGTGCCCCCAGCCCACTACAACACAGAAAGTCATCGAATAACGATAATAATAATAATAATTTTAATTATAATAATAATGATCTTTTTTTCTACAAGCACATGATACAACTTATATAGACCTAGCTGACATCAGTGACATACTACACAGAGAGCTCCTGGTTATGCAGAGCATTTTGGGTGCTACCTACACCAGTCAGCTAATACCCAGGTACCTACTTGCTCCTAGGTGAACAGGGATAGCAGGTGTCTTAAGAAAACACTGCCAATATTTTCGCCAGTACCGGGGATAGATCCATGGACCTCAAAGTGTGAGATGAGTGCGCTACCAGCCGAGCTACGGGACACCATAGGTGCCGACCTAAAAATTCTAAGAGCACTTGAGAGAGGATTCAAACTCTGTCTCACGATCTGAATTGTTATATCAGTAAAAACAAATATTTTCAGCACAAGCAGATATATTTAGGCCACGATTTCTGCACAAGAGCACAAACACTACAAGTATTGACATTCTGGTACAAGGTATACAGACCTAGATGACATCCATGACATACTACATAGGAAGTCACTTGTTATGCAGAGCAAATTAGGTCAGTTTTGTCCCAGGATGCAACCCCCACTAGTCGACTAACACCAAGGTACTGATGGGTGAACATAGACAACCGGTGTAAAGAAACACGCCCAATGTTTCTACCCTCGCCGGAAATCGAACCCAGACACTCGCCGTGTGAAGCGAGAGCTTTATCCACCAGGCCAAAGCTGATCTCTTTTAAATTTTACTGAAAGTGTTTCTATTTTGGAACGTGATACTGTACAATTTTCACGGAGACAAGCCTCAAAACAATAAAATAAGAAAAAGCCGCCTTTTTTAATGTTCCAACACTAGCGCATGTGCACAGTAAATTCGGACATAAGAAAGTTATTGCGGATGAGCGCACTTACTTAACAATTGGGTAACTGAATTTCTTAAGTAGGAAACAAGTGTGAAAAATGCATCATCTTAGAACAAACCAATAAAATAAAATGCTGATTGAATTTGAAGAAAATCCGTCTTAAATAAATAACGAAGATATACATACGGATAGCCAAATAACTTTCGAAATATTCATAGATAAAAATTTAATATGTTATGTCTTTTAAAATGGCAATAATTTTTCTTCTAAACATCCATTTTTTTTGCCTCAGTTGCAAAATAAAGATTTTTATAAATTTAAGCACAAATAAATAAATAAATAATAGAACTATCGACAAAACACCACAACATAAGCTACACTAATATTATTGGTGTGTTACAACAGTCCCGCGATATATCGTAATTTTCGATAACTCGGCTCAGAAAAATCGGCGAAACAAAATTTAAACACCAAAACACTCCTTGTATAATGCTGCTTTTTTTTGAGAGGAGAAAACAAAATTTAATGTTTATAAAAATCTATATTTTCCCCAGGAAGGAAACCAACCCACCCCTTGAGACACATTTATATTTACGGTTGTGGACGAGATATTGAAAGTCGCTTTTTAAAGAGCAGTTGAATACAATGCTGAACACTAGTTAGTGTACCTGTTGGAACAATGATACGTTATAATTGATAAATCATATAATAATAATAATAATAATAATAATAATAATAATAATAATAATAATAATAATAATAATAATAATAATAATAATAATAGCAATTCGCTAGCATGTCGTGTATACTAGATATAAGTAATAATTCCTGGATTTACATGTTATCTTAACCCTTCTTATTATACGGAAAGGAATAAAACAGCAAGTGTACATAAGTGTACACGGTTAACAGATTTCGTGTTCACAATTGAATGACAGGATGTTAGCACCGTAGTATGTGTGTGTGTGTGTGTGTGTGTGTGTGTGTGTGTGTGTGTGTGTGTGTGTGTGTGTGTGTGTGTGTGTGTGTGTGTGTGTAAAGGAATACATTTATTGGAATAAATAACATTCAACCGTTCAGAAATATTACCAACATTTTTGGTCTAACTAGAGAGTGTGAGGAGCTGATTGTTTTTCCAAGTGTTAATAATACCAGTATCAGCCAAAATATGAGTGTTGAGGTTAATAACTTAGAATTACTGAAACACCTCCTGAACAAACAGAAAACATGTAAAGACACTAAAGTGACTAGTTCTTTTACAAGTCTTAAAGTATTGTTAATATTCAATAATTCTGTGCCTTGTTGGTGATAAACGCTGTTTCTTCCAAGGAACTGGAAAAACCCTCACTATCTTTGAATCATATCTTATTACCTTCCTTTCCTCAGGTGCTGTATAATCTTCCGCGTTTAGCGCTTCATCGTGAATATAATAAGAACCAAAATTTATCAAAACTGAGAGTGTGAATTACGAGAAAGCTTTCAGAAACTACCCACTTGTACGAGCAATAGGATCATTGTAGCTCCTTTATTACTCCTGCTGAACAAACAGATGCAACTACAGGCGGGCCTCAGTTTACAACGCTTCGCTATACAGAGTTTCACTACTGCAACGGTTTTCAATTATACTCATTCTAAATTTATTCAGACTTCCTACAATAAATATATTCATGATTCACTATAAGCTAAGGACGAAAATATTTAAGGTAAGCAATATGTGTTCTGTATATGCATTTTTTAGGCCTATGTTTATTGCTCATATATATACATGATACTGTAAACGTCTTATTAGGTTTTCATATGTGTTTTACGATTTACAGCGGTAGCCAGGAACTTAACCAACTGTATAAGCGGGGCCCTCCTGTATACATAGATAACTACGGTTAATTTCCAACACTTACGAAAGTCTTCATCTCATGGATACAACGACAAACTATAATTTGTCTACATAATATGTGGGGTGAATCTAAGACATCATGGCAAATACAGGTTTAGCACTGCTGCTTTTTACATAAATATGACTCAAATCATAGCATAAATATTACATTTGTCATGAGTACGAGTCTAAGAGCGACTTTAGGAAGCATCAGGCCATTATATACTGTAGTCTCTCAGGAAAACGAAACATCAGCAGACATTCTCAGAGCAGAATTGATAAAAGTGACTCAGTAAATTCACCGAAAGGATTTCTTCCTCTGGCTTTCGTGGAGTTGGAAAGGCGGAACCTCCAGTGAGCGATTTTGACTAGAATCTCACCTGCTGCTGGTACAGGGCTACTGATTCTAGAACCCTTGAAGGAGGTACCACGATGGGGGTGAAAGAGTCTTGATTCAAGGGCCATTCAAAGGGGCTGTCTTGATGATGTTGAAGGTCTTTTGATCCAAAACCCCTTCAGTGGGGTGCCTTGATACCAGTGAAGGACACTTAATCCAAGGACCCTTGATCCAAAGTCATTTGATGCTAGTGAAAGACTTAGTCTAAGGGTCATTCAAGGGAGCTATCATGATGTTGTTGAAGGACTCATTATTCCAAAATCCTTAAAGGAGGTGCAGTGATGTTAGTGAAGGGGTCTTGTACGAAGAACCCTTCAAGAAGGGTGCCTTGGAGATATTTTTCCTGTTACTGAATTAAATCTGATTATATTTCACAGGTGCTGAATGACCCTTACGGATTTAGCAATTCCCCCGTAAAAATAATTAAATAAAATCAAAATTACGGACAATGAAAATTTTGTAAGTCGCAAGGTTAGATTATTATTAGAAAATTCAGAATGAAATATAACACAGTCATAATTAAAAAAAAATCCCAAAATATAGTAGAGATTATTATTATAATTATTATTATTCATATTAATAGTAGTAAGAAATAAAAGACACAATACAGTGACTGGAATAATACACAACCCGTCACACAGCGTGACTTGTAAATGGTGCAAGACCGCAACGTTGTCATAAGCTTCTCTCTCCTGTGTGCGGGTCATTTGTGTATAGTAGTCGTAGTAGTCGTAGTAGTAATAGTAGTAGTAGTAGTAGTAGTAGTAGTAGTAGTAGTAGTACTAGTAGTAGTAGTAGTAATAGTGGTAGTAGCATTAATAGTAGTGGTAATAGTAGTATCGTGGGAAAGGACAAACTCGTCGAGATTATACATAGACTGAAGAATAGGAGGGACACAGGTTTGATTCAGAGAAGGCGCAGATAACTAAGATTTCTTAGATAAAGAGCCCTTCACCTGACTGTCAGCTCACCCTCCTTT
>NC_069400.1:25176375-25183875 GCF_026875155.1 Cherax quadricarinatus
TTTGGATCCTCCTCTCTCTTTTTCCTAAACTTTGCATACCTTTCTTGAAACTTTTGTATGGTTCCTGCCTCCACTACTTCACTTGCTAGGCTATTCCACTTACTGACAACTCTATGCTGAAGAAATACTTCCTAACGTCCCTGTACTCGTCTGAGTCTTCAGCTTCCAGTTGTGACCCCTTGTCCCTGTGTCCCCTCTCTGGAACATCCTATCTCTGTCCACCTTGTCTATTCCCCGCAGTATCTTGTATGTCGTTATCATGTCTCCCCTGACCCTTCTGTCCTCCAGTGTCGTCATCCGATTTCCCTTAACCTTTCCTCGTACGACATTCCCTTGAACTCTGGGACTAGCCTTGTTGCAAACCTTTGTACTTTCTCTAAACTTCTTGACGTGCTTCACCAGGTGTGGGTTCCAGACTGGTGCTGCATACTCCAGTATGGGCCTAACATACACAGTGTACAGTGTCTTGAACGATTCCTTATTAAGGTATCGGAACGCTATTCTCAGGTTTGCCGGGCGCCCGTATGCTGCAGCGGTTATTTGGTTGATGTGTGCCTCCGGTGATGTGCTCGGTGTTATGGTCACCCCAAGGTCTTTCTTCCTGAGTGAGGTCTGTAGTCTTTGTCCACCTAGCCTGTACTCTGTCTGCGGTCTTCTTTGCCCCTCCCCAATCTTCATGACTTTGCATTTGGCTGGATTGAATTCGAGAAGCCATTTTGCTGGACCACATGTCCAGCCTGTCCAGGTCTCTTGCAGTCCTGCCTCATCCTCGTCCGATTTAATTCTTCTCATCAACTTCACGTCATCTGCGAACAGGGACACTTCAGAGTATGTGTGTGTGGTGTGTGTGTGTTGTGTGTGTGTGTGTGTGGTGTGTGTGTGTGCGTGTGTGTGTGTGTGTGTGTGTGTGTGTGTGGTGTGTGTGTGTGTGTGTCTGTGTGTCTGTTGTATGTGTGTTTGAGAGTATTTTTGTATGAATATGTGTCTTTGCATGTGTGTATCCTCATCCTAAACTATTTAAAATTGATGCTAGACTTTTCTGACCTGACAAAATCACATTATGCCCCCTTTTCTCATACCTCACACCATTTTTCAAATATACCAATTTTCCCCAATGGGCAGCTGCTCAGATTATCGCAAAAGATAAGGGAAAATTTTAAATGATGCTAATTGATTTTTCTCTACCTTCCGAGCGGGAAAAACATTTTTTTTTTTACTTTCGTCATGCTTCTAAACACGTGGCCTCCCCCAAGAGGGGTAGGGTTTTCGGGGACGATATGCCGTAGACGACCTACGCAAGGGACGCGTCGAACGGGGCCAGGGGAAACACCATCACTCTACACCCCTGCCCAGACACACCCCCGTCGCCGCTTCATTTGGGGTTTTAGCAAATTCTAACTCACAACCCACGCGCCACTGTTCCCCCAGAGGCGCTGGTGGGGGAATTTTTGTAGCAGACTTAATGCGAGGTGGCCCAAAGTAAAAAAAAATTTTTAAAAAGAACTTAATTTTAAATATTTCTTGCTAATTGACCATTTTACATATTCGGCACGAATATATATATAAAATTTATATATATAATAATATATAATATATAATTAAATATTATATATATTATATATATATATAATATATATATAATATATATATAAAAATTATAATAATATATATATATTAAATATTAAATAAAAATTTTATATATATAAAATATATAATATATATAAAATAAGCAATAAGATCAAAAAAAACAGGGATTTCAAAATAGCAAAAAAACCCACTCTGAAAGAATAAAAAATTCCAAGCACTTTCTGACTACTCACATTATAAAGGGAACTTAAATGCCCCAATAAGGGCTATAAGGGGTCTGGCCAACACCTCACTATCAATCCCCAACGGTTAAACACCTGACGCGCCCCGGGCCCCAAAGGGACAGTCCTTTGCACCACCCCCCAACAAACTATTCACCCCAAAAAAAATTATTTTTTGTCCCTGTATTTTTAAATTCTTCCCAAATTTTATTAAATTTTAAATGGTCAATTTTATAAACCCCCAAAAAAAATATTTATTAAATTTTCAAAATGCTTTTTTTGAAACAAGATCAATATATTTCCTGTCGACCATGGACTTTTCTTATACACTTTTTAAATTTTTAAAAAACAATTGGATGGTTAAAATCCTTACATAAAAAAGAGAGCATTGGATCTTGTCCCGTTCTAATGCTATATTTATGTTGTTTAAAAATTTTTCGAGATTTTTAACAGTTTGACAGT
The DNA here is from genome assembly GCF_026875155.1 of Cherax quadricarinatus. NCBI lineage: Eukaryota > Metazoa > Arthropoda > Malacostraca > Decapoda > Parastacidae > Cherax > Cherax quadricarinatus. The sequence goes on from NC_069400.1 coordinate 25,178,646, forward strand.
AATAAACTTTACGCAAATTTTACAAGGAATCTTAAGAAAATCCCCACATTTTTTGGGGAACTTTTTAAAAATTTTTTTACTTTTCAAATTTTTGAAACAACTTTAAAATTAAAAGCTTAAGAAGAAAGGCATACAACCAAATTTTCATGGAAGGGGGAACCACTTTTTTGTTGAATAAAGGCTGGTTTTCCCTTTTTGGATTGTAAAAAGTATTTCTAGCAACTTTAAAAGATTTATCAATTTAATTTTTTTGGGGATTTTAAATTTACCTATTTTATAAATTTTTTATATTTCCTCATCTATGAACTCAGGTACAAATTTGTAAACTCCCAAAAAAATTTTTGAGAAAAAAGAGAGTTTATCTTGATGCAAGAATAATTGGGAATAGGAACATTATTTGTAGGTTTTGTAAATTTTAAATTTGAATTCATTATTACCTTTAATAATTAAAACATCTAAAAAAGCAATGGGGTTTTTTTCTTCAAACCAAACGAAAAGTTTAAAAGGGGCTAAGCTATTTAATTTTTCCAAAGGGAAAAAGGTTGTATATCTACTTTTTTTGGGCAAAAAACCAAAATATCATAACATATCTGAACTTTACTCTATTGGGGAGGATTGTGCAACAATTCCTGTATAGGTTACAAAAACAGTGAAAGAGGATTTCCCATTGCCATACCAAACTTCTGAGTGTAAAACTTATCGAAAAAAAAATTTTTTCATCAACAAGTAATTTTTAAAAATTTTTAAATATAGTAGAAACGGCAAGGGGTAAATCTAGTTAACGATTTTTTTCAGAAAAAGGGTAAAAAAATTCAAATTTAAAATTTACAGAAACCCAAAAAATGTTGCAATGTCCACTATTATTCTTCGATAAAGAAGAGTTAAACTGTTGTTTTCTAAAAATGTTTTTGAGAATTGGGCGGCGCGCGTAGGGGTTTAAATTTTGTGGGATTTTAAGTGAGGTCTTTGGGCCCAACCCCTTAATACCTTTCCTTTGGGGCTTTTCTTTCACAGTTTGTTTATAAAGTAGTAGTCCCAAAAGCGCTTGGGAAATTTTTCTAGTCTTTCACAGGTTTTTTTTCCATATAATATATATATATTATATATTTATAATATATATATATATTATATATTATATTTTATTAAATATATAATTATATTTTTTAATAATAATATTAAAATATTTTTTATTATGTATACTATTATATGCAGGGCAAACCAGGCCTCTCTCCCTGCTTTTGTTTTTCACCCCTTTCAACAAAAAACATTTTACAGCTCCCAAACGCACGAGAAGTGTGAAAATTCTTGAGCTATAGATTTCCCCCCGCCGTGGCTTGTCCTGCAAGTTAAATCGCCCCTCTGGGATTATTTGCAATTATAATATATTTACGTATATATATAATATATATATATATATATATAAAATAATATATTAATATATTAAATATATAAATTTTAAAAAAATAAAATATGTATAATTATATAAATAATATAAAAAATAAAATATATATATTATTATTATATATATATATATGTTCAAAAAGTCGGCCCCTCTCCCACCGAGGGGGGACCCAAAGAAAATAAAAAATTTCCAAAAAAGAAAATACTTTCTTTACATTCAACACTTTCACCCACTCACACATATCACTGTTTTTGCAGAGGGGCCGAATACAAAAAACTTAGAATATATCGTAAAAAAAAAACAAAATATCTCTCCAAACTGCCCAAATCTCAAACCCTCCTTTTGAGGCAGGCATTGTCTTCCCCCCTTTCCAATCAAGTCCCGTTAATAAAACAACCGGGTTTCATGAAAAAAACCCCTTTACTAAAATTACCCGCTCACTTTCCCCAAAGATCGCAAATCCCCAAAAACCATTTGTTTTTCCTTCACCCCATCTAAAAGCCACCACCCCTTGCTGGAAGCCAAACCCTTGCCCACAACACCTCCTTTGCCACCTCCCTCCAGCCTTTTCGAGGACGACTCCACCCCTCCTTCCTTCCCCTACAGTTTTATCCCACTCTCCATGTCATTCTACTTTGATTCATTCTCTCTAAATGACCAAACCCCTCAAAAAAACCCTCTTCAGACCCTCTGACTAATACTTTTATTAACTCCACACCCCCTAATTTCCACACTCCGAATTTTCTGCATAATTTTTACACCACACATTGCTCTTAAAAGGACATCTCCACTGCCTCCAACCGCCTCCTTGCTTCAGAAATTTTACAACCCAAGCTTCACACCCATAAAGAGTGTTGGTGCTACTATACTTTCATACATTCCCTTCTTTGCCTCCATAGATAATATTTTTTGCCTCAACATATACGTCAATGCACCACTCACCTTTTTCCTTCATCAATTCTATGATTAACCTCATCCTTCATAAATCCATCCGCTGACAGGTCAACTCAGAAATATCTGAAAACTTTCACTTTTTTCATACTCCTCCCCCCCAAATTTGATACCAATTTTTTTTTTCTAAATCATTGATACTCTCATCACCTTACTCTTTCTATGTTCACTTTCAATTTTCTACCTTTACACTCATTCCCAAATTCGTCCACTAACCTTTGCCATTTTTCTTTAGAATCTCCAATAAGCACAGTATCATCAGCAAAAAGTAACTGTGTCAATTCCCATTTTGTATTTAATTCCCCATAATTTAATCCCACCCCTCTCCCGAACACCCCAGCCCTTTACTTCATTTACAACCCCATCTATAAATATTAAACAACCATTGTGACATTACACATCCCTGTCTAAGAAACCCACTTTTACCGGGAAGTAGTCTCCCTCTCTTCTACAAAAACCACTAACCTGAGCCTCACTAAACCTCATAAAAACTCTTTACAGATTTAGTAACTTACCACCTATTCCATATACTTTTCAACATCTGCCACATTTCTCCCCTATCCACTCTATCATGTGCTTTTCTAAATCTATAAATGCAATAAAAACTTCCCTACTTTTATCTAAATACTGCTCACATATATGCTTCAATGAAAACACTTGATCTACACATTCTCTACCCACTCTAAAACCTCCTTGCTCATCCGCAATTCTACATTCTGTCTTACCTCTCATTTTTTTCAATAATAAACCCTACCGTACACTTTTCCTGGTATACTCAGTAAACTTATTCCTCTATAATTTTTACAGTCTCTTTTGTCCCCCTTCCCTTTATGTAAAGGGACTATACATGCTCTCCGCCAATCCCTAGGTACCTTCCCCTCTTTCATACATTTATTAAACAAAAATACCAACCACTCCAACACTATGTCCCCCCCTGCTTTTAACATTTCTGTCATGATCCCGTCAGTTCCAGCTGCTTTACCCCCTTTCGTTCTATGTAATGCCTCAAGCACCTCCCCCACACTCACATCCTGCTCTTTTTCACTCTTAAAAGATGATATACCTCCCTGGCCAGTGCATGAAATTACCGCCTCCTTTTCTTCGTCGACATTTAAAAGTTCCTCAAAATATTCTCGCCATCTACCCAAAACCTCCATCTCCCCATCTACTAACTCCCCTTCTCTGTTTTTTACTGATAAATCCATTTGTTCCCTAGACTTTCTTAACTTGTTTAACTCACTCCAAATTTTTTTCTAATTTTCATTAAAATTCCTTGACAGTACCTTTCCCACTCTATCATCCGCTCTCCTTTAGCACTCTCTCACCACTCTCTTCATCTTTCTTTTACTCTCCAAATACTCTACTCTTTTTATAACACTTCTGCTTTGTAAATACCTCTCTTAAGCTACCTTTTTCTCTTTTATCATACCCTTTACTTCATCATTCCACCAATCACTCCTCTTTCCTCCTGCACCCACCCTCCTAAAACCACAAACTTCTGCTCCACATTCTAATACTGCATTTTTAAAACTATTCCAACCCTCTTCAACCCCTCCCCCTCCACTACTCATGCCTTCACCAGTCCACCCTTCTGCCAATAGTTGCTTATATTTCACTCGAACTTCCTCCTCCCTTAGTTTATACACTTTCACCTCCCTCTTACTTGTTGTTGCCATTTTCCTCTTATCCCATCTACCTCTTACTCTAACTGTATCTACAACTAGATAATGATCCGATATATCAGTTGCCCCTCTATAAACGTGTACATCCTGGAGCCAACCCATCAACCTTTTATCCACCAATACATAATCTATCGAACTACTTTCATTACGTGCTACATTATACCTTGCATATTTATTTATCCTCTTTTTCATAAAATATATATATTACTTATTACCGAACCTCTTTCTACACATAGCTCAATTAAAGGCTCCCCATTTTCATTTACCCCTGGCACCCCAAAGTTACCTACTACTCCCTCAACAACATTTTTTCCCACTTTAGCGTTAAAATCCCCAACCACAAGTACTCTCACACTTGATTCAAAACTCCCCACGCAATTACTCAACATTTCCCAAAATCTCTCACTCTCCTCTATACTTCTCCTTCCCCAGGTGCATAAACGCTTACAATAACCCACTTCTCAAATCCAACCTTTATTTTACTCCACATATTCCTTGAATTTTAAATTTGAATTCATTATTACTCTTAATAATTAAAACATCTAGAAAAGGCAATGAGTTATTTTCCTCAAACTCAACAGTAAAGTTTATAGAATGGGCTAAGCTATATAATTTGCCAAGGAAATGGTGTATATCTACATTTTTGGGCATAAGACACAAAATATTATCAACATATCTGAACCATTTAGCTCTATTAGGGAGGATTGTGTTAAGCAGCCTTGTTTCAAAAAATTCCATATATAGGTTACTAAGAACTGGTGAAAGTGTATTTCAAAAAGCCATTTGGATAATTTATATGAAACTGATCCTATGAAGCTAATAATTGGTCAGACTGCATTCCCTGGTTTGTGTGTTTTTATTAGTCCATACATGTAAGGTAAAGATGGATTAGTGGAAGTAAACTTAGAAAAAATCCCCTAGAAACCGTTAACAGCAATTTCAATAAAACAATAAAACTTCTACTGAAAGGCAAGGATGAATTAGTCAGACAATTTACTTCCACTAATCCATCTTTACCTTACATGTATGGACTAATAAAACACACAAACCAGGAATCCAGTCAGACCAATTATTAGCTCCATAGGATCAGTTTCATATGAATTATCCAAATGGCTTGTTGATATTTTGACCCCTATTGTTGGAAAAATTTCTAATTTTTAATGTCAAAAAACAACAAGATTTATTTAAAAAATTA
>NC_069400.1:25196375-25231375 GCF_026875155.1 Cherax quadricarinatus
TCTCCATAGTTTTACATGCTAACACTGGGTCCTACATATGCTGTCCTTCACACCTCTAGCAGTTAATTTGTTTCGATAGACTTACTGTAGACCGTTCCTGGTTGAACGCACAGTGCCTTTGCTTCCTTTCTCAGAACCCACTGAGAGATACTCTTTGGTCTCACCGCCTTCGGCGCATCTAAATCACAAAGCAGCTAGTTCACCTCCTGCTCGGGTGCGTGTGTATTGCCTACGACGCTTACTGGTGCACTCTCTGGCTTGTTTGCTTCTGCCCTTTCTGCCTCCTCTGAGATTACCTAAATTTCATGCTGAGCTCTTCACAGATTTCCTTTTCATTCCTTGAGAGTTCCTCACCTTGGTTTTCCTATTGTTTACGAACTTCTGTGCCTCCCTTCACTTTCTGGCCACATATTCCATTATCTCTGTCCCTGTCTTTCCCTCTAGCTCCATTTCCTACTGCCCCTCATTTAGAAATTGCTTCCTGCCTTTGTAGTCCCTTCTCTTGAGGTAACCCTCTCTGGAGGGTTACCCACTCTCCACTGTTAATTCACAAGGTATTCGAAGCTCAGTTCGTATGATTACTAGTGCCGAGAGGCATTTCATATGTAATATCCTCAGTGTCGGAACCACTCAGAGTGAATAAAAGATCCAACCGTTGCTGGTTCATCCTCTTCTCCATCACCATCTCCAGCATCTTAGCCCTCCGCCGTTTCTGGTTCTCCGTGTAGCTCTAGTTTCTCCCATCAATCTCCTTGTGGTCAAAGTCTTCCTGTTTATGAGGGCCCTTCTGGCCAGCTCAACAAGTGTATCCACTATTGCGAGGTTACATGCTTATGTGTATGAGTGCGTGCGTGCACATGTGTGTGTGTGTGTGTGTGTGTGTGTGTGTGTGTGTGTGTGTGTGTGTGTGTGTGTGTGTGTGTGTGTACGTGTTTCTATCTTTGCCTGCCTGTCTGTCCTCTCCCACACTGCCTTGCAAATACCCTCATGTGGATTATTCCTGCTGCCGTCAATATGCATATTAAATATTGCCACCACACAGAAATAGCTCTTGAGTAATTACACCTGTGAAAGGTCAGAGGTCTCTTCACAAGCCGGGTCAACAAAGGTTATCGCCTGGGTGAAGTCCCAGATCATTTTCCCAACAGCAGGCGTCAGCAAGATCAAGCGGTAGCGCCGGTTGCAAAAAAAAAAAAAAAAAAAAAAAAAAAAAAAGGTACTAACTGGGACAAGTCTCTAGGGAAGTCAACAAAAGCTCGCTCACTTAGCCTAATGGTTCACACGCTGGTATTCCGAGCGTGACGAATAGGTCACATTTCGGGTTTAATTATGTATGCACCTGGCTAATTAACTGCCGCACAATTATGAAGGTTTAATGTGTCCGCTGTTGAGTGATATAATGCAAATTATCAAGGAATATTGCACATTATCGCAACGTTATTGCCAATTATCGTACATTATCGAACAATGCCGTGCACTGGCATATGCAATTTTAGATAACGTTGCATTTACCGTCACTATCGTTCATTTTCAGTTATCAGTGTATGTTATCATATTCCTTTGTTTTGTAGTGGCCAGCTTTATAACACCAAGCTATCCTAGACATCAGAATACATTAATATTATTTTCAGGATGAAACCATATCACACTGCTACTGTATAATACTGAAAGTTTTCAGTTTTCAGTGAAGGACATTGACATCAATGTTTGTAGGAGAGAATCTGAAGTATAGTAAACTTAAAATATCACAGAAGATTTTGTTTTGAGTAATAAAATGGGTAATTTCTTGAGCGAATGAGATCCAGGAATCAGATGCATCAAACACGATAATAAACATATAATCAAAGAATCCAGCACCAAATTAAGATGATACAATGTGCGATATGCGGTTCCCATTACAGCCAAGTCACTGATAGCGTAAAAGGATCACGTGAGGATAATTTACACGAGAAAAACTCAGGAGCTTATAATATTACACTTTAGTTTTCGGCCCTGGAGAGAAAGACGTCATTATGAGATTAAAGAGCTCGTCTTCGTGTCTGTTAATAGGACCTCGCGTGAGTAACAGGAGAGTTTTTCTAACCGATATAACGTATAAACTAATGACAGCGACCCCACGTTCACGTCCATTAAATCCTAAAACGTGTGTTGTCATATATTAATGAATTATCTACGCCCATGCTTCACAGTCATGCAAAATTCTAATTCTTCCAGTGATATTGGTCGAACAGAAGCTCAAATGTCTCTCCTTGTGTTCAAGGGATTGTGCCTTCTCTCATAGTGTTCCAAGTATTCATCCCTCTCTGCTAGTATTCCAGACTTATCCATCTCAAAGAGTCAGTCCCCTCTTTTGGCATTCTAAAGATTGATATTCCAAGATTTCAGCCCTCTTTTTACTGGTATTCCAAGGACTGTTCTCTCTCTCTGCTGGTATTCCACAGGCTCAGCCCTTCCTGCTGGTATTGACACTCAGATCACTATGCTGGTATTCCAGAGACCCTGCCATGTTTTCCAGTCTTCGTGACTTGCCGCTGCTTCTTTTTTTTATATATTTCAGAGGTTTTGTCTTTTATCCTGCAGAAAAAGGGCAGAGTCCTCCTCCTTCCCTACTCCTTTCGTAGTTACGCGTCGGGAGGGAGTGTAGTGTCGGTAATTAACTCCTTTATCACACGGGATCTAAGTGTAAATAAATTACAATGATTGCCTCCTTTCAGCCTGCACGACAGAGATGGACCGAGGGGTGGGTTAATGCACGTGTGTGGACGGCGTACGAGTGTAAGTGGGTGGAGGTCGGTGCACTTACTCGCCAGTATATATCCTCACTCATTTGCACTCGCTACACTGTATTAAATAATTTGCGTGTGCGAGAGTCTAACCGAAGCTAATAGTGCCTTAAATGCTGTCGATAGGCATTATCGATTCCTGGCCACTTCATCTCTCTAATACCCTTTCTTAAGACAGTGTATGGTATTTTCTTAAGCCACTTCAGCAACGAGTGTGTGTGTGTGAAAGACTGTGAATGAAGAACTTCAAAAGTGGATCATCTCTAGATGAGAGACTGCCACAAAAAAAAAAAGGCATCGAGTAGAGTGGGCTTCAAAACCTGGTGGTCCTTGGTCAAGGACTGGTAAGGTTATTCACCTGATAACATTATTCCACCTCTAAATCGGCAGGATGGGACTACCTTTACTAGTAGTCAGGAGACAGCTGACCTCCTCGCAGAACTATTTGCTGCCAATATTCAAGTTCCTGATTCAGCTAGGGAACCTCCTTTCCCGGGAGCTGTGTCAAAGCTGTCAGAGGTTACAATAATGTAGGATGAAGAGTATCTTCTTAAATCCCTGAACCAAAAAAAGGCTGTGAGCCCAAAAAAGTTGAGCCCAAGATTGCTGAGTAGATGTGCAGACCAGCTTCCGTCACGTCTTACTCGTATCTATCAACACTGCCTAGAACTGTGTAAACTGCCTCCTCTGTGGAAAGAGACAAATGTAATCCCTGTTCACAAAAAGAAGAAAAGAGCAGAAATCAGCAACAACAGACCAGTGTCACTCCTGTCAAGATTCTTAACAGTCTTAATAATCTCACAGCAGATGACAGCGTTTTTCCACTACCACATGTTTCTTTGTGGCAGTCAGTATGCCTTCAGAAAAGATGACTCTGCTGTTAGTCTCCCCTATGTGGCACCAGTCACTGGATGAATGCAGAATCATCTGTGTATTAGCACAGATGATTCTGCATTCATAGAGTATGGCATCAGGGACTCGTGACAAAACTGCAAGCACTAGTAGTCACTGAATGCACTATCATCCCACAGTGATTATATATCACTGGTCAACAATTTTTGAAAAGTTGTATGCTTCTTAAATGAGATTAGTTAATTCTTATGTATTTTCTTGTCCTGAATTCAAATATCACCTTGAAAAATGCTTATCGACTATAGGCTTAAAGATATGAAACATGTAATATTTGATTATTTTATTATAACGTACAATATGTGTCAGTATCCTTTAAACTAATCCGTATCTACTCTCTGCCTTTTTGCTTGATGCTTATAGTGGCCAATGTCCAGCAATAGTTTGCAATCTTCAAATCAGCTGCTAGGGGATTCCACTGTTGAAGAAGAGAGCCTAGCAGCTCTGCCTTATTTTTGTGTAGTTGCAGATCCCTGACAAGGTCATGGAGTTCCCCTTTTGTTATGAGATGTGGCCCTAGAGGAGTGTAATCCAGCACTGTCATCCTTCTCTTCTTCCTCCTCACCACTTTCTTCATCCAACTCGAAGGATACCGAAGTTGGTGCATCAGGAACAGGTAGACCTTCTCCATGTGAAACTGGGCGAATAGCTGATGGAATGTTTGGATATTCATTGTACTCCTTTTGTTTTTGGCAACCCCTTTTGTACTGGAGGTACCATGCATAAATAACAATTGTTGGTATGGTCTGTTGGCTCTTACCATGTCATTGGCACAGCAAAAGGCATTCCTTTCCTCTTCCTGTTCAACCATTGGCGAAGGTTAGTAGCACAATTCTTGCAGCATATGTGTGGAGCCCAGTTCTTATCCTGGTTGCCAATCTTACATCCAAAATATAGGTAATATGCCTTTCTAACCATAGCAGTTATATGGCGCTTCTGTGATGCAAAGGTCACCTCACCACAAATGTAGCTGAAGTTGTCTGCACTATTCCCACAACTACGAGCCATCTGAAAGGAAACAACAATAGTTAGAAGATAAACATAAAATTTATTCATTCATTTATCATTATAATACAGAGCATAATAGCTCTGTGGAAGTATTTATATCATTCAGCAGGAAAATAAAATTAATATAATATGCCTCACATTTATATCAATAGCTTGCTCAGTGAATATTTATTATAAGTTTAAAAAGTGTTTGGCTAAGAAAATCACCGACTTTTCACTTCAGAATATAAACTCGCACAACACAACCACCTTCTATGACTACTGGAACAATAATGAAGGTCAGCGAGACTGTGAGTGTGGTGATAAACATACTGCCGCAAGCCTGTTGGAGCCTGTTGTGACACGTAGGTGTATATTGAAAAGTAGAGCTAACAAACAATTTTAGCCATGATATTCATTATCAGTGACGTAAAATTAGTTGGAAATTGATACTCTGGTCTCGGAAGCATTTTGGTTATTGACCAGTGTTACTTTCAAGGTACATCTATAAGAGTTAATTCTCTCTATTGTTGCTAGAGTTCCGTAGGAAAGCGCACTTTTGCCACTGTTACGGAATATCTGCTTCACTGACCTTTTTTAACTCATAACAGAATCACATGCGACTGTACCCTGATATTTACTTACCCAAAGAAGGAAATGGCACCTGCTCTCAATTACATCAACCACCATCTTTCAGCATTATCAGCCTGGGGGAAAATGAAGGCAAATTATATATATTTCAGGGGAAAAAAATGATGGTGGTCTCTACGCACCATGATGGTAATGCTGGAGCAGTGGTAAGAATGAATGGGAGGATGAAGTTGATATATTCGGGGAGAAATTTGATTCCGCGTTGTAAATTTCAAAAACAATGGGACCATGAAGCTTACAGCACTAAAACGTATCTCGCATCTTCTCAACAGTAAAGGCTGCAAGACTATACTAAGCACAAGTGCGTTTACATATTGAGTATGCTCCATTTTCTTGGACTGCCTGGACCCCACTCACCTACTACTTCTTGACAGAATAGAGAACAGAACAAGAAGACTCATCTCTTGTCTGGACCGGGCTTGGAGAACTCAGTCATTACAGAAAAGCCTTTAACACCGGAAGGATGTGTGTGGCCTTACTGTTATGTTTAGGTAACACACCACATCTACACAACAAGACCGGCAGAGAACAACTACACTCTGGTTGTACCATATTCAAGAACATCACTTCATTTTAAGTCATTCATTCCTAGAATAATCCAAGTCTAGAACCTGTTCACAAAGCATAATGACATCGATGAAATACAGCCAGTTTACTAACTGCAGTTGCTGGCCCACAGATGACTCCAACCTCATTCTGTTCCCTATTTGCAAGTTTCATAACATTAAATAGTTTTTCAAGTGAGCTGTGGTAGGTAATAGCTCTTAGCCTATAAGTAAAAAAAGGAACGCATACCTGGAGTTTACCTGGAGAGAGTTCCGGGGGTCAACGCCCCCGCGGTCCGGTCTGTGACCAGGCCTCCTGGTGGATCAGAACCTGATCAACCAGGCTGTTGCTGCTGGCTGCACGCAAACCAACGTACGAGCCACAGCCCGGCTGGTCAGGAACCGGCTTTAGGTGCTTGTCCAGTGCCAGCTTGAAGACTGCCAGGGGTCTGTTGGTAATCCCCCTTATGTATGCTGGGAGGCAGTTGAACAGTCTCGGGCCCCTGACACTTATTGTATGGTCTCTTAACGCGCTAGTGACACCCCTGCTTTTCATTGGGGGGATGCTGCATCGTCTGCCAAGTCTTTTGCTTTCGTAGTGAGTGATTTTCGTGTGCAAGTTCGGTACTAGTCCCTCTAGGATTTTCCAGGTGTATATAATCATGTATCTCTCCCGCCTGCGTTCCAGGGAATACAGTTTTAGGAACCTCAAGCGCTCCCAGTAATTGAGGTGTTTTATCTCCGTCTGGAATTGCTGGGATGTTGCATCCGGAGGCTTGTAGACTACCACAATGACTAGGTTTTGGTTCTCGACCTTTACTGCTAAAGCTTCCACTACATCATTTGAGGCATTTAGCAGTTCTGTGCAAACAAGTGACTCTGCAATGTACAGGCCAACCCCCCCTCTTTTGCCTGTTCACTCTGTCACATCTGTATAGGTTGTAACCTGGGATCGATATTTCGTTGTCCAAGTGATCCTTTATGTGGGTCTCAGTGAAAGCCGCGAACATTGCCTTTGCCTCTGCAAGCAGTCCACGGATGAAAGGTATTTTGTTGTTTGTTGCTGGCTTTAGACCCTGTATATTTGCAAAGAAGAATGTTATCGGACTGGTGGTATTGTTGGTACTGGGGGGGGGATTTTTTTTCCGGCATTAGTATCAGTATCTGTTGGTTTGGAGTGGAGGCCATCGACTGTGGTTCCACTCCAGGAATGACTGGATTTGGTGTACGATTTCTGCCATTTCCTGCCAGTTTTTTTTCCTTCCTGGCACTAAAAAACCTCTCCCTCTTGAGTGGCTGTGGCTACCCAGGTTTTCCCATGGCCTGGATGTTTTGTATCTTTTTGTCCCCTTTAGATGGTGTGCCTGGCAATTTAAGTTATAGCGCAAATCTTTCTGTACTGAAGAGGTACACATTTCAGGGTGAAAAAGCTTACAGGAAGGGAGTTTGCATTTTCCTGTTGTCACATGGGCATGGCATTTTCTAGGGAGGTCATAGTTGCACGTCCCGTCTGTTTTTCCAGATTTCCCATGTCTGCAGATACCAAGTGCATAGCATGTGCACAGGCTTGGTTTCCGTTTGCCTTGGGTTTCTGTGACTGTATCTCCTGTTGGTGCATGTTTCCCTGTCTTATTCCTATCCTCCCTAGCACCATCAATGGAGCTCCCACCAGTTGTTTTTGGTAATATATCCTCACTATTGCTAGTGGAGTCCTCTTGTTTGCTATTTCCTGTGGTATTTCTAGTTTGCAATATTGGTTTTATCTTATCTTTGACTACACTTGTTTCCCCACTACGGCTCCTGTCTCCTATGAGGTCATTTATATGTATTCCTTCCTGCGTATAATTCCCGACTACCTGGACAAAATCTCCAGCTTCACCATTGCTGTCTCCCAGGACAGCACCTCCAGCATCAGAATTACCGTCTCCCAGGACAGCACCTCCAGCTTCACCATTACTGTCTCCCAGGACAGCACCTCCAGCTTCACCATTACTATCTCCCAGGACAGCATTATCAGCCCCACATTTACTGACTACCAGGACATCACCTCCAGCCTTACAGTTTCTGACTACATGGCCAGTATCAAGGGCAGTACCATTCAGCCCAGACTTTTTATGTTCCCATCTGTTGTAGAAAGCTTCCAGGTTGTCTATGAAAGCAGTTTTGATGTTATCCTCTTTTAATACCCTTGTGATTTTAGTCCACAGATTTTCCTCATTTGGGCATACCCAAAAACACTTCCCTGTTTTAATACTGCTTGTAGCTAGTTCTTGGATATCTGCACAAGGGGCGTGACACCAATTTCCACAAAAATTACAATTTATCCATGTGGAAGCCCGTTTGTTTGATTGACTGCAGACTATACAGAGCTTCATAATGATTTGAATGGTTGATTTACTGTAATTCTACTAGCAACCTCTTGAATACTCTATTAATAACCTCCTTAAATGAAGCTCTAGCTATTTGTATTTCTATTTCTAACTGTACTTGTATATTGGACAGCTTACCGTGTACGTTCCTGATTTATATTTATTGTTTGTGTTTGATAAGGGCGCCTACAACCCCATCCGTTTACAGTCTGCTTTATTGTCCAACGAATCCGTTTGAAACCAGTCAAGGATTTGGACCATCAAGGGCTCGGACCAGTCGATCTGATCTGATCAGTGGATCACTTATTTAAAACATACTAGTCGGTGATTTGGGCTAACACATGAAGGATCTACTTGAAATTATATACCCGAGTAATATGTGATTTGATTGATACAAAAGTATAACTTGCGTGTTGAAGGGCCGGTAATTTCTGGCAGCTCCTACAATGACGAACGGTCGAGCGTCAACCCTTGTTTATCAATCGCTGTATCTAGCTTTTCTAGTTTTTTTTCGTCTCCACCACAATAAATGCTATATTATCACTATAGTTGACTGGTGGAAATTTTGGAGGAAGGACTCTTTTTCTGTAGTAATAATTGCTTCTCGTTGTGTATATTGCGACCGCATAGCCAACCTCCGTAAAACCATTGTCCAATTAATTAAAATGAGAGAGAGAGAGAGAGAGAGAGAGACGAGTAGAAGAGAGAGAGAAGAGAGAGAGCAATGAGAGAGACGAGAATAGAGAGAGAGAGAGAGAGAGAGAGAGATTTGTGGGAAAGGGCATACTTGTGTGCATGGGAATCTAAGGAGCAGAAGCAGGTGTAGAGGAGTGCATGCATGGGTGCCTGCCTGCTTGGATTTATGCAAAGGAACGTGTGTACATACGCGTGAATTCGAAGCAATAAAAACAGCAAAAGCCGTATTTCCATTATCGCTCGCAAGCGTTGGTCGTATCTCGCCTTCGTTTGGCCTTGCGTATTCCTGCTGTACTACCGCTTAAAGTTCCCGTTATTCCACAGGTCATTAGCTTGTGGAAGTTTGTGTTGGCTCTCTTGTTAGAGTCTCCTGTAATGTGCGTGTTATCTGCTGGGAAAACATACTAGGTGCTTAATTAGCGCATACAGCCCCGTTCCTTCGTTTGTGATGGGCGTGGCTCCTTGATGTGTGTGTGTGTGTGTGTGTGTGTGTGTGTGTGTGTGTGTGTGTGTGTGTGTGTGTGTGTGTGTGTGTGTGTGTGTGTGTGTGTGTGTGTGTGTATGTGTCTGTATGTCTGTGTGTGTGTCTGTGTGTGTATGTGTGTGTCTGTGTGTGTGTCTGTGTATGTGTCTGTGTGCGTGTCTGTGTGTATGTCTGTGTGTGTGTCTGTGTATCTCTGTGTGTATCTAAGTGCGTCTCTGTGTTTTTTTTCGCGTGTGCGTATTGAAATGGAAGCTGCCAACATTTCGATCCATACTGAATCATTGTCTGATTCCCTTGCGTCCTATTAATGGTTCATGACTTAGCCGAAAAGTCGTCGTAATATCCTCTCCCGATTGCGGGTAACCTGGAAATTGTTTCAGGTGCGGTATTATGACTTGTAATAAATTATATATAGAGATATTTTACGTTGGTTTTTTTAATATGTTTTGTGAAATTGTTGGGAACGAAAATGAATGGAGTTAAATTGGCAGAGTCAAATTACCTGGAGTCAGGTTAACGGGAGTCAAGTTAACGGGAGTTAAGTTAACGGGACTCAAATTACTGGGAGTCAAGTTAACGGGAGTCACGTTAACGGGAGTCAAGTTATCAGGAGTCAAGTTAACGGGAGTCAAATTAATGGTAGTCAAATTAACGGGAGTCAAATTACTGAGAGTCAAGTTAACGGGAGTCAAATTACCGTGAGTCAAACTACTAGGAGTCAAGTTAATAGGAGTCAAATTACCGGGAGTCAAGTAACCGGAGTCAAACTACCGGGTGTCAAATTACCGGTAGACAGATTACCGGGTGTCAAATTGCCATCAGTTAAATTACCAAAAATGAAATTATCTGGAGTCAAATTATCAGGATTATCAGGAGTCAGATTACTGGTCACAGTACAATACAAGTCAGATACCTGAACACTATTATTGAAGTGTGTGTATACTACTATTGAGGTGTGTGTACACTACTATTGAGGTGTGTGTACACTACTGAGGTGTGTGTACACTATTGAGGTATGGGTACACTACTATTTAGGTGTGTGTACAATATTACTCAGTTGTGTGTACGATAAATCCAGCTAAGTATACATTACCATGAGGTATGAGCATAGAGTGTGTGTGTGTGTGTGTGTGTACTAACTTATTTGTGGTTGCAGGGGTCGAGTCATAGCTCCTGGTACCACTTCTTCCCTGATCGCTTCTAGGTTCTCTCTCTCCCCCTGCTCCATGAGTTTTATCAAACCTCGTCTTAAAACTATGTATGGTTTCTGGCTCCACTACGTCACTTTCCAGACTATTCGACTTCTTGACAACTCTGTAACTGAAGAAATACTTCCTAATATCCCTTTGACTCATCTGAGTCTTCAGCTTCCAATTGTGATTCCATGTTTCTGTCTCATCTCTGGAATATCTTGTCTCTGTCCACCATGTCAATTTCTCGTAGCATTTTATATGTCACTATGTTGTCTCCCCTAACCCTTCTGTCCTCCAGTGTGGTGAGGCCAATTTCCCTTAACCTTTCTTCATAGGACATTCCCCTTAGCTCTGGGACAAGTCTTGTTGCAAACCTTTGCAATTTCTCTAATTTCTTGAAGTGCTTGATAAGGTGTGGGTTCCAAACTGTTGCTGTATACTCCAATATGGGCCTGACGTACACAGCGTGTGTGTGTGTGTGTGTGTGTGTGTGTGTGTGTGTGTGTGTGTTGTGTGTGTGTGTACTCACCTATTTGTACTCACCTATTTGTGGTTGCAGGGGTCGAGTCATAGCTCCTGGCCCCGCCTCTTCGCTGATTGATACTAGCTCCTCTCTCTCCTTGCCCCATGAGCTTTATCATACCTCGCCTTAAAACTATGTATGGTTCCCGCCTCCACTACGTCATTTTCTAGGCTATTCCACGGCCTGACAACTCTGTGACTGAAGAAATACTTCCTAAAATCCCTTTGATTCATCTGAGTCTTCAACTTTCAATTGTGACCTCTTGTTTCTGTGTCCCATCACTGGAACATCCCGTCTTTGTCCACCTTGTCTATTCCGCGCAGTATTTTATATGTCGTTATCATGTCTTCCCTGACTCTCCTGGCCTCCAGTGTCGTCAGGCCGATTTCCCTCAACCTTTCTTCGTAGGACAATCCCCGTAGCTCTGGGACTAGTCTTGTTGCAAACCTTTGCACTTTCTCTAATTTCTTGAAGTGCTTGGCTAGGTGTGGATTCCAAACAAGTGCTGCATACTCCAGTGTTTGTGTGTGTGTGTGTGTGTGTGTGTGTGTGTGTTTGTGTGTGAGTAAGATCACTACAATGTATGTACATAATGCCACCTATATTCATGCCAATCCCACTAATGCGTGTGCGTACATGCATACCACTAACATGTGAGTGCGTGATCGGTTCGCTCATGTGCGTGTATGCACAACCTCACTCAAGTGTGTGTACAATAACTCTCAGGTATGTACAATATCCCTCACGGGTGTGTACAATACCACTCACGTGTGCATATAAAATATCACTTACATGGGTGCAACACCGCTCAACTATATAGACAATAATTTCCTACCCTCCAGGGAGAGGGTGCTGCTGAATCCCATTTTTCTCATAGTTTTTCATATAGTATTTCAGGTTAGGAGGGGAACGGGCGCACAAATCCTAGACTGTTGTAACCCCACAGTTTTCCAGCACATTTCTTTTTTCCTGATATTCCGAGGGAGATATAGAATCCTTGTAATGGAAAGCCTTGGAAAAAGACGTTTCTTAGCCTTCGTTTCGTTAACGTTATTTGTAACGTGGTCCAATTGCCGTTTTCAGAAGGTCAGTGATTAATGAGAAGTTTGATGAATGAGACATTCGCACAACATTTGGGTATTTTTGTTTTGGAAGTGTTTCGCTAGTCAGTGGTTTCCTCGGTCCAAAACAGAGATGAACGGCAGAGGATGGGAAGGATTTTGAGGTAATCAGTCGCTCAGCCTTAAGTCGGTGTGTCCAATCCATCTATCTTCCAATATTCATCACTGTATTGGACTGAGGAAGCCATTGGCTGGCGAAACGTTTCTACAACAAACATTCCCTGGTTTTGCTCATGTATCTCATTCATCACCTTGTCGGCTTTCTGAACCATTTACATAACACAGACAAGTTTGGCGTGAAAGCATAATGATTTAGTTCAAGACAGAAATTCGAGTTGAGATTATTTCTTCCCCGCTGCAATGTTGATTCTGGTAAAATTGTCCTGGTCAGTATTGTTTTGAGCAGTATTTCCCTGGGCAGTATTGTCCTGGGGAGCATTGTCATGGCCTGTATTTAACTCGGAAGGATTACCCTTGGTAGTATTGCCCTAAATAATACTGTCCTGGACAGTATTGCTCTGGGTAACATCTCACTTCACTCATCTGGAAGGAAGAAAACATGACTAAGTATAATATTCTCTCTCAAAAAGCAATTGTATCAAAGATTCCATGATGTTATTGTGTCAGGCACGTATCATTAGTTTAGTGGTATGATACTTGTCCCATACACCACCACCGTGGAATCTTGGCACACAGAATCTCTTTTTGAATGCTACTGATAATCTCTGTCCCTCCCTAAGGGCCTAACCTACTTTAGGTAGTTGGCCCTGCTCACATGTGGCGCCGTCTTCAACTGCTGCATTTCTCTATGTGCTTTACCACTCCATTGCTAATTTTGTGGCCCACATTATGGGCCTCACGTACATCCATTAATAGGCCACACCCGCATGTGACGATATCTTCAGCTAATGCACTTCATTATTACTTCTAGTGGCTCCAATATAAAAGTCACCATCCTCATACCCTTCTTCTAAAGTTAAAAAGCCTGTGGGTAGGCGAAACGTTTCTCAGAAAACATACCCAGGTGTTGTTGAGTAAGACATGTGCAACACTTAGACATTTCTATTGAAGACATGTTTCGCCTGCTAAGCAGACTTCATCAGTTGAATACAGAGGCGACTGCAATCCTTGAAAAAGTAGAAATGGAGAGGCACTTTGAAGTGATACGTCCCTCTGTAGTGATGAAAGATGGTTTGTCTCTTTAGTCCTACAGTCTCTGATTAAGAGACTGACCATCTTCCATAAAGCTGAGGGACTTATCAGAGCTCCATTTTCACTGTCTCCAGGACTGAAATCACTTCTATGGTCAACTGGTGAAGCCTGTGTAGCAAGTGAAACGTTTCGTCAATAAATAATAATAATAATAATAATAATAATAATAATAATAATAATAATAATAATAATAATAATAATCTTTATTTCTACAAGTACATGATACAACTTACACACACCTAGGTGTCATACTATATAGAAAGCCGCTGGTTATGCTGAGCATTTCGGCCGACTTAGGTTAATTTTGTCTCCAGGATGCGACCCACACCCAGTCGCCTAACACCAAGGTACCTACTTACTGCAAGATGAACGGGGACAGCAGGTGTCTTAAGGAAACACTTAATGTTTCCACCCGTATCGGGGATCGAACCACGGACACTCAGTGTGTGAACTGAGTGCGCTACCAACCGAGCTACGGTACACCTGAAGATATCCAAGTGTAGCATGGGTCAATAAGCCTACTGCGGTGCTTCATATTTCGACTTACATTGCCGATCAAAGAAAAATAGCCTAGAAATTTAGGCCCATCATGCAACACAAATGAGAGTTAAAGTTGATGCGTCTGATAATTTTGGTTGCCACGACTTCCCAGATCTCTAGGCTGTTCCAGCCTGTGTACGACTGCCTCCATAATTTAAAATGTTAACCTCTGCGGTCACCTCCTAGGCTCCGTCGTTTTCACTTATTGAATACTTAATGAAGACTTCCTCGAAAGACGAAACTCGGCGATAAGGCGGAAGCTGCGGTTGCGCTTCTGGCAATCTTTCGCAGGTGGTCAACTGACCTACTCTACACCTGAGCCTACCTGAGTGTATGTAAATGTGTGTGTGTGTGTGTGTGTGTGTGTGTGTGTGTGTGTGTGTGTGTGTGTGTGTGTGTGTGTGTGTGTGTGTGTGTGTGTTTGTAAATGTGTGTGTGCGCGTGTATGTGTGCGTGTATGTGTGCGTGTATGTGTGCGTGTTTTAAACATTCTCTAAAATATTTTCTGTATTTACAAAATTAAACTATTGCTAATGGATTAAATGATCACTAAAACTTGACAATTTTTTAAGTTATTTCTACAAATTATATATATATAACAGGTATTACCATTAATTATGGCTCCTCAAAAGAATCAGTGAGATGTTAATAAATCTTAGGAAGTTAATGGTGGGCATAGATGTATCGCATTGCTGGGTTCATAGGTGTATTGCTTGTCTGGGGTCATAGATGAATAGCTTGCCTGGGGTCATTGATGAATAGCTTCGCTGTGGTTATAGATGTAGCACTTGACTGGCCTCAGCATCATTCAGTCGAAGAAAAGAATAATACATAAGGAAATTACTTTAGGGTGTTTTCCTGCTCATTGAGACAATCATTAAATTTATTCGTCTATACAGACAGCGAAATTAAATATGTTATCGTTTATGAGGTTGCTCATACTTGGGGGTGAGTGTTGGCGTGTACTTGTATGCACGTTCCTTGTTTTGCTAACCGATTTATGTCAGCAGGGGTCGAGTTTCATGTCCTAGGCCCGCTTATCAACTTCTCTCAAGTATTCATGCCTAATTTTAAAACTTTTATGCAATCGATTTCTGCAACTTACTCATCCAAATTGTTCCACTTACTGAGCACGTTCACGCTGAAGAAGTAATTTCTAACATCTATGTGATTTCATCCTCCATTCTTATGTTCTTATGACATTCCTCAGGTCACGTGCGTCACATCTCACTCTCCGCCTATATATATAATGTCTTTCTACCTCTGTATGTTAGAAGTGATCAAGGTCCCAGGACCGAAACGTTTTCTAATAAATATGTTATAGTGTTTGCTTACGTGTCTTTCTAAACCAACTTGTCGGTATTTATTACCAAGGTTTATACCATCAGAAATCTTCCCTATGAGGATAGACTGAGGGCCCTGAATCTGCCTTCTCCAGAAAGGCATAGAATTAGTGGGGATATGATTGAGGTGTATAATTGGAAAACAGGAATTAATAAAGGGAATGTAAATAACGTGCTAAAAATATCTAGCCAAAAATATCTAGGCCAAACATTTCCACAATAAAGAACGGTGAGAAACTAGGGGTTTAAGGTAATAGGTCCCTCAGCCTGGAGTTGATGTGTACAGGCTATCAGTCTTGACAAAAGTATATCATATACACGGGGGAGAGGTTTATATACTTCAAACAGGTGAGAGGAAGTAGTTGTAGGCGCGTTATCGGCTTTCTAAACCATTTATTTACCAGCTAGACACAGCAACACCTTGGGATCTTGATACAGGGAATTCTTCAATGCTTTCCCTACCTATAGTATGACCTACTTCCACTAGTGGATTTTTCCATCGGTGAAGCCGTCTTCAGCTGCTTCGCCTCACCTGACTGCAGTATATAAACCCCTTCTCAGCGCATTTGCTTTACTTTTCACAAGATTGATGGACTGAGCACACCATCTCCAGCCAGAGGGACAGATTACCTCAAATTTCTTGTCGCCTTGTACCGTTCTTCTCTGTATTGGACTGATTCACTGGCTGGAGAAACATTTCCACAGTAAAGATAACCCAAATGCTGCACAAGTGTCTCATTTTGAACCTTTCATGAACATGCTCTTATAATATTATTAGCATGAACCGATCATGCTTTTATCATATTATTAGCATGTGGATCATGCTCTTACATTGTCGTTAGGGTGGATCGATGATGCTCTGCACTGTAATAGCTTATTAACCCCCATGTATATTTATTAATAGTTTATTAATGGGTAAGCGGTAAACTAGGAGTCACAACTCACTGGAAAGGTGAGCTCCAATTCCTTGCGCCACAGAGCCCTTCATCAGCATCCAGGCACCTGCACTTTACAGCTAATGTAAAAACACGACAAATCACAAGAAGTATCGTGTAATCCTTCGCTCGCTGTGAAGAGTGTTTTTAATTTGAAGGAGAGGCCCCTGCATCACACTTGATTCCCGTAGAGGTATTGGCTTCATTAACAATATTAAAGATAATAAAAGGAGCAATAACGGGGGATGTCTGCGCCAATAAATTTCAGACGAGGATATTGGTTGTGTTGGGAGGAGGTGAGTTGGGGGTAGGAGGCTGAGGTAACTCAGTGTTTTTAATACTGTGTTTTAATATTGTCTGGCGAGTCTGGCGGTCAGCTGTGTTTGAAGAAGTTCCTGTGGACGGATTTAGTGTCGTTTTTGATGAAATGAGTTTATGGAAGACAAGTAAGAAGATAAAGACAAATGTTGCAGTACAATATTTCATTAGGCCAATTCCCTCTTTGTAGAGTTTTTATTGATAATTACGAGTGTCATTAAAGCTGCAAGGTAGCTGTTCACCACCACTCAAGCAAGGCTTAAACAATCATTATATATACACAATAAGTGTCATACACCTCACGGTGTATTCATTCAATATAGAGTCTGATTCAGTCATGACTTGATGTAGGTTACACATAACTTCAGAATCCAGGGTTTCATTCACTATACAATAAATATCATAAACCTTTAACATCTGTCTATTTAGATACTCATTTTAATGACCGCGGAGTACGGGCAAGTTTGCTTACTCCATGACTATTGTGATGGCAGTATGGCATTTTTTCTCCTTGTTTCATGCAAGCAATGGCCAGGGTTCAGGTGGAGGGTGGGTAGAGAACATTCTGTTTTTCTGCCCTTGTCTCATACATCTAGATAATGAGCTATAGTTCTTAATGTAGTTAGAACTATGTAGTTCCTCTCAGCAGATAGCCTCGCCTTCCGCTGTCTTCCATTTATTCCCAAGTATTCTGTCTCTAGTATGCACTTTCCATTTATACAAAGGACCCATACATACTGCCTTTCCTTCTTATGTACACCCATTGCACAAATGAACCACCTTGCCAAACATTTAATCTCTCTCCTCCCTGCTTTTACCATTTCAGAATTACATCCCGGAAATTATTCTCACTTTTATCTAAATTACTGCATCTCTCTCATCTTTCATCCTTACTTCTTTGGATCTTCAGTATCTACTTTTTTCATTTTCGATCTTTTCATATTCTTGTAAATATCTCGTATCTTTGTCAAAAGCGATGAATTTAGTCCTATGGTTAGATATCTACATTCAATATTTCTTAAAATTATCTCTGTTTCTAATACTTGCAGTAAATAATACTTGGAAATAGTGGATACTTTAAATAACCACAATGTTTCGCCCGACCATGTAGGCGCTTTATCAAGACACTGAATTGTTAAAGCCACTTTGTGAGTAAAATGTTTTTGGTTAATAATGGTACACTTACTGTGTGAACGAAATGTTGTGGCTAATGAAAGTATCCACAACATGTATGCTCTGCTTTTGGCTATGTTACACCACCTCCATGTTCCTTTCACGTTCATCTGCCTCCACATCCAGCAGCTTCCCACTTTCACTCCGAACAGACGTGTTCATTTACTCCCTGCGGTTACTCTATTTATCTCCCGACTAAAACTTTCTTAGTCTCAATAAAATTTACGAACAATCCCTAGTTTTTGTATTAATTTGATCTGTCTCCTTGTTCAATAATAATTATAATAATAATAATAATAATTAATAATAATAATAATAATAATAATAATATTATTATTATTATTATTATTATTATTATTATTATTATTATTATTATTATTATTATTATTATTATCACAGTTGTTCTGCGAAATAATTTCATATGAAAACTTTCTCCTTCACTTCTATTGCCACTTCATCATTCCATCACTTATTCCTCTTCTTTCTTGCACCTATAAACCTGTAGCCACAATCGTAGATTTTCTCTCACAAAGGTTTGAACGTGTGTGGCTCGATCCTCCGCCCCTTGTAGCTACAGGCTTATATTACACACTCTCACACTGCATTCTGAATTTCACATCACACCTCCTTGCAACCTCTTCCCCACTTTTACTGCTTATCTTTTGTTCCAATAATTGTTTGCATCTCGCACTAACAACCCATTTGGATAATTCTTTCATTATTTTCTTTTCTATGTTTCTTGAATTTTCCGTGGCAGGGAAGCCTAGTTGGGAGAGCAGATTAGTGATCATTGAAAGAAAGATCGAGTTCTCGGCACTCCTTGTGCAGAATGACCCATTATGGGTTTAGCATTTCATAGAAATCTGTAATAACTTCATTTGCATAAAATATCGACAATGCAGATCAGTCGCTCCTCAGGAAACATGCACTTCCAAATTGTGTTATAGGCTAACCTGTGAGTGAACCTTATTTTTTACTAATAATGAACACTTCTGTCACTCATATGCCTGGCAATATAACCCTCTGTTACCCTGGTTCCTGGTAGCATAGTCTCTTATACTGTCACTCAGGTACCTGACAACACAGTCTCTTACACTGTTACTCAAGTACCTGGTAACACAGTAGCCTACAATGTCGCTCAGGTGTCTGGCAACACAGTTTCCTACACTGTCACTCAGGTGCTTGGTGGCATAATCTCCAACACAGTCACTCAGGTACTTGGTTACGTGGGATACTATCTTCTCCTCTGGGAAATTGGTGTATCGTCAGAGGGTAAACTTGCTTGGGCATGCACAAGAGAGGAACCATTTAGCAGGAGCATCGAGTGCATCTCCCTCTTGCCTCGTTCCCCACCTCCTCATCACCCTCCTGGGAGCTCTTGCACCGCTGCTAAGTCTCCTCCCATGACCCCAGGATGTTCCTATTCCCTTTGGTACACCTTTTTTTTCCACAACACCTTATCAATTAATTTAATAAGAATTTCGTTTTGTCGTGGAGTTCCGTCTTGTTTTTATTGATCTCACTGTATGCTTATTTTGTTAAGTTTTCTCATCTCAACGCCACAAATGGTCTGAATGTGAGAAATGGGCAACGGAATCAATTCTTGTGTGTGTGAGGGAGAGAGAAAGAGAATATGTTTTTATGTTTTCCCTTTTTATGTTTTCTTGTCAGTAACTGCTGGAGCAACGCTAAATTGTTTGTACACCATCTACACTATATAGTTTAGTATACAGATAATCTATATAAAAAATTCCAGATGCTCCATCACATATTATTTCTTCTAGCATACTGAATATAAAGTAATTTTTAGTTCAACCTTCCCCTTGGCTTATTATATCCCCTTAAAAACTAAAAAGCTTTCAGTACCACTCTTCTCTACGTATGAGTGCACGTATGAGTGCACGTATGAGTGCACGCATGAGTGCACGTATGAGTGCACGTATGAGTGCACGTATGAGTGCACGTATGAGTGCACGTATGAATGCACGTATGTGTATATTATTGCATATATGAGCAATTTTTTGGTATATTCTTTTGCAATTGTTTGTTGTGTATGCCCGCGGCAAATGTAATCATTTCAATGTTGATATTAATACATTTTTTTCTTACCTTTCCCCTAGCAGAGTTATAGATGCAAATTGTTTTACCACAAATATTTCGTGAAATTGGGATGAATATTAATGAAATACATACTACTTTTACTACTACTACTACTGCCACCTCCATTTCCAGCCTTACCTCTACGACTACTACCTCTCTCGGACCCGTCTCTGTCTGCTCGCTTATATATACTGGCTCTATCTTTTGTGTTAATGTGACTTTGTAAATGGTCCAAGATGGACAGAAACGTCATCATAAGCTTCTGTCTTTTATGTGCGGGTTATCTGCGTATTGTTCAAGTCACGATATTTTTCCTCTTTATTCTTTTAGTGAAACAGGTCGGTGTTCAGTTAAACCCTTGGAGGGAGAGGATGCACATATCCTAGGACAATAAGCATTAGTAGTAGACTCTCCAGGTATTCCAGTCAGTTATTATTATTATCATGGAAAGACGCTTAACCCGTAGTGGCCAATTACCGCCTGTGGAACTAAAGGTAATAAGGCTCGATTCAAAGAATGGGACGATAGGTTCAACTCAGATCAAGAGAACTTCATAGGCATCAAGACACCTTGATACCAATACTGAACATCGGCTTTCAGGTTCAGAGACTGATTACATCTACTATCTTCTCATCTACTCTTCATATAAACAAACTTAGTTGTTGCATAGGTGCCTAAATCCTTATGAAGGAGCCTTCTTTACGGGGCATCTAGGAAATTACCTACAAATATATGACTGAACTAGAAAAAAAACATATCATCCCCAGCTCTGCCTATGTCCAGAAATATTAGAACGCTTTAAAACACTAATTTCGGCAAGTGAACCGGTTATTGACAGGATGGAAGAGGAGTGTTTTAAAGTTAGGTCTAAATTCGATGCTAAGGGAAAAGCTTAAAGATATACAAGGCGTCTGATGAACAGAAGCATGATAGGGGAAAGAGGGAGAGGGTAAAAAGGAAAAGAGAGAAGGAGAGAGGAGAATGCATCTTGAAATTTTGACTAAATTTGCCAACGGAAATTTTGCCTAAAGTACCGTCTAGATAACACACTATACCGTCTAAATTAAGATGAGTATTAAGAGTTGGTCTTGCTTGTCCCAGACGCGCCGAGAGTGAGCGTGTCGCTGGGCAGGAACCTCGACGCCACCAACATCAAGGAAGGAGACGATCTCTACTTCGAGTGTACTGCCATTGCCAAGCCTCCACCTCACAAGGTCACCTGGAGCCATAACGTAAGTTATACCATGATTTTCTTCCACTCAAAGCTGTTATGATCGTATTAATGTAAAAATTAATAAATTTGTACAAAAAGAACCTTTGAAAATTTACCTAACTTTATTATAATAAGCGTAATTTAATTTAGCCAAATCTAAATAAATATATTTTAGATAACTTTACAAAATTTAATGCTAAACAATCTGAATAAATATATATTTTTCGTTAGGCGAAATTATTGCATACAAAAATTTTCGTTTACCTTATTCGGCAAGAGAAGCGTTGCTATTTAAGCCAAAATCGCAACCTTTACCTATTCGGCAGGACATTTATATATATATATATAATTATATATATATATAAAATATATATATATTTTATATATATATATATATATATATGTGTGTGTGTGTGTGTGTATACATATCATTATCTCTCAGACCACAGCATGATTAGTGCCTGCATATTTGGCAGACTCCCTGGAGTCTGGCGATGTCGAGAAAGTACTGTATTTTTTGATGCCGAGTTTGCAGGTTCGAATCCTGCCGTAGACTGAGAGATAATGTGGTCATGGACCGGGCCGCGGGGGCGTTGATCCCCGGAATAACCTCCAGGTGTAAAAGATTACCACCTTTTTGGGAGTTGTTAAACATGCACATATATATATATATATATATAATATATATATATATATTATATATATATATATATATATATATATATATATATATATATATATATACACATGTCGTTCCGAATAGGTAAAATTTGTGATTTTTGGCTTAAATAGCAACGCTCTTCTTGCCGAATAAGGGAAGCGAAAATTTGTGTATGCAATAATTTCGCAAAAATCATTCTGAACCTAACGATGAAATTATATTTCATTGTGTTTATTATTAAATTATTGTAAACTTCTCTAAAAAATATTTAGTTGGATTAGGCTAAATTAAATTGCGCTTGTTAAAATAAGGTTAGGTAAGTTGTCTAAGGTTCTTTTGGCACAAAATTATTAATTTTTACATTAACGTAATTGAAAAAAACATATCTTTAAACGTATAAAAAAATTTTTTTAGAAAGGACCAGTTTTACCTATTGGGCACGACATTATACACACACACACACACACACACACACACACACACACACACACACACACACACACACACACACACACACACACACACACACACATATATATATATATATATGTCCATGGGGAAGTGGAAAAGAATCTTTCCTCCGTAAGCCATGCGTCGTGTCGTATGAGGCGACTAAAATGCCGGGAGCAATGGGCTAGTAACCCCTTCTCCTGTAGACATTTACTAAAAAAGAGAAGAAGAAAAACTTTATAAAACTTGGATGCTTAAATGTGCGTGGATGTAGTGCGGATGACAAGAAACAGATGATTGCTGATGTTATGAATGAAAACAAGTTGGATGTCCTGGCCCTAAGCGAAACAAAGCTGAAGGGGGTAGGAGAGTTTCAGTGGGGGGAAATAAATGGCATTAAATTGGAGTATCTGAGAGAGTTAGAGCAAAGGAAGGGTAGCAGTAATGTTAAATATCATTATGGAAGGAGAAAAGAGAATATGAATGTGTAAATTCAAGAATTATGTGGATTAAAGTAAAGGTTGGATGCGAGAAGTGGGTCATAATAAGCGTGTATGCACCTGGAGAAGAGGGGGAATGCAGAGGAGAGAGAGAGATTTTGGGAGATGTTAAGTGAATGTATAGGAGCCTTTGAACCAAGTGAGAGAGTAATTGTGGTAGGGGACCTGAATGCTAAAGTAGGAGAAACTTTTAGAGAGGGTGTGGTAGGTAAGTTTGGGGTGCCAGGTGTAAATGATAATGGGAGCCCTTTGATTGAACTTTGTATAGAAAAGGGTTTAGTTATAGGTAATACATATTTTAAGAAAAAGAGGATAAATAAGTATACAAGATATGATGTAGGGCGAAATGACAGTAGTTTGTTGGATTATGTATTGGTAGATAAAAGACTGTTGAGTAGACTTCAGATGTACATGTTTATAGAGGGGCCACAGATATATCAGATCACTTTCTAGTTGTAGCTACACTGAGAGTAAAAGGTAGATGGGATACAAGGAAAATAGAAGCATCAGGGAAGAGAGAGGTGAAGGTTTATAAACTAAAAGAGGAGGCAGTTAGGGTAAGATATAAACAGCTATTGGAGGATAGATGGGCTAATGAGAGCATAGGCAATGGGGTCGAAGAGGTACGGGGTAGGTTTAAAAATGTATGTTAGAGTGTTCAGCAAAGTTTGTGGTTACAGGAAAGTGGGTGCGGGAGGGAAGAGGAGCGATTGGTGGAATGATGATGTAAAGAGAGTAGTAAGGGAGAAAAAAGTTAGCATATGAGAAGTTTTTACAAAGTAAAAAGTGATGCAAGGAGGAAAGAGTATATGGAGAAAAAGAGAGAGGTTAAGAGAGTGGTGAAGCAATGTAAAAAGAGAGCAAATGAGAGAGTGGGTGAGATGTTATCAACAAATTTTGTTGAAAATAAGAAAAAGTTTGGAGTGAGATTAACAAGTTAAGAAAGCCTAGAGAACAAATGGATTTGTCAGTTAAAAATAGGAGAGGAGAGTTATTAAATGGAGAGTTAGAGGTATTGGGAAGATGGAGGGAATATTTTGAGGAATTGTTAAATGTTGATGAAGATAGGGAAGCTGTGATTTCGTGTATAGGGCAAGGAGGAATAACATCTTGTAGGCGTGAGGAAGAGCCAGTTGTGAGTGTGGGGGAAGTTCGTGAGGCAGTAGGTAAAATGAAAGGGGGTAAGGCAGCTGGATTGATGGGATAAAGATAGAAATGTTAAAAGCAGGTGGGGATATAGTTTTGGAGTGGTTGGTGCAATTATTTAATAAATGTATGGAAGAGGGTAAGGTACCTAGGGATTGGCAGAGAGCATGCATAGTTCCTTTGTATAAAGGCAAAGGGGATAAAAGAGAGTGCAAAAATTATAGGGGGATAAGTCTGTTGAGTATACCTGGTAAAGTGTATGGTAGAGTTATAATTGAAAGAATTAAGAGTAAGACGGAAAATAGGATAGCAGATGAACAAGGAGGCTTTAGGAAAGGTAGGGGGTGTGTGGACCAGGTGTTTACAGTGAAACATATAAGTGAACAGTATTTAGATAAGGCTAAAGAGGTCTTTGTGGCATTTATGGATTTGGAAAAGGCGTATGACAGGGTGGATAGGGGGGCAATGTGGCAGATGTTGCAAGTGTATGGTGTAGGAGGTAGGTTACTGAAAGCAGTGAAAGAGTTTTTACGAGGATAGTGAGGCTCAAGTTAGAGTATGTAGGAAAGAGGGAAATTTTTCCCAGTAAAAGTAGGCCTTAGACAAGGATGTGTGATGTCACCGTGGTTGTTTAATAAAATTTATAGATGGGGTGTAAGAGAAGTAAATGCGAGGGTCTTGGCAAGAGGCGTGGATTTTAAAAGATAAAGAATCACACACAAAGTGGGAGTTGTCACAGCTGCTCTTTGCTGATGACACTGTGCTCTTGGGAGATTCTAAAGAGAAGTTGCAGAGATTGGTGGATGAAAATGGTAGGGTGTGCAAAAGAAGAAAATTAAAGGTGAATACAGGATAAGAGTAAGGTTTATGAGGATAACAAAAAGATTAGGTGATGAAAGATTGAATATCAGATTGAAGGAGAGAGTATGGAGGAGGTGAACGTATTCAGATATTTGGGAGTGGAAAGTGGTCAGCAGATGGTTCTATGAAAGAAAGAGGTGAATCATAGAATTGATGAGGAAAAAGAGTGAGTGGTGCACTTAGGAGTCTGTGGAGACAAAGACTTTGTCCTAGGAGGCAAAGAGGGGAATGTATGAGAGTATAGTTTTTACCAACGCTCTTATATGGGTGTGAAGCATGGGTGATGAATGTTGCAGCGAGGAGAAGGCTGGAGGCAGTGGAGATGTCATGTCTGAGGGCAATGTGTGGTGTGAATAATAATGCAGAGAATTCGTAGTTTGGAAGTTAGGAGGAGGTGCGGGATTACCAAAACTGTTGTCCACAGGGCTGAGGAAGGGTTGTTTTAGGTGGTTCGGACATGTAGAGAGAATGGAGCGAAACAGAATGACTTCAAGAGTGTATCAGTCTGTAGTGGAAGGAAGGCGGGGTAGGGGTCGGCCTAGGAAAGGTTGGAGGGAGGGGTAAAGGAGGTTTTCGTGTGCGAGGGGCTTGAACTTCCAGCAGGCATGCGTGAGCGTGTTTGATAGGAGTGAATGGAACAAATGGTTTTTAATACTTGACGTGCTGTTGGAGTGTGAGCAAAGTAACATTTATGAAGGGATTCAGGGAAACCGGCAGGCCGGACTGAGTCCTGGAGATGGGAAGTACAGTGCCTGCACTCTGAAGGAGGGGTGTTAATGTTTTCAGTTTAAAAAAACTGTAGTGTAAAGCACCCTTCTGGCAAGACAGTGATGGAGTGAATGATGGTGAATAAGTTTTTCTTTTTCGGGCCACCCTGCCTTGGTGGGAATCGGCCAGTGTGATAATAATAATATATATATATATATATAATATATAATATATATATAATTATATATTATATATATATATATAATTATATATATATTTATTATGTAATATATATATAATATATATATATAATTATATATATAATATATATATATATAATATATATATATATATTTTATATATATATAATATATATATATATAGATATACATATTATTACAGCTTATTATTTTCACGATATGATGGTATTCTCATTTCACAATTATTAGTGATGCATAATCTATACGATGCTGCGCCCACGAAGCCAATATTATCTTGGAATCTATTTACGAGCTGCTGAACAGTTGGAGCTCCCTAGAGTTCCCTTCACAGTCTGTGTCATAATCGGTATTAATGCAGAGTTTGTTACTAATATTACCCTATGCCATGCTTATGCACTAAGTGATGTGTAACTCTCTTCGTATATAAACTTTCCAGAGTGTAGTCGACTGATCTCAGACCTATAAACTAACCATGAAATATAAGTCACAATACCGTAACTCTAACAATTCATATATTAAATTTGGTAATGGCCATGGACGGGCAGAAAAGTCATCTAACATCTCCAGTGTGTTTGAGTTAGCTGTGAGTTAACTAAATATAGCCGGTCGTAACTACCAAGTCGGTGCTATATCACTAGAATACAACGTCTACGCAGCTCTCCTCTTCCACCTTACTCGAAATGGTGGTGCAGTGAAAGCATTTTTATTCGTGTGTGTGATGACTTTGAGGGAGAGTGAGGATCTGTCACTCAAGCACCACATTAATCTTCACTAGAGACTCGCAGTCTCAACTCCCATTAACTTTTTATTCTTAATATTTTTGAGGGTATATTTATTTCCTCGCCACTTATTTTCTTTAGGAATTTTTCACCGTTCCCAAGAGTGGTCCTGAGAAGGTGAGGCGGTCGAGTTCTTAAAGCTCCCATGAGTGATTCTGAGGAGTGATGGCCGAATTCTTGAAGCTCTCAGGAGTGATTCTGAGGCGTGTGACGGTAGAGCTCTTGTCGTTCTAAAGAGTGATTCAAATGTGTGATGATGGGGTTCTTGTCTGTATCAGGAGTGCTTTTGAAGTGTGACCATCGAATTTCTGCTACTTTCAAGGGAGGTTCTGAGATGCGACGTCAGAGTTCTTGGGAAGCAGTGAAAGAATGCCAAATCAGCTTCAGAACCCACAACCGGCAGGTGAAATAAATCTCTTTTGTTAGTGAAGTTGAACAACCGTACGATTGACGATCTGCCAGAATGTCCATCTTCCCAAGGGCTTCACGCGTGCACAAGCGGCAAGTTTTAACAAGATATTCACCCTCACCTAAACGAATCACACGTGAGAATCACCATGGTCTAAGCCTTGCTTTCCAACAAAGAGAGACTGGAGAGAGAGAGAGGGAAATGGAAGCAAAGAATTGCAGGAAGCTAGAGCAGGGAAGAGAAGACTATGAAACTATGAAGTGTGGAGAAAGTTTTTGAGAGAGGTGCATTCGAAGGGAAAAAGAATGTAATATAGCCAAAGAAATGACATAGAGGTTAGAAATAAAATGCCAAGAGATTACAGAAATTGTTGTATTAATTTATATACTTTATTCACGAAAAATTAAAAAAAATCATTGAAATCATTCACCATAAACAAATGGGATAATAATTATATATATATATATATATAATATTTATATATATATAATATTATATATATTTTATATATATATATTATATTTTAATATATATATATATATATATATATATACATATAATACATATATATGTGTAGGGCGAATGACAGTAGTTTATTGAATTATGTAGAGGTGGGTAAAAGTCTGTTGAGTAGATTTCAGGATTACAGTTTTTTAGAGGGGCCACAGATATATCGATCACTTTCTAGTTGTACTACACTGAGGGGTAAAAGGGTAGATGGATCAAGGAGAACAGAAGCTCAGGAAGAGAGAGGTGAAGGTTTTTTTAAACTAAAGAGGGGCAGTTAGGGAAGATATAAACAGGCTATTGGAGGATGAGGGGGGCTAATGAGAGCTGGGAATGGGTCGAAGAGGTTGGGTGGGTTTTAAAAATTTAGGTTAAGTGTTCAAGTAGAGTTTGGGTTTCAGGAAATGGGTGCGGAGGAAGAGACGTTTTATGATATGGGAAAAGGTTAGTAAGGGAGAAAAAGTTAGCATATGAGTTTTTTACAATTTGTTCAAGGGGAAGGGTTATGGAAAAAAGGGATTTGGTGAAATTAAAAAGGAAAATAAGGTGGGGGATTTATCACAAAATTTGTGAAATAGAAAAATTTTGATGAGGATAACAATTTAAGAAGCCAAAGAACAAATGGATTGTCAGTTAAAAATGGGAAAAGTTATAAATGGAGAGTTGAGGTCTGGGAAGAGAGGGAATATAATGAGAAATTGTTAATGTTGTTTGAAGTAGGGAAGTTATTCCGGTATAGGCAGGAGAAAACTTCTTGTAGGAGTGAGGAAGAGCCATTTGTGAGTGTGGGGGAAGTTCGTGAGGCAGTAGGTAAAATGAAAGGGGGTAAGGCAGCTGGGATTGATGGGATAAAGATAGAAATGTTAAAAGCAGGTGGGATATAGTTTTGGAGTGGTTGGTGTTATTAGTTAATAAATGTATGAAAGAGGGTAAGGTATCTAGGGATTGGCAGAGAGCATGCTCTAGGAAAGGTAGGGGGTGTGTGGACCAAGTGTTTACAGTGAAACATATTCAGATAAGGGTAAAGAGGTTTTTGTGGCATTTATGGATTTGGAAAAGGCGTACGACAGGGTGGATAGGAGGGCAATGTGGCAGATGTTGCAAGTGTATGGTGTAGGAGGTAGGTTACTGAAAGCAGTGAAGAGTTTTTACGAGGATAGTGAGGCTCAAGTCAGAGCATGTAGGAAAGAGGGAGATTATTTCCCAGTAAAAGTAGGCCTTAGACAAGGATGTGTGATGTCACCGTGGTTGTTTAATATATTTATAGATGGGGCGTGGAGTTAAAAGATAAAGAATCATATATAAAGTGGGAGTTGTCATAGTTGGTTTTTGATGATGACACTGTGCTCTTGGGAGATTCTGAAGAGAAGTTGCAAAGGTTGGTGGATGAATTTGGAAGGGTATGTAAAAAGAAGAAAATTAAAAGTGAATACGGGAAAGAGTAAGGCTATGAGGATAACAAAAAGATTAGGTGATGAAAGATTGGATATCAGACTGGAGGGAGAGAGTATGTAGGAGGTGAATGTATTCAGATGTTTGGGAGTGGACGTGTCAGCGGATGGGTCTATGAAAGATGAGGTGAATCATATAATTGATGAGGAGAAAAGGGTGAGCAGTGCACTTAGGAGTCTGTGTAGACAAAGAACTTTGTCCTTGGAGGCAAAGAGGGGAATGTATGAGAGTATAGTTTTACCAACGCTCTTATATGGGTGTGAAGCATGGGTGATGAATGTTGCAGCGAGGAGAAGGCTGGAGGCAGTGGAGATGTCATGTCTGAGGACAATGTGTGGTGTGAATATAATGCAGAGAATTCATAGTTTGGAAGTTAGGAGGAGGTGCGGGATTGCCAAAACAGTTGTCCAGAGGGCTGAGGAAGGGTTGTTGAGGTGGTTCGGACATGTAGAGAGAATGGAAGGAAACAGAACTTCATGAGTGTATCAGTCTGTAGCGGAAGGAAGGCGGGGTAGAGGTCGGCCTAGGAAAGGTTGGAGGGAAGGAGTAAAGGAGGTTTTGTGTGCGAGGGGCTTAGATTTCCAGCGGGTATGCGTGAGCGTGTTTGATAGGAGTGAATGGAGACAAATGGCTTTTAATACTTGACGTGCTGTTGGAGTGTGAGCAAAGTAACATTTTTGAAGGGATTCAGGGAAACCGGCAGGCTGGACTTGAATCCTGGAGATGGGAAGTACAGTGCCTGCACTCTGAAGGAGGGGTGTTAATGTTGTGGTTTAAAAACTGTAGTGTAAAGCACCCTTCTGGCAGGACAGTGATGGAGTGAATGAAGGTGAAAGTTTTTCTTTTTCGGGCCACGCTGCCTTATTGGGAATCGGCCAGTGTGTTAATAAAAAAATAAATATATATGTCGTGCCGAATAGGTAAAACTTGCGATTTTATTCTTGTCGAATAAGGCAAGTGAAAATTTGTATATGTAATAATTTCGCAAAAATCATTCTGAACCTAACGAAAAAAAAATTCTTTGTGTTTATTATTAAACTATTGTCAACTTATTTAAAATATATTTCGCTGGATTAAGCTATGTTAAATTGCGCTTGTTATAATAAGGTTAGGTAAATTTTCTAAGGTTCTTTTGGTACAAAATTATTAATTTTTACATTAACGTAAGTGAAAGAAATATATCTTTAAACGTATAAGAGAAAATTTTAAGGACTTAATTTTAAATGAGTTCTTTGCTAATTTACCAATTTTACCTACATCTATCTATATATCTATCTATATGTATATACATGAGAAGACATACGGAAATGTAAGATACCCCATTACCCATCTGCCCTTACGACATTAATGGAAAGAAATAACGTGATAACAAAAGTACAAGATATACAGAGTACTAGCTACGGAAGACAGGTACTGACTGCTTGACAGGTGGCAATCTGAGACGCAGAGACACAGACGGCAGTGAAAAATGCACAAGAGTCTCAGGGGTGGGCTTCACCCACCTACTGGTGGTGGTTAAGAGTGCAGAAACTATAGACCTTTGATCCCTGTCCGTGAAGGACCCCTTACCCACACCCCTTCCCTCCCAGCTAAAATTACAAGAACTGTGGCCCTTACCAAACAGCTAAGATTGCAAAAACCCTCCCTTTCTCACCCTAACCCACAGTCCAAGATCCATGGCCCTACACCCTATCCCAGAGTGCAAGTATCCTAGCCGCTCACACCCAAACCCAGAGTGCAAGTATCCTGGCCCTCACACCCTAGCCCAGAGTGCAAGTATCCTGGCCCCTTACACCCTAGACCAGAGTGGAAGTATCCTGGCCCTCACACCCTAGCCAAGAGTGCAAGTATCCTGGTCCTCACACCCTAGACCAGAGTGCAAATATTCTGGCCTCCACACCCTAGCCCAGAGTGCAAGAATCCTGGCCCTCACACCCCAGCCCAGAGTGCAAGTATCCTGGCCCTCCCACCCTAGCCCAGAGTGCAAGTATCCTGGCCCTCCCACCCTATCTCAGAGTGCAAGTATCCCGGAACTCACACCCTAGCCCAGAGTGCAAGTATCCTAGCTCCTCACACACTAGACCAGAGTGCAAGTATCCTGGCCCTCACACCCTAGCCCTGAGTGCAAGTATCCTGGCCCTCACACCCTAGCCCAGAGTGCAGGTATCCTGGCCCCTCACACCCTTGCTCATAGTGCAAGTATCCTGGCCCTCACACTCAAGCCCAGATTGCAAGTATCCTGGCCCTCACACCCAAGCCCATAGTGCAAGTATCCTGGCCTTCACACCAAAGCCCAGAGTACAAGTATCCTGGCCCTCACACACTAGCCCAGAGTGCAAGTATCCTGGATCTCACACCCTAGCCCAGAGTACAAGTATCCTGGCTCTCACACCCTAGTCCAGAGTGCAAGTATCCTGGCCCTCACACCCAAGCCCAGAGTGCAAGTATCATGGCCCTCACACCCAAGTCCAGAGTACAAGTATCCTGGCCCTCACACACTAGCCCAGAGTGCAAGTATCCTGGCCCTCACACCCTAGTCCAGAGTGCAAGTATTCTGGCCCTCACACCCTAGCCCAGAGTGCAAGAATTCTGGCCCTCACACCCTAGCCCAGAGTGCAAGTATCCTAGCTCCTTACACACTAGACCAGAGTGCAAGTATCCTGGCCCTCATACCCTAGCCCAGAGTGCAAATATCCTGGCTCTCACACCTTAGCCCAGAGTGCAAGTATCCTGGCCCCTCACACCCTTGCTCAGAGTGCAAGTATCCTGGCCCTCACACCCAAGCCCAGAGTGCAAGTATCCTGGCTCTCACACCCAAGCCCAGAGTGCAAGTATCCTGGCCCTCAAACCCAAGCCCAGAGTGCAAGTATCCTGGCCCTCACACCCAAGCCCAGAGTGCAAGTATCCTTGCTCTCACACCCTAGCTCAAAGTGCAAGTATCCTGGCCCTTACACCCTAGCCCAAAGTGCAAATATAGTGGCCCCTCACACCCTAGCCCAGAGTGCAAGAATCTTGGCCCTCAGACCCTAGTCCAGAGTGCAAGTATTCTGGCCCTCACACCCTAGCCCAGAGTGCAAGTATCCTTGCTGTCACACCCTAGCCCAGAGTGCAAGTATCCTAGCCCTCACACACTAGCCCAGAGTGCAAGTATCCTGGCACTCACGCCCTAGCCCAGAGTGCAAGTATCCTGGCCCTCACACCCTGGACCAGAGTGCAAGTATCCTGGCCCTCACACCCTAGCCCAGAGTGCAAGTATCCTGGCCCTCCCACCCTATCTCAGAGTGCAAGTATCCTTGCCCTCACACCCTAGCCCAGAGTGCAAGTATCCTAGCTCCTCACACACTGGGACAGAGTGCAAGTATTCTGGCCCTCACACCCTAGCCCAGAGTGCAAGTATCCTGGCCCTCACACCCTAGCTCAGAGTGCAGGTATTCTGGCCCCTCACACCCTTGCTCAGAGTGCAAGTATCCTGGCCCTCACTCCCAAGCCCAGAGTGCAAGTATCCTGACCCTCACACCCAAGCCCATAGTGCAAGTATCCTGGCCCTCACACCCAAGCCCAGATTGCAAGTAGCCTGGCCCTCACACACTAGCCCAGAGTGCAAGTATCCTGGCTCTCACACCCTAGCCCAGAGTGCAAGTATACTTGCTCTCACACCCTAGTCCAGAGTGCAAGTATCCTGGCCCTCACACCGAAGCGCAGAGTGCAAGTATCTTGGCCCTCCCACCCTATCCCAGAGTGCAAGTATCCTGGCCCTCACACCCTAGCCCAGAGTGCAAGTATCCTAGCTCCTCACACACTAGACCAGAGTGCAAGTATCCTGGCCCTCACACCCTAGCCCAGAGTGCAAATATCCTGGCTCTCACACCCTAGCCCAAAGTGCAGGTATCCTGGCCCCTCACACTTTTGCTCAGAGTGCAAGTATCCTGGCCCTCACACCCAAGCCCAGAGTGCAAGTATCCTGGTGCTCACACCCAAGCCCAGAGTGCAAGTATCCTGGCCCTCACACCCAAGTCCAGAGTGCAAGTATCCTGGCCCTCACATACTAGCCCAGAGTGCAAGTATTCTGGCTCTCACGCCCTTGCCCAGATTGCAAGTATCTTGGCTCTCACACCCTAGTCCAGAGTGCAAGTATCCTGGCCCTCACTCACAAGCCCAGAGTACAAGTATCCTGGCCCTCACACCCAAGCCCAGAGTGCAAGTATCCTGGCCCTCACACCCAAGCTCAGAGTGCAAGTATCCTGGCTCTCACACCCTAGCCCAGAGTGCAAGTATCCTGGCTCTCACACCCTAGTCCAGAGTTCAAGTATCCTGGCTCCTCACACCCTAACCCAGAGTGCAAGTATCCTGGCTCCTCAAACACTAGCCCAGAGTGCAAGTATCCTGGCCCTCACACCCTAGCCCAGAGTGCAAGTATTCTGGCTTCTCAAACACTAGCCCAGAGTCCAAGTATCCTGGCCCTCACACCCAAGCCCAGAGTGCAAGTATCCTGGCCCTCACATACTAGCCCAGAGTGCAAGTATCCTGGCTCTCACGCCCTAGCCCAGATTGCAAGTATCCTGGCTCTCACACCCTAGTCCAGAGTGCAAGTATCCTGGCCCTCACTCCCAAGCCCAGAGTACAAGTATCCTGGCCCTCACACCCAAGCCCAGAGTGCAAGTATCCTGGCCCCTCACACCCAAGCCCAGAGTGCAAGTATCCTGGCCCTCACACACTAGACCAGAGTGCAAGTATCCTGGCTCTCACACCCTAGCCCAGAGTGCAAGTATCCTGGCTCTCACACCCTAGTCCATAGTGCAAGTATCCTGGCTCCTCACACCCTAGCCCAGAGTGCAAGTATCCTGGCGCCTCAAACACTAGCCCAGAGTGCAAGTATCCCGGCCCTCACACCCTAGCTCAGAGTGCAAGTATCCTGGCTTCTCAAACACAAGCCCAGAGTGCAAGTATCCTGGCCCTAACACCCTAGCCCAGAGTGCAAGTATCCTGGCCCTCACACCCTAGACCAGAGTGCAAGTATCCTGGCCCTCACACCCTAGCCCAGAGTGCAAGTATCCTGGCCCTCACACCCTAGTCCAGAGTGCAAGTATCCTGGCCCTCACACCCTAGCCCAGAGTGCAAGTATCCTGGCCCTCACGTCCTAGCCCAGAGTGCAAGTATCCTGGCCCTCACACCCTAGTCCAGAGTGCAAGTATCCTGGCTTTCACACCCTAGCCCAGAGTGCAAGTATCCTGGCTCCTCACACCCTAGCCCAGAGTGCAAGTATCCTGGCTCTCACACCCTAGCCCAGAGTGCAAGTATCCTGGCCCTCACACCCTAGTCCAGAGTGCAAGTATCCTGGCCCTCACACCCTAGCCCAGAGTGCAAGTATCCTGGCCCTCACGTCCTAGCCCAGAGTGCAAGTATCCTGGCCCTCACACCCTAGTCCAGAGTGCAAGTATCCTGGCTTTCACACCCTAGCCCAGAGTGCAAGTATCCTGGCTCCTCACACCCTAGCCCAGAGTGCAAGTATCCTGGCTCTCACACCCTAGCCCAGAGTGCAAGTATCCTGGCCCTCACACCCAAGCCCAGAGTGCAAGTATCCTGGCTCCTCACACCCAAGCCCAGAGTGCAAGTATCCTGGCTCCTCACACCCAAGCCCAGAGTGCAAGTATCCTGGCTCCTCAAACACTAGCCCAGAGTGCAAGTATCCTGGCCCTCACACCCTAGCCCAGAAAGTATGAGTTCTGCTTAAATCCAGACTAAAATCTCAGTATATTTGTCTCTCATTTAATAGCTCTCCTTCTAACACTTTAAAAAATTCCGGTGTTTTCACACTGTGCTATAAGTTAGTGCGTTTTTGCAGCACTGAAATGTATCTTTTATTGAAAGACAAGCAGTGTTTCAGGAGCAACTTTTCCATTGCAACTGTTGCAAGCATATTATTGAGACTGTAAAAAATCGTTTAAAAAACGAAATGATGGATAAGTACTGTTGTTAGTGAAAAAAAATATACTTTGCAGAAGAAATATTTATTGGGACAATAAAGCGTAGAACTTTATTGTGAATTTATTAATTCTCTAACATAGCTAATTAAAAAATTGACTAATATAAAAATTTATATGAAATTTCCGCCTGTTAATGGACAAGGGAGGGTGACATGATGTTGTTGACAGCGGCTTTTGATTCGAGGAATTGGTGATACTCTCCCCATTCTCGCATTTAATAATAATAA
>NC_069400.1:25233875-25238875 GCF_026875155.1 Cherax quadricarinatus
ACCCTGTTCTTTATCCAATTCTGCAATATCTTCTACAAA
The DNA here is from genome assembly GCF_026875155.1 of Cherax quadricarinatus. NCBI lineage: Eukaryota > Metazoa > Arthropoda > Malacostraca > Decapoda > Parastacidae > Cherax > Cherax quadricarinatus. Next base: position 25,233,915 of record NC_069400.1, read on the forward strand.
CGCCTAAACCACTTCAACAACCCCTCCTCTTCCCTCTGAACTCTACTCTTTCTAAGCTTACACTGTCTTCTATTTTCTTGTAAAATATTCAGTGCACACATTGCATTCCAACATTACATTTCCACTGAGTGTAGCTTCCTCCTCTATGCAACATTTAAAGCCCATGCCTCACACCCATATGAAAAGGTTTATTTATCTATACCCTGGTACTTCACCTCCATAGATAAACTTCTTTCCATAGGTGCCTTATCACTTCAACTACAATTTTCCCTTCGCCTGTTCTACGGTTAATTTAATCAATCATATATAGATCTGTTGATAAATTAGACACATGTGTAACTCTTGGGTATCTTTATTGAGGAAACGTTTCGCCACACAGTGGCTTCATCAGTCCATACAAAGGAGAATCTTGAAGAACAGGAGGAGAATGAGGTAATCAAGAGTTGCACATGTGTCTAATTTATCAACATGTCGGTTCTCTGAACCATTCATCTTCACATATAGATCTGCTAACACATCCACTCCCAAACATGTAAATACTTTCACTGCCTCTATTCACTTTCTCTTTTCAAACTGATATCCAATTTTCCAGTGCCTAAATCTTTTACTCTTTTATTCTTTGCTCATTTTATGTTCACTATTAATTTCTTTCTTTTACATGCCCTCTCAAATTCCTCCATGTGATTATCAAACGTTATCAGATTTAGTTCTTTATTCTCTGCTCATAGTTTAATCTCTTTAGCACAGAGAATAATATCGCTCAAACTGTTGTATTTTCTCTAGTATCTTGATAAGTTTATCAGTTGTGAATTCCATGTGGACGCTACGTACCTAAGGATGAGCCTAGCATATATTTAACATATTGTCAGTAATGAATTATTGTTGGGATACCTGTTCTTAGTACCTATGACAAGTAAGCCATCTTATACTGATAATATTTTTTTCGAATTCTTTTGTCCACAATTATTTATTTGTGCAACAAGTCTAGCCAAGGTTAATATATTTGTTTCTCAATTTTTATAATAGGAAATATCTATTTTTTCGGAAGAAATTTTCCTCGCAGAGATTTCCTGATTAATATAATTTGTTTTTTGCATATTTCAAAATACTAGGTGACATACTATTTTTTATTTTGATGACACATTTCAGACACTCATTCACTGATTTATCAGTTTTAGACTCACAGGTCACCACTTACACATATTTTAAACTTACAGGCTTCCATTTACTTATGTTTTAGACTTACAAGACACCACTTACATACTTGGTGCCTGCAGTGAATTAGGCAATATTTGATGATGTGATGGACGAAGGACTTGAGTTTACATCACTGTTGACGCTGCAGCGTCCAACACAAACAACTCTTGTCGATGCCAAACACTACAGAGACTGTTTTCATTATTTTTGTGTTTTATTTTATCTTGATCTTACACTAAATTTCTTTTTAAAGGAGTGGAAACAGGTGAAGCGGTAAGTCACGTCTAGGCTAGCTAATTACTTTTTTTGATGTAGATGTCGTTTATCTTGCTGAATGAACCTCGAAAGTGGCGAAGAAGCGAGTTGCTGACAGAGCCGAGCTGTTTGTCTAAGTGTTTTGCCAAAACGCTTACCAGGGCGTGAGGTGCACTGTCAATGCTGGATGTTATGTCTCAGGAACGCTTGCGATTTGTGTGTTTTGGGTAATCCATATATGCTAGGTTTTGGAAAAGACAGCACAACTTTTGCCTACATTTTCTTGTTCATAATTTTTTGGGAGTTGGTGAGAGAAAAACCTGGTCCATTTCTTCAGCTCTTTTCGGGAGAATTACTCGTCAATGGCGGTGTTATTCAAGTAGCTCAATTAACATGAATTCATAGGTGGAGTTCGTGGTAGCGACCCCACCTCCTTTGTCAGCCTTGGTGACGCTAATAGTGACACGTGCCAAGTTTTCTTTAGCTGTTACTGGATGTAGCGTTGTATGAGTGATGATTCAATGGACTGTAAAAGTGCCACAGCTAAAATACTTCGGTTAAAACCTTTCTGGAGTTCGGAATCGTTGTATAGCAAAAGTTACAGATGATAAATTCGGTGCCATGTTTTGGATTTCGAATCCCTGTGACATACTTCAAAACTATGCTAAGAGCTTCGTTTCTTTGCTGGACGGGTGTTTGAATGAGTAAATAAATGCTTCCTTTGCTAAAATTGTCTATATTCCACCACCTGTCAGCTATTACTCGTTCATTTATATTATAAACAAAATACCTTTACAGTAACAAGTCAACTTTTTAATTCAAGTTCCCTTTTCTTTGTGGTGTGAGCAGCAGGGTGGGCAGCTGGAGTCGTCAGCGGGGGTGTTGGTGTCCAACATGACTCTGGTACTGCAGAAGGTCGCTCGCTCCAACGCTGGAACCTACACCTGCCACGCCACCAATACTGAAGGATCCACAGCCTCTCCGCCTCTCACCCTTGACGTCAAGTGTGAGTGTCTCATTTTACAGGGTGTTCCAACATAATGCACACGCTTTAATCATAGTGTTAATGTTTATAATGATAATGATTACTATATTATTATTATTATTATTATTATTATTATTATTAATTGTTGTTGTTGTTACTGTTGTTGTTGTAGTTATATTAATTAAATATTTGGGAACCCGTTAGGGTTAATCAGAGTCTTGGGGAAGGGAGGCAATCAGGTTTGATCCGAGCAAGGGTAAGGCATCTTTAATTCCTTTCATCAAGAGCCCTTCACCAACATTAAGAAACTCCTCTTGAAGGGTTAGTGCGTTGTTAACCTTCCTTTACACTCGACGTCAGTTGGTGAGTGGCTCATATCACTGAGTTTTAACCTTCAAGAGACACTTGTGTAGGTTGTGGAGAGCTTTGCCTAAGGTTGTCATTGGTGTCATATACTGAGGGATGCCTCTTATAAATGTCTTTGTTGTTGGGAAAGTGAGCGTCGTCGTATGAGCTTTTTCAGTGACGTATGTTTATTTCAGCATCATAACTGGTAGTATGGTGTTCACATACTGTTCTGCTAGCGAAGGTAATGTTGATACATAGACTAGAGAATTCGCTTACATTCAAATTACGTTTCGGTTCCTATGAGGCTTTATTTTTATGTCTTGATAAAGCTTTCTACTGAGTGAAAGACATTGTGTGGTGGTTGAGACTCAACATGTCTAGTAGAAGAAAGGAATTATCTTCACGATACTCTTTTGCTGAAGTTCTGCTGAATAATGAGAAACTTAAGATTGCACAAAAAAAGAGGCTTAAGTAGGCACATAAGTTTCTTTGTAACTCATGGTGTAAAGAGAAAGTTAGATACATTTATAGAATTTCGTTTAAAAAGAAATGTTTTAATTTCAGAAATATAGATTCTCAGGTCGCTTTTCTAAAACTATATTAAATACACAATGCAAACTACAAATGTACTTGAAATGGGAAATTGTCTTTGGTTGTTCATAAGAACAATGTAAGACGTTCTGCCGGCACTAATGAACAAAACCCAAAGGTGCAGAGCAAACCTTTCTTCCTGAAAATAAAGACATGTTCTACACCTTTGCCTTATTTTCATTTGTGAGGGACGGCAAGTCATTCATTCCCATTCCGATAAATGTGCTTTCAGATCAGCCTCATGCAAAGCAACTAACCCATTTTTTTATCTCTCCTCCGTTTTTTTTCCTCGTCGTGTAACCTGTGGGTGTCGCTAATGGAGGACGATGGGCGGTGCTTATCTGGCCCTTTGACAAATGGGCGTGCGGATGTTTGCGGATGTGGCCCTGATGGTGCAGATGCCCCAGTGTGCGCCTCCGACAAAGTGTCCCAGCACAGTGTCGCTAAACATGAGAACGCTCGCATCTCCTGCAATGTCTTAGCCAATCCACCCATTGTCAATTTCAGCTGGGCCTTTAACAATACCGCAGAGGCAGTCAACGTCCCCAAGGACAGGTGAGTATCACGGGGGAGATGAATGTAGCTGTGGGAAGAGGAGGAGGAGGAATAGGGGAATATGAACTAAGAAATGGATAAAATAAAAGAGAGATGCAGAGACGAAAATTGAGACGAATGACAAGGAATGGGCTATGGTTAAGGGAAGTGTAATAGGGACGAAAAAGAAAAGATAGGAAAGAGATAATATAAGAAACAAAATATAGAGAAGAGGAAAGAGAGGGAGTAATGAGAGGAACAATGAATGAGAGACGGATGTAAAGAAAAGTATAAGGAACATGGGGATGGATTAAGCTCTAATGAAACAAAACACAAAAGACTGGAGAGCGGAGTAGATGGCCGACGAAACAGCATTTTGCACTTCACTAAATAACAAAAAAAAAGGAAATTACACCAAGTTCCCAACATTTCATATTATAATTAGTCCGCAAGTAGTAGAACATTACCCACGTCTTGCCACTAAATTAACATAACAATTAGGTGGATTTTTTTTTCATTCTTTACAGCTGCTTACCACACTGCAAGTGTAATAACCTGGATCACAGTTGTCTTGCACTAAGAGGACGCACAACAAAGGATTTATACGGATATTCTAACGCTTCGCACAGTGGTCCGTAAATGTAACGATATCAACTAAGTAGGTGGTTATACCGGTGGTACGATATTAGGTTCCAGGGTCGTGACACCAGGGTTTCGAACTCATAATCAGTTGTTCATGATACCATATGTACAAATTCACGTTCAGAGGGTCATGATAGCTTATGTCCGCTCGGCGAGTTGTGATACGTACCATGTTTTCCAAACTTCAGTGGGAAGTGAAAGAGGGTGTCCGAGTTCACAACTAGTTCACAAGCGGGTATCGATACCGGGGTTCAGATTCAGGAATGGTTCGCGGTGATACCAGGTTGCTCGAACTCATGCTCAGAGGGTGGTGTTTTGAGTGCCTGCGACGGTACTTCATTGGGTAAAACAGAGAATAACAGTCTAAGGAAGTACAGTAATCGAGGTAGTGTCAAAATGCGACTTTCAA
>NC_069400.1:25246375-25253875 GCF_026875155.1 Cherax quadricarinatus
CTCCACACAGAGAGAAATGTTATTCGAAGGAAAGCTTCGTCATCGCATTTCTCCTTATCGACAGCAAGGCTCTTGATAGCAATGATGCAGAGCCAGGAGCTACGCTTCAACTCTGGCAACGCACAGCTTGTCCAGTGGTGGTGACGTCAGTGCCAGATGGCCGTAAGAGCCACTATTAAGTAAACTGGGCCCTCATTAGGGGTTATTTCACCGTCTCCTCGGGCGTAATTTTGTTTCTAATGACCCAGTTGGGTCTCATGACACAAGCTTATTCCTGAGTCCGTATTCCTGAGTCCCCGTATTCACGAGTCCCCGTATTTCCTTAGTTCCCGTATTCCCGAGTTTCCGTGTTCGTGAGTCTGCGTTTCTAAGTCCCCGTTCTTGGTTCCACATTGCCTGACATCAATCATTTGTTTCACTGACGATATAAAGATCAGGGGGTTTCCATAGTGACGATCCACACATCAGCGTCTTTTCTGAGCTTAAATATCCAGAGGCATCCATACATACAACATAAATATCCAAAGGCGTTTAATTGGTAGTATAAACATCGAGGTTTTAGTATTGACGCTATTTACAACCAGAGGCGTCTTTATGATACAAAGGTCAATAGGTCGATATAACAACCAGAAGTTTCTATACGAGCCATATAAATATCTAAGACTTCCATATCAAAGATACGGACGTTCAGGACTTTCTACACTGATGATAAAAACAATCAGAGGCATCTACACTAACGATATAAATATTCTAATTCATCTATATAAACATCAAGCGGCAACGATATTTAGGGAATAAACATTAAATCCGGTCGATACAAATATCGTCATATTCAAAATATAAACGTTAAGTAATTTTGCTGTTCATATAAACATCAAGCCCCACGATACCTCATGATGTAAATATCTCATAAATGTATGATACAGTCCCACGGAGCAGAGATGCTGCGTCTGCAACGACTGAGAGAATCTTTTTTTACAGTATTCGCATTGTTACTGATGAAAGTTGAAGAATAAGACAACTGTGCAACATCTGGGAATCTTTACAGAGAAAACGTTTCGCCAGCCAGTGGCTTCTTCTGTCTCCACTGTTTTCCTCCGTTTTAGTTTGAAGTAGCCACTGGCTGGCGAAACGTTTCCTCAATAAAGATTCCCAAATGTTGCATAAGTGGGGCTGTTCTCAGCTTATCTCGACTAGTTGGTATGATACACGCACTCATACTGTTGCTACATCCCACAGTGTATCATCCAAACACTGTTATTTCTCATCCTACAGTGTATTTGTTCACCCACTGCTGTGGGTGAACGACACACACACACAGGGTTGTTCAACATAATTCTTTTTGTGTATCATCCATACACACTGTTGTCTCATCATCCCACAGTATATTATCCACGCACTGTTATTTCACATCCTACAATATATTGTTCACCCACTGCTGTGGGTGAACGATACACACACACTTTTGTTCCCCATCCCTCGGCGTATTTATTACCCAGACTGTTGTTCAGCATCCCACAGACCAACTTTTCCCTTAACATCATTACATCAGTTCAAGTCACAAGACTGCTGAGGCTTGAATTCAGGCGATTCTTTGATTTGTTGGTGACAGTGTTAAAATGATTCCGTGAATCATTACATCAATTTTCCTATGTGATTTCCGATGTTAATATCGTTCTTTGCAAACTTACACATGTCATTTTCTTTAAGTTAGGTTAGGTAAGATGTGCCTGGAAACAGGACAAGTGTTTCCCGACGCGGATCTTAGTCATATGATGACCTGCCGCTGGAGCTTTTGGTCATCTGACCGAGGCCTTCCACTGGCTTACCGGTCCATCCCTTTTAAAATTATGGTTATGATTATAACCATTTTCTTTTTTGAATTAGAAGCGATCACCAACAGCCTGAGTGATCAGAGACCGCACCGAAATTACCGAACGAAGTATGGAGCGTTTACCGTCCCTAGCGCTGAAAGATTCACACAGGTTTAACGCTCCATAAAACGCAATTCCATCCCTGTACCTTATTCCCCAATACCAAAACATGCCTAACCAGGAAACGGAGTTGCCTAATAAAAGTGAATATGAAAAAGTTATTTTCTGAGTCAGTCACACAAGAATGATAACAGTGATCTGAGCCACTGAGTTACACAAGAATGATAACAGTGATCTGAGTCACTGAGTCACACAAGAATGATAACAGTGATCTGAGTCACTGAGTTACACAAGAATGATAACAGTGATCTGAGTCACTGAGTCACACAAGAATGATAACAGTGATCTGAGTCACTGAGTTACACAAGAATGATAACAGTGATCTGAGTCACTGAGTTACACAAGAATGATAACAGTGATCTGAGTCACTGAGTCACACAAGAATGATAACAGTGATCTGAGTCACTGAGTTACACAAGAATGATAACAGTGATCTGAGTCACTGAGTCACACAAGAATGATAACAGTGATCTGAGTCACTGAGTTACACAAGAATGATAACAGTGATCTGAGTCACTGAGTCACACAAGAATGATAACAGTGATCTGAGTCACTGAGTTACACAAGAATGATAACAGTGATCTGAGTCGCTGAGTCACACAAGAATGATAATTATCTTAGTCACTGAGTCACACAAGAAAGATAACAGTGATCTGAGTCACTGAGTTACACAAGAAAGATAACAGTGATCTGAGTCACTGAGTCACTCAAGAATAATAATAATGATCTGAATCCAGGTTCAGAATGGTCCTCAATTCCATTGAGGGGCTCTTGATTCAAGGAAATTGATCTATCTTCCCTTTTCTTGGATTCTTAAAGTGACGCAGCTTCTTGTAAGGGACACCCATAGGGGACACAGCCCCTTAAATAAAAATAATAATAAGAGTAATAATAGTGCTTCATAATTATCCTGGGAATATCTTTTCTTACTGTAAAAGCAGCTTTAATGCCAGCGAAGGTGAGGGAGGGAGGGAGGGATGGAGGGAGGGAGGGAGGGAGGGATGAAGGGAGGGAGGGATGGAGGGAGGGACAGATGGACGGAGGGTGAAAGGGAGGGGACAGAAGGAGGAAGGAGATGTAGGGAGAGAGGAAAGAAGGGAAAATGGAGAAAGTGAGAGTAAGGAGGGAGAACGAGAAAGGAAACGAAAAGTTAATAGAAAGGGGAAAAAGGAAGGAAATTGTTGAAGGAAAGAAAATATTAAATATAAATCAAGAGGAAAGAGGAACATTGAAAGGAGAAGGAGCAGGTGGAAGGAGGAGGTTGGAGGAGGAGGACCAGGAGAACATGGGGGATTTAAGGTGGAGTAGGATATATAAATGGAAAGGGAAGGAATGTGAAATACACGAAGAGTAAATGGAAAGTTTTGTGTGTGTAACAGGAAGAAGCAGGAAGAAACTTAAGGAAGGTCAAGTGAAGGGCATCTGCAGTGAAGATTAGAAGAAGGAAAAGAGAAGGGAACAAAAGGGATGCACTGATAGTAAAAATGAAAAGAGAGGACTAGGAAAAGGAAGTTAAAGTGAAAGGGGGAGACAAGGAAAAAAATGAGGTAAAGGAGGATGAGGGAAAGTCAAGGAGGAAGCTTGGAGGAATAGTAGTTATATTAGTGTACTAGAAGGAATTATACTTCTCATTAGGCTCATCTGAGAAGCATTATAATCGTAGGGTCACACAGCGTGGGGAACAGAAGTCAATCAGATTAGCCAAGAATGTGGGAAGTAGATCCAGTTTTCCTGGATTAAGAACCCGTCACTAGGACCAAGGCGCTCTGAAGGAAGAAAAGACAGAAAAATAGGACTTTGGTGAAAGATGTGTTCAGAATAAGCAGAGTAACTCTAAAATTAAGCGAAAAATATGAGAAGAAGGATAACGAGAATACAAGAGGAAAGTATATGAAATGAGTACTGTTATTTACAAATTAATTTTTATATGTCTAACTTCAGCTGAAACAATTATAAGACCTATATTTGTACCAAGTTTATTTTACATTAAAATCAAGAGAAATCTCGGAAATTTAATTATTTTTTCCCTCAACATCTGCATATTCCTCAGGGTCAGCTAAAAAAAAACAAGAGACCAAGTCATATAGGGGAGAAACTCTTGATACCACGCAAGTTGCTTTTGTTTTGCTTTTTCTCCCGCCCTGTCTCTCTCTCTCTCTCTCTCTCTCTCTCTCTCTCTCTCTCTCTCTCTCTCTCTCTCTCTCTCTCTCTCTCTCCTCTGCCCTCCCTCTCTCCAAAAAGCCTTCCCTCCCTCCCTCCCTCCTTTCTACTCTCCTCCATTTATCCTTCCTCCCACACGAAACGTGATCCCCGACAGAGTAGTTCTGGTTGCCAGGTAGTCAAATATTTCGCCCACTATTGTAATATTGCATTAGTAAACACCCGTTCTTGTCACTATGTAAATTGCAAAGAGATATTGTGCAAGAAATATTGTCTGTTGCGGCAGTGCAGATATTGTGTGGAGTGTCGTCCAGCCAGAGCGGGATTCGCCACGCTGCGAAATTGCTGGATCGTATGTGTAAAGATTCTTTTATGCACGGTCTGCCTGTGTGAGTGGAACGTTGAAGGAATCGTGGGCACAACACCTGGTTGCAAAAGTACCGTGTCTGATTTACTATTAGAGGACTGGGGATCTAGTCTCCATTATTCCATGTGCTCAATGAATCATACAGGTATGGAATTGAATTAAAAGAAGTTTCGGAATCGTCAGCAGTGTCTGAGGTAAAGCTTGGGCCTTCGAGTACAGGTGTCAACGACTCGGATGCGTATTACTAACATGTGACTCTCAACCTTGGGACTGGTTGGCAGTCAGGTTTGAGCCGAGGAAGGGGAGAATACCGTCAAGTCTTTGTATTAAGTGTCCTTCACCAGTATCCAGGCACTTTCCTTACCGTTATACCTTTGAAATACGAGTTTCGAGACTCTTACTGTTCTCGGAGCCCGGCCATGGGCCACATTTGTCTGATGCTAGCCTGGTCAATCAGGCTGTTGCTCATTGAGGCCCACTGTCCCACATATCCATCACATCCTGGTTGATCTGGCACCTTGTGAAGATACTTTTCCAGTTTTCTCTTGAAGAATTCTACACTTGTTCTAGCAATGTTTCTGATATCTTCTGGTAAGATGTTAAGTAATTTGGAGTAAGGAATGTTGATATAGTGTTCCCTTAATGTTCCCACTGCACCCCTGCTTTTCATTGAGTTTATTTTGCACTTTCTCCCATATGTCTCGCCCCAGTATGATGTTATAGCATTTGGGACCAGGCCCTCGAGTACTTTCCAGGTATATATTATCATGTATCTCTCTCTCCTCCTCTCTAATGAGTACATGTTCAATACTTTAATGTGTTCCCAGTAATTTAAGTGCTTTACTGGCTCTATGTGGACCGTAAACTATCTCTATTTGTTCAAGCTCTGGCATTTCTCATGCCTTGAATGGGAGCACTAGCGATTTGAAAAGTGTCACCACTGTCATTATTTCCCTTGTTTTAAAAGTTCTCAATAGCCACCCCGTTATCCTCCTGGCTGTCGTTATTTTTGTCTTATTATATTCTTTGTAAGAAAGGTCCGTTGACATAATTATTCCCAAGTGTTTCACTTGTTCCTTTCGTTGTGTTTGGTGATCCTTGAATGGGTCTGTTAACGTAGGCATAATATTTACAAACGATTCCTCAGAATCCTCCCACAGAGCTGGATCCCTTATAACTATGTTACATCTTTCAATAACGAGCCAGGCAGCCGTTATGCTCCAGCCTAAAATCTGCTTGGGTACAAAGGTGAAACATTGGTAAGTTGAGCAATGAATGAATTAGGTCATCTTATCATTTTTAGGATTCTTTGTCTATGTCTCACATTCACAGAATAAAGAAAAAAATAATTCTTAAGAAAAAAATCATAGGTCTTTAATAAACCACATACCGTGGTCTGTTTGCAATCGTGTTATTTCGTAAGTCATGAAGAGGCCTTTAATATTTTGCCTCGACATTCCAATTGTCTCTAAAACCAAGATACGGGACTCGACTGTTCTCGGTCTTCCACTGACTTCCAGTAACGACTAAATCACCAAGTGGCAGAAGTCAGACAGAAATTTGGATGCCTCTCGCATAAGCAAACAGATAGGGGTCAACATTACCCAAAATGGCAGCAAGCGCTTGAGCCTGAATCTTTAGTCCCAGGTCAGAAGTGGGGCTCATTGTCGAGTTGTACCTTTACTGGAGTCAACCTTAGCACTCTTATATGACACTCACGGTGTCTTGGTAAACCGAGATATCAGCGCTAAGATTTCATTCTTCCAAATGATTTTCATAACGTATTTAAAGGAACTTGAGGCAGAGTACCTCGTAGCCATAATAGTGTAAAATTAGTCTGTAAAAATCCACTTTTCTGGTCACAGTTGGGATTATGCTAGCCTTCCTATGGTGTATAGAAATGCACATTGTTGGGTGAAACTTATTAGGCCGGTAGGGTACAGTGGATAACGCACTGACTTGTTAGTTTTAGGATTGGCTTGACATAATTTCGAACCTTCCGTTCGGCGAGAATACTAAAAATACTAATTACATCCTAGTTACAAAGGTGGCGGTATTTCAATATATAATTAATTCTGTTTGAAATAAAATCAAGTCAAGAGATTTTTTTATCAATGATGGTGTGAACAAGACGACACTTTCGTGAAATATGTTTTTCTACTTGACTTTAGAATGAACATTATTTTAGGCTGCTGGAACTCTTCTGGGAGAGAACCTGTTGCTAGTTACACAGTTACACGTTTAGCAGGGATTGATAAATAAAAGGAATTTGACTTAGTTTTCTTTGATTCCTAAAATACTCGGGGGTTTATTTTTGGTCCAACCATTACCTAAAGTGTACTGAGTCGCTTACTTGGATGATCTTGTCATAGACTGCTTAAGTTTATATAAACGCTGGATCACTACGTGTTGAAGTGTCGGCTGTGTTCCGTTGCTCTCTCGGGTAGAATTTCTTTCTATCTCTCGTGAATTTTGTTGATTATGCGAATCATTCTTTGATTATTTAATCCTCGTCTTCATCAATCTTCTTGTGTTCTAATTATGGAAAGGGTTTATTAGTAGAACGAGACAGGTGTAGTCTAGTTATGGGACGAGTTAAAGCGTATGGGATGGGTTTAGTACTACAGTCTAGCAGATTTTTCTTGTTATGAGATGATTTTTTTTAGTAAAGCCCAGCAGTTGTGTTTTAGGTATGAGATGAGTTTAGCTGTAGAATCCAGAAGAGAAATTTTCCTCCAGAATTTTCCAGGGGTTTCCCATATAAGGATAGACTTCTTTTTCCAGTTTACAGCTGACGTGGCTTCTATGTAGATTATTAAAACTGTTATTTCCTCTGTGGGTAGTTTGAAGAACTCGAGTGTTGGGAGGCCATTAAACGTATTATATTTTGTTCATTATAGCGTGCATGTTATCATTTTCTTTTATCTCTCTGAAAATCAGACACTGATTCAGGTTTATGGCATTTATTAGACATTTCGT
>NC_069400.1:25258875-25276375 GCF_026875155.1 Cherax quadricarinatus
ATGGTTGGCAGTTTTTCCTGGGTAGATTCATGGCCACCAGACAAGGCTAATTATTTGGTCAAAATATGGCTAGGCTATCTTTTTGGAATTCTTAGTGATGTGTGTACGTGAGTGTGCGTGAGTGTACGTATGTGTGTATTCACCTATTTGTACTCACCTAGTTGTGGTTGCAGTGGTCGATTCACAGCTCCTGGCCCCGCCTCTTCACTAGTCGCTACTAGGTTACTCTTCCTGCTCCATGAGATTTATCATACCTCTTCTTAAAGCTATGTATTGATGCTGCCTCAACTACATCACTTACCAGACTATTCCACTTCGTGACAACTCTGTGACTGAAGAAATACTTCCTAATATCCCTGTGATTCATCCGAGTCTTCAACTTCCAACTACGATCCCATGTTGCTGTGTCCCATCTCTGGAACATCCTGTCTCTGACCACCTTGTTGATTCCTCTCAATATTATGTATGTCGTTATCATATCCCGTATGTGTGTGTGTGTGTGTACTCAACTATTTGTGGTTGCAGGGTCCTAGACTCAGCTCCTGGCCCCGCCTCTTTACTGAGTGCTACTAGGTCCTCTCTCTCTCTGCTCCATGAGCTTTATCATACCTCATCTTAAAGCTATGTATGGTTCCTTCCTCCATTACTTCACTTGCTAGGCTATTCCATTTCCTGACTGCCTTATGACTGAAGAAATACTTCCTAACATCTCTTTGACTCATCTGAGTCCTCAACTTCCAATTATGACCCCATGTTTCTGTGTCCCATCTCTGGAACATACTGTCTCTGTCCACCTTGTCTTTTCCAAGCAGTATTCTGTATGTCGTTATCATGTCTCCCCCTAACCCTCCTGTCCTCCAGTGTCGTCAGGCCGATTTCCCTTAACCTTTCTTCGTAGGACATCCCCCTTAGCTCTGGAACTAACCTTGTCGCAAACCTTTGCACTTCCTTTCTTTTCTTGACGTGCTTGATCAAGTGTGGGTTTCAAACAAGAGCTGCGTACTCCAGTATGGGCCTGACGTATATGGTGTACAGTGTCGTGAACGATTCCTTACTAAAGTATCGGAACGCTGTTCTCAGGTCTGTCAGGCGCCCATATGCTGCAGCAGTTATCTGGTTGATGTGTGCTTCCGAAGACGTGCTCGGTGTTATATTCACCCCAAGATCTTTCTCCTTGAGCGAGGTTTGCAGTCTTTGGCCATATATCCTATACTCCATCACCGGTCTTCTTTGCCCTTCCCCGATCTTCATGACTTTGCATTTGGCGGGGTTAAATTCGAGAAGCCAGTTGCTGGACCAGGTGCCCAGCCTGTCCAGGTCTCTTTGAAGTCCTGCCTGATCCTCATCTGATTTAATTCTCCTCATTAACTTTACATCATCTGCGAACAGGGACACTTCTGAGTCTAAACCCTCCATTCCATACCAAAAATAGCACTGGTCCTAGGACCGACCCCTGTGGTATCCCGCTCGTCACAGGTGCCCACTGTGATACCTCGTCACGTACCATGACTCGTTGTTGCCTCCCTGTCAGGTATTCTCTGATCCATTGTAGTGCCCTTCCTGCTATACGCTCCTGATCCTCTAGCTTCTGCACTAATCTCTTGTGAGGAACTGTGTCGAAGGCCTTCTTGCAGTCCAAGAAGATGCAATCAACCCACCCCTCTCTCTGGTGTCTTACTTCTGTTACTTTATCATAAAACTTCAGAATGTTTGTGACACAGGATTTGCCTTCCATGAATCCGTGCTGGTTGGCATTTATACTCTTGTTCCGTTCCAGGTGCTCCACCACTCTCCTCCTGATAATCTTCTCCATGACTGTGTGTGTGTGTGTGCGTGTGTGTGTGTGTGTGTGTGTAAGATTCCTTTTAATGTTGCTCCCCTTTATGCACACTTTTGTGAAACTTATTGCAAGACTTTTTCCTCGAGTCTCTCTTCTACTAAGATTATCCTACATAATCACCAGCAATCTAGTCACAAAGCTCTTATCTTTCTCTTAACTCTACCCGCGAGGCCTCTCTCCTCGCTGTCACGCACACGCAATAATTTAACTTGTTCCACTAGGCCAACAAGGTCTCTTCACAGTAAAGGTACCCAAGCGTTGCACATGTGTCTTACTGATCAACATGTTGGAATAGTAAACCATTTATAATATATTACATTGGCAGCTACGACCATCTTAGTAATGTTAATCATCGTTCCTTTTACTATCACCAGGAAAGCTACTTCTTACTAAAAGCGACTTACGTGACTTTCGTCACAACACTAATGAACTTCTTAATGGCAAGCTAAATTACAAATTTACTTGGATTTGAATAAACACTCAATACAACTTTTTTTTTGCACATGGAAATTATGTACGTAACAATCAAAGGATATTCTGGACTTAGAGAGGATATACGTAAACATTTAGCAAAGGGGAAACAATACATTTGGTAGAGCTTTAGGAAACCAGAGCCCCGGTACTTACACGAGTCTGTCTCCACAGCCTTTACAGTCAAATCCTGATACAGCACACAGACGCAACATGCAAGGGAGGAATTTCTATACCGGGGAACCAGGTCTTAGGGCTGACTATTTGGTTGGAACGGGATTTAGAAGATTTTCTTTTGAAGCTGCGATATTATTATATTTTATACTGGAAGGTTTTTGGGGACTGAAGAAATTTTGTGGGGCTGGATTCCGCCAAACCACTCTATCATACTCTTGGTGCCGCAATTGGCAACAACACACCCTTTCTACTCTGCAGCAACGAGATATACATATCTTCTCTCTGTTTACTAGTCCAGAATCAAGTCACCTCAACACTTACCGAAGTCATGATTCATGAAATTCCCTAAACCCATAGAAAGAATACATCAGAATTAAAGGAAGGTAGAGTGAGAACTATCAGAAGCTGCTGACATCTCCTTATATACAGGCTGTCAACCTTTATGTTAGTTTGGAACCACCAAGAGCGCATTAAATAGTTTTTAAGTTTTACAGATGAAGATTTACAACATTATATAATAAAAAAAAACTTTATGAAGTGCATCCATTAAATAATATTATTAAAGTTTCAATTCTCATAAGCTAAAAATGAGAGTTAGACTTCACTGAAGCGTTTCAAGGAAACTTTTTTATAATATAATACTGTAAATCTCCCCCTATAAAACATTCTCGAGGTCCTGGTATTATGAGCGTACCCTGAGTTTAGGAAGAATTTAATCCGGCCCTGACCGCAACCCTTGACAGGTGATATACCAGTTTTCACACCTGCAAGTCCAAAAATCAAGCCTTAAGCATTACTATGACATACATTCTAACGCCTTAATGCCTTCTTGTGTGTAGTGGCCCCGTGACCTTTCTTTGTTCCCAGTATGACCCACATAGACCAACCACACACCAGCCTGATCCATATAATCCAGCCACACCCCAGCATGATACACATTGACCGTCTACACCGTCAGTATGACCCACATAGTCCATCCATACCCCCACCATGACCCACAGAGCTCATCCACATCTCCAGCATGACCCACATACTTCAGCCACACCTCCAGCATCACCCACAGAGCCCAGTCACAACCCCAACATAATCCACATAGCCCTGCCATACCCCCAGCATGACTCACATACTCCAGCCACACTCCCAGCATGACCCAGACAGCCCAGCTTGATCCACACATTCCAGCCATGCACTCCAGCATAACCCAGACATCTCGGCAAAACCTACGCAGTCTCACACATCCAGCATAACCCACAGAGTCTACCCACATATCCCAGCATGACCCACGCAGTCTACCCACACATCTCAGCATAACCAACGCAGCCTACCCACACTTCCCAGTATGACCCACGCAGTCTATCCACACATCCCAGCATAACCCACGCAGTCTACCCTCACACCCCAGCATGACCCACGCAGTCTACCCACACATCCCAGCATGAACCACGCAGTCTACCCACACATCCAGCATGACCCACGCAGTCTACCACATCCCAGCATGAAACCCATGCAGTCTACGCACACACCCCAGCATGACCCACGCAGTCTACCCACACATCCCAGCATGACCCACGCAGTCTACCCACACATCTCGGCATAACCTACGCAGTCTACCCACACATCCCAGCATAACCCACGCAGTCTACCCACACATCCCAGCATGACCCACGCAGTCTACCCACACATCCCAGCATGACCCATGCAGTCTACGCACACATCCCAGCATGACCCACGCAGTCTACCCACACATCCGCATGAACCTACGCAGTCTACCCACACATCCCAGCATGACCCACGCAGTCTACCCACACATCCCAGCATGACCCACGCAGTCTACCCACACATCCCAGCATGACCCACGCAGTCTACCCACACATCCCAGCATAACCCACACAGTCTACCCACACATTCCACATAAGGCACGCAGTATACTCAACCGCATGAAACACGCAGTCTACCCACAATCAGCATGACCACGCAGTCTACTCACATCTCGGCATAACTAGCAGTCTACCAACATAGCAGAAGCATGTTTAAATGATGACCATCACCAACATGGCATACCTCGTGTCTACCACGACGTCCAGAATGACACGCAGTACCACACATCCCCAATGATCAGCAGTCTACACACATCCCATGACCACGCAGTTACTGCAACATTGATAATTTAGCAGTTACACACTATTCCAGTATGACCACGCAGTTACTCATCATTCGCTGACGCATCTATAAACTCCAGCATGAGCCACCCGTCTACCACACCCCAACTGTACAGTATTTCCCAAATTCCAGCATACCACGAGTCTCCACCATCCCAGCATGACCCACGAGTTTACCACAATTAGCATTGATCCAGCAGTCTACCCACTACATTCAGCATAACCATGCAGTCTAACCCACATCCAGCATAGACACGTCAGGTGAATTTCGTCAATCCCAGATGAACGCAGTTACATCAGTTCCAGCATGACCCACCATCTACCATCAAGTCCAGCTGACACGCAAGTTTACTCATAACCCAAATGCCCACCAGTCTAACAACTCCAGCATGACCCACGCATCTACAAATAGATGACACGCAGTCTACCCACACTATCAAGATACCCACGAGTCATACACACATCCAGATGACAAAGCAGTCTATTCCACACTTCCATCATTGAACGCAGTTCCCAATCAGCATGACCAGCAGTTTAACTACATCTCAGTATGACCACGCAGTTACTCAACATGCATTGACCAGATCTACAACTCCAGAGACCCACGAGTCTACCACAATTCCAGATTGACCCACCTGTTACCAACATCCAGATACCAGCATTACCGCATCCTGCATGACCCATCAGTTACTACCCACATATCCCAGATTGACCACAGTCTACCTAACTATCCAGCATTGACCCACGTCAGTCTACCCACGCAATCCACAGCATGATCCACGCATTACCAAATCCAGCATGACCCACGCAGTCTACCCACGCATCCCAGCATGACCCACGCAGTCTACCCACGCATCCCAGCATGACCCACGAAGTCTACCCACACATCCCAGAATGACACCTGAGAATATAAGATAAAACAATATTTCTCCCTAAATAATGCTCATCACTTTACTCACTCCTGGTGGAACTAATTTTAAATGCAGAAAGAAATGTTTAATTTGATGATCACACAGGACAAGCGTCCTGTGTGATGCTCACGAAGGTCAGTAGGAAAACACTTACATCAGATTTTGTTTTGCAGTGATATTTCATTCCCTGCAAGAGCTTTTGCAAATGATTATTTGAAAAAATGCTTGATTTCCGAGGTATATATGATTTTTTTTTTTTGCTGTGTGATTCTTTGGATTATATTCATAGCCTCTTGCACCCCATCTTATATTTAAATGAAACAACTTCATGAGTCCCCCATCCACTGATAAGATTTTATTATTAATTATTATTATTATTATTATTATTATTATTATTATTATTATTATTGTTATTATTATTATTATTATTATCATTATTATTAATATTAATATTATTATTATTATTATTATTATTATTATTATTATTATTATTATTATTATTATTATTACTGGAGTTAAGCCCGTTCAGATCATATTACTTGTGTTTGGATGGTAATTACGGTCATTCCAGTGAAGCGACTCGGTGATCTGTTTCCCTGGAGCAAGAGCCCTCCACTAGCATCAAGGTTCCACTGACAGCAAAGTTTACTCATAAACCCTAATGGTCCATCATAAACTTCAGCTCTCCTTAATCTGAAGTCAAATTAGGATATAATAAAGTCAAGTGAACTAATTAAGGATAATTAGTGTCAATAAAGTCACAGTTTAGAGATAATGTTATGATCGGTTATGGTCACTTTTTTCTCATTACTTTTATGTGATATGTTAATGTGACTGATGATGTTTATATTATTCTTGAGTAATGGATTGATGGCATTCTTCTAGGATGATTGATATCATAACCCAGGAGTAGAGGATTGATCTCAGTATAATTAATGAATTAGTTACTTGTGATAATAAATGATATATTGCAATCTTGATATTATTATTACAGTTATTATTATTATTATTATTATTATTATTATTATTATTATTATTATTATTATTATTATTATTATTATTATATTCAATGGAAAGAGAAATAACGTATGATTCATATTACAACCTGAAATTGAGATTATTAGCTTTGATCTTAGTAGGTGGAGGGTAACTTCAATTCCTTGGATCTAGTGCCCTAGACCGCCATCTAGGCGCCTCCCTTGAAATAACCACAGGTAGACTATCCCTCAAATTAGGTGGCAAGCACAAATTACTAATGGTCCTTGAACTAGTCTGTTATTAAACTTAATGACAGATCAGATCATTAAGGCTCATTAACGGCCTGCTCGGTCATTATGGTGTGATTAATGGCCTGGTTCTTATAGGAGGGGCACTTTGATACTGGTGACTGGCTCTTTATCCAAGGAATTGAAGCTACTCTCTCTTTTCTCCCGTTCAAAGCTGATAACCACCCATTCCAAAGACGCTGTTTGACAGTTATGGGGTTAATTATTCTCATGATAATAATAATAAATAATAATAATAAAATTAATAATAATAACTGTAGTAAAATCATTTACTGACTGATCTTCCATTGTGAATGCTGGGTAACTGTTGATGTAATTGATAACATACAATAAACTGAAAAATAAAATAATTATTTGTAGAATATAAATGGAAGCTGCAATTGATGGGTTTAATGTTTGTATGGTTACAGTTTACTTACCATTATGACAATATATTATTTTGCTTATTCTAGAGGAAAGCCTCTTGTTATGCAAAGCACTTTTTAAATATCAGTGCTATAAGATACAGACAGGTTAGGTTAGGTTAGGTAAGGTTCGTCAGGAAACAGGACAAGTGTTTCCTGACGAGGGTCTTAGTCAAATGATTACTCGCCGTTGGAGGTTTTGGTCATCTGACCGAGGCCCTCAGCTGGCTTACCGGTCCACCCCTTTAAAAATTATGGTTAGTTATAACCATTACTGGATACTGACAGGTATGGTAGTAAGACACAATATGCAGTTCAGGGCATTTTTTTTTTTTTGAGATGTTTCGTACACCATAGAGGTTATCATCATTTCTCACTCTGGTCGAAACGTCTTCTCAGTGGAATTCCATTAACAGCATATTGCCTCTTATTAACAAAGCACTTTCTCGTGCCCCGAGACAGGTACATCATCGTAGGCACGGAGTCCGTGGTGAACTATACGCCCGTTACCGAGCTGGACTACGGTACCCTCCTGTGCTGGGCCAAGAACGACATTGGCACGCAGATCCATCCTTGTGTCTTCCAGATAGTGGCCGCAGGTAAGATGTTCCAGTGTCTCCTTTTGCGTGCGTGCGTGTATGGTGTGTGTGTGTGTGTGTGTGTGTGTGTGTGTGTGTGTGTGTGTGTGTGTGTGTGGCTCATCAATGGCAGGTAAGGAATCGTAACTGTCGCTTATGTGTGTATCGTTCATTAGTGGCAGGTAAAGGATTTGAAGTGCCACACTTGTAAGTCTTTCATCAGTGGAAAGTAAGACAATTCCAGTGCCACTTGTGTGTGTCATTCAACAGTTGACCTGCAGCTTGCCTGTGAAAAGTTCCCGTATTACTGCCCTCAAGGACAGATCCCAGATCTGACATCCCAGATAGAGGGCATGGTCAATTAGGCTGTGGGTACTGATCGCAGGCACCCGATCGTAGTCACCACAGCCGAGCTGATGAGGAAGTGACTTGAGGAATTTATCAAGCTACATCATGAAGACAGCTAGGGATCAAGTGGCCATCTGCCTTATGAAGAAAAGGAAGGTGATAGAAAGGTTTTATCCACTTGTCACTTGCTGAGTCTCTCATTACGGGTATTTTGCACCTTTTGGCCAACCACTTGGCAGGTAAAATAATAAAACGTAACACGCTTGCGTGTCTTCTAACTTATTCATTTAAGCAAATGGCTGTCATTTAGTATGGCTCTAAATCGTGCAAACAGCGGTGACGCTATCAATATGAAGCGGATTTTTTTTATATATTTGGATCCTCAGTCTTCTCTCCATGCTGTATTAAAATAACTGGTGTTACTGCATGAAAAATTGATTGAATTTGGTTAAACGACGGTAATCTAGTCTCAGTAGAGTATGTAGATTATCATATTCATGTAAAATACTGAAACTGATTGGGCTACCCAACTCAATGAGTGATGAAAGTTCGATCTTTAATTCTTTAATATATAATTGGTACTATGTTCCAGTTACACAGTAACACACTTAGAGCGGTTAATCTCGCTTGCCATGTATTACAATCCAGGAGTCCCAAAGGCCTGTTATCCTGGGTGTAAAGGGAGCAAAATAAACACAGCAGAAAAACTCTTGACTTATATTATCCTTCACCAATTTAGAACAGAAGTATGTACACTATATACACTATGTACAACAATAGGTATTAGTGCACTCCACGGTAAGCAAGGCAGAATAGAAGCCACTAGAGAGCAGACCGTGCTTCAAACAGCTCTAGAATGGGAATGACAAGGGCAGACAGGTGAGTGGTACCCACAACACCTCTGAGATTGCCAAAACCATCTTCTCATTGGCTGGAACCTGGGTATTGATTGAACGACGGGGCCCCATCATCAACCCTAGTACCTGGTTCGCTGGTTGGGGAAGATAGCCTTTCAATGAGGGTGTGTACATGCACCGAATAAAGGTTACGTACTCTTTGCACGCCACACCCCCACCCCGAGAGGGCTCAGGATTAGGCTCCCACCTCCCAGTGGTAACTGAGCCGCCATGGCACCATGTAATGGGACCGCCTTTCCTCTCAACCATCCAACTCTTAGATAGAGCTCAGCTTTATTCGCGACAAAAAGCCAAACCCTAAACTCAGAGTGAGACAGCAGTCAGTCGGGCTAGCGTAGGTCCAAAGTGCTGGAGGACGGTATCCCGCACTCCCTCACTAAAAAAAAAAAAAAAAACACCAGGGGATAAAAAAAAAGAGCTTGAAAGGGATTACCACAGGTCCCTAATACTTCCTAACCTAACATATAATTATAATTATGAATTTTAAATTTTTGATGAAGAGTCTGCCAACTTATTTTCTTTGCCGGCAATGTGTAATATTCTGAGAGAATAGGGTTGCAGTCGTAGACTCCATCCCATTAGCCTCGTATTGTGGTTCTTCATGGCTTGGAGATATACTAGAGGGCTGTGGTCGCTATAGACAGTGACCGCCTGCGAAGTCTGGCCCACGTAAACATCTAAAGCCAGTACCAGCGCGAGGGCTTCTTTTTCGATAGTAGAGTAAGCCATCTGGTGCGGCTGGAACTTCAGTGAGAAGAATGCCACAGGCTGCAACTCCATGTTTAAGCCCTTTAGTAATTTCTAAACCAGGACCATATCTCAGTTTTAACTCTTTCTTCCAGTGAAGGATGGCATTGCTTTCTTATTCTTATGAGTTCTTATGGGCAGATCTCTTCAAATTACTTCGCCACTTCTTCCACCGTCACAAGTATTTATTCTTTGTTTTTGATTGAAGAAGTGACTGTTTGGCAAAGCATCTTCATGGAAAAAAATACACGGGTGTAGAAGCTTTCTAATTCATCATCCTCTTGACTGACTCGAGTTTCACAGCACGCTTAATGGCCCATGCTAGGCAAGTCAAACTCACATCCACCCGTCCAACCTATATTTAAATCTTCCTAAAGCTTTTGCCTCAATGACGCTGCCTGGGAGTTTGCTCCATTCATCTACAACTTTAATGTAAAACTAGCACTTTCTAATTCCCTTCCTTAGAACATAAAAGAAGAACACTGCAGCAGGACTACTGGCCCATACATGACTCAGTTTCTGCGAGTTCTGTCTTAGGTATTTTCAACACGCTATTTATATCCCTTTATTTATTCCGGTTTGTACCCGTACACTTCAGTCATTTGTCTCCTAATTCTATGCCTTTCCAAAAAGTGCAAACTCAGTGCCTTCGAAGCCTATTTTTCTCTGTATATTTTTGAACGTATTTGTCTATTCTGTAATGTGGATACCAAAACAGAGCAGCATAATCTTAAATGAAGCCCATCCAAAGAAATATTAAGTTAAAGTATTACATTGGGACTTCTATTCTTTATACATCTTGGTGTGAAGCCAAGAATTCTATTAGATTTATTGAGAAAACTGGTTTAGAAAGACACGTAAGCAAACACTATGACATATTTATTAGAAAACGTTTTCTAATAAATATCAAGGTCCCAGGACCGAAACGTTTTCTAATAAATATGTCATAGTGTTTGCTTACGTGTCTTTCTAAACCAACTTGTCGGTATTTATTACCAAGGTTTATACCATTGAGAAAACTAAATCACTGTTGTCTTATCATTTAATTTCTGCTAACAAAAACTCGTAGATCTTTTCCGAATTAATTTTAATGAAGATCTTCATTGTTTAGGTTATCAGTGTCATAGTTATTTCCTTTTCCTAGAATTATAGCCTCACACTTGTCTGCACTGAACTACATCTGCCACTGCCGATCACAACATGAACCTGTCTTGATCATCCTGTACCTTTCCTGTATACACATCAGAAATTATTTGACCTCCAATTTTAGTGTCATCAGCAAATTTATTTATGTCGATACTAGGAGAGGGTTCAATAGCGGTGCGCAAACTCGATATCATCTAAATCACCAAGGACAAAGCAAAACTGCTGATATGAGTCTTCCAAAGATATCATGAATCTTTAGCAAACACATCAGTAAAAAATAACGTATTTCCTCGCTTGTGAACTACTACAGTACTAACAGCCAGCAAAAGTTTTGGGCAGGATGTAATATTTTTGTGTCTTCTTTAAGAAAGGTCAAAGTTTGATAGTTATGGGTTGAACTCTCGTGTAGAATAAACTTTGGGTCTAAAATGTTTACTGGGAGCAACCACGGCAGTTTGTCCATATTCATTCGCTGTCTCTGTCCCTGTCCATCTGTCTGTCTCTCTCTCTGTCTCTACTATCTGTCTCTGTCTGTCTGTCTGTCTGTCTCTGTCTGTCTGTCTGTCTCTCTCTCTCTCTCTCTCTCTCTCTCTCTCTCTCTCTCTCTCTCTCTCTCTCTCTCTCTCTCAGTATCATGAAACACGAAGGCATCGTCGGGTATACACAGAGGAAAATATTCTTTCCTTCTCACGAATTCTGATGGTGCGGACAGTCGTGGGTCACGCCAGGCCTCTAGCTCTCAGTATTCAGTAGTCTTAGCTCACGCAAGACCTGTATCTCTATGTACTCAGCAGATTTTGGTCACTCCAGACCTGTACCTCTAAGTACTCAGCTGAGTGCTTGATCCACAAAATTTCATCCACCCTTCCCCTCACGAGATCAAAACTGATTACCTCCCATTCCCTATGAATACTCGTCTTCCCCAACGCAAAGGAAGGCAGTTAATGATAATTCTTATATTGGCTAGGTAAAGTAAGATATTGCCGCAAGTTTTGCAACGCTAAGTTAGGTTAGATTTGCTTTGTTATCCTTGGGACAAACTTTACAATTATCTTCATAAGAGAGAGACGCGAATTTCCAGGTGAGCCATATTAATACAGTGTTCAGGGAATTTAAAGTAATACCTCAATTTAGAAAAATATCGTCATGATTTTAAATGTACGAGAATGTGGATGGGATGGAGTGATTTGTAATTATTATTATTATTATTATTATTATTATTATTATTATTATTATTATTATTATTATTATTATTATTATTATAGTCACAGAGAAGATTCAGTAGTTAGGATTATACAACGACTAAGAAAGGTTTCCCTGTAAGAAAAAATTCTTAGCTCTATTTCCTTGAGTTGAAAGCCCTCCATTATCTTCAAGGCATCAACAACATTTAAAGGTGATGGTACGTGACTGAGAAAGCAGGATAGAAAAGGAAGCCGGTGAGTTTCTCTTCTTCCTAAAGGAAATTATTAACTACAGCCACGTGAATGATCTCTAAGTACTAGATCATTAAATATTATTTCCCACTATGATACTTTTTTTTTTTGCATTTTATGAAATGTGCTTTGATACCTTTGATGGGAATGTACACAAAAAAAATCACTGAGAAAATCATAACTTCAAAGAGCTCAAACAAAGCTATTGTTATGCTTTTTCAAATATAACTTGGAGTTTATATAGAAATCACAGGTCACTGAACTCTCAAAAGGATATATGTGGTGAGTAAAATGTTCCAGTCATGGCTTCATATAAATTAATTAATTTAATTAAAGAGACATGTGTATGTTACTCATAAATCTTGTCAGAAATGTTAAAGTACAAATTATAATATTAACCAATTTATCACTATAATAATGGTGGTCAATAACGACAAGTAGTTGAGTAAGACATATGCAACCGTTCGGAATCTATATTTAAAAAACGTTTCTTCATTCTAATGATGAGGTGACTAAATGTGCAGACATCAGGAGCAGAAGAGAGATAAAGATGATGTGATCAATCCATCAGCCTTAAAGACGTAGTTTTAAGGTTAGTCTTTTAGCCTGAAGAAGAGTTCGGCTCCATAGTTGTCAACAAACAACGTCTACAAGGCGGCTGATGGACTGATTACATCACCTTTACCTCTCCACCGCTTCTCTTAAGTACACATTCAGACACCTCTGTATTCTACTGAAGAAACGTGTTGTATAAGCGAAACGTTTCGGAAATAAAGATGCTGAACTGTTACTCAGGTATCTTACACCTCTTCTAGTTATGTTTGAAGGGGTCTAGGTATATGTCCTTACTTCCGGAGCCTTTTCTTTTCTACTATTGAAGCTATATATATTATTTTCTTTCACCAAATCTTAGGTTTTTCACCTTTTGTGATTGCAGGAGCAGATCAATGCTCGTGAAGTCCAATCATAATATTTTGATTTGAACCTTTTTCAAAAAGTGGCCCATAGCAATCGACTAAAGAAACATTTACCTGCCTAATGCTACGTGGCCAGAGACAAGAAGTGTAAAAGACTTAGCTATACGTGTTTCTTGACATGAGATTCGATCCCGGTAAATTTCAGTTGAAACTCGACTGTTGTGACCATTAAATCAAAAGTTGTTTACGTATTGCTTTCCATATTCTAAATCTTGTAAAATATATAATAGACTCTGGTATCTGGGGAGGTGCAAATATCTTCTCGTGATATTTTATTTGTATTAACATAAGCAAAATGATGTTATATATATATATATATATATATATATATATATATATATATATTATATATATATATATATATATATATATATATATATATATATATATATATATATATATATATATATATATATCCTAGGTAGTAGGTTGGTAGACAGCAACCGCCCAGGGAGGTACTACCGTCCTGCCAAGGGAGTGTAAAACGAAAGTCTGTAATTGTTTTACATGATGGTAGGATTGCTGGTGTCCATTTTTCTGTCTCACAAACACGCAAGGCTTCAGGTACGTCTAGCTACTTCGACTTACACTTAGGTCAAACTACACATACATGTACAAGCATATATATACATATCCCACTGGGTTTTCTTCTATTTTCTTACTAGTTCTTGTTCTTGTTTATTTCCTCTAAGCTCCATGGGGAAGTGGAACAGAATTCTTCCTCCGTAAGTCATGCGTGTTGTAAGAGGCGACTAAAATGCCAGGAGAAAGGGGCTAGTAACCCCTTCTCCTATATTACTAAATGTAAAAGGAGAAACTTTGGTTTTTCTTTTGGGCCACCCCGCCTCGGTGGGATACGGCCGGTGTATTAAAAAAAAATGTATATATATATATATATATATATATATATATATATATTTATATATATATATATATATATATATATATATAATATATATATATTATATGTGTGTGTGTGTGTGTGTGTGTGTGTGTGTGTGTGTGTGTGTGTACTCACCTATTTGTACTCACCTATTTGTGGTTGCAGGGGTCGAGTCACAGCTCCTGGCCCCGCCTCTCGCTGATTGCTATTAGGTCCTCTCTCTCCCTCCCCCATGAGCTCTATCATACCTCGCCTTAAAACTATGTATGGTTCCTGTCTCCACCACATGTGTGTGTGTGTGTGTGTGTAACTTTGTGTGGAATTATGTGTGGGTTTATTATGTACTGAAAGGTAGGTGGCTTGTGCGTTGTAATGTAGTCTCAGTGGTCCTTTGCTGCCCACAACTTCTTGTGACCTGACCCCCAACCTCCTGGGGCTTGACCGGCACGTACTTACAGTGTGTGTGTGTGTGTGTACTCACCTAGTTGTACTCACCTAGTTGAGGTTGCGGGGGTCGAGTCCGAGCTCCTGGCCCCGCCTCTTCACTGATCGCTACTAGGTCACTCTCCCTGAGCCGTGAGCTTTATCATACCTCTGCTTAAAGCTATGTATGGATCCTGCCTCCACTACATCGCTTCCCAAACTATTCCACTTACTGACTACTCTGTGGCTGAAGAAATACTTCCTAACATCCCTGTGATTCATCTGTGTCTTCAGCTTCCAACTGTGTCCCCTTGTTACTGTGTCCAATCTCTGGAACATCCTGTCTTTGTCCAC
The DNA here is from genome assembly GCF_026875155.1 of Cherax quadricarinatus. Taxonomy (NCBI): domain Eukaryota; kingdom Metazoa; phylum Arthropoda; class Malacostraca; order Decapoda; family Parastacidae; genus Cherax; species Cherax quadricarinatus. The sequence goes on from NC_069400.1 coordinate 25,273,933, forward strand.
CTTGTCAATTCCTCTCAGTATTTTGTATGTCGTTATCATGTCCCCCCTATCTCTCCTGTCCTCCAGTGTCGTCAAGTTGATTTCCCTTAACCTCTCCTCGTGTGTGTGTGTGTGTGTGTGTGTGTGTGTGTGTGTGGTGTGTGTGTGTGTGGTGTGTGTGTGTGTGTGTGTGTGTGTGTGTGTGTGTGTATGTGTGTGTGAGTGTGTGTGTGAGTGTGTGTGTGTGTGGTGTGCGCGCGCGTGTGTGTGTGGGTATGTGTGTTGTGTATGTGTGTGTATGTTTGTGTGTGTATGTGTGTGTGTATGTGTGTGTGTGTGTGTGTGTGTGTGTGTGTGTGTGTTTGTGTGTATTATGTGTGTGTATGTGTACTCACCTGTGTGTGTGTGTGTGTGTATGTGTGTGTACTCACCTAGTTGTACTCACCTAGTTGAGGTTGCGGGGGTCGAGTCCGAGCTCCTGGCCCCGCCTCTTCACTGATCGCTACTAGGTCACTCTCCCCGAGCCGTGAGCTTTTATCATACTCTGCTTAAAGCTATGTATGGATCCTGCCTCCACTACTTCGCTTCCCAAACTATTCCAATTACTGAATACTCTGTGGCTGAAGATTTACTTCCTTTCATCATGTGATCTTCTGTGTCTTTAGCTTCCAACTGTGTCCCTTGTTGCTGTGGTCCAAACTCTGGAACATCCTGTCGTTGTCACCTTGTCAATTCCTCAGTTATTTTGTATGTCGTTATCATGGTCCCCCCTATCTCTCTGTCCTCCAGTTGTCGTCAGGTTGATTTCCCTTAACCTCTCCTCGTTAGGAATACCTCTTAGCTCTGGACTTGTATTGTTGCAAACTTTGCACTTTCTCTAGTTTCTTTACGTGCTTGGCTAGGTGTGGGTTCCAAACATGGTGCCGCCATTTACTCCAATATGGGCTAACGTTATACGGTGTGTACAGGGTCCTGAACGATTCCTTATTAAAGATGTCGGAATGCTGTTCTGAGTTTGCTAGGGCCCATATGCTGCAGCAGTTATTGGTTTGATGTGCGCTTCAGGAGATGTGCCTGGTGTTTACTCACCCCAAGATCTTTTTCCTTCGAGTGAGGTATGTAGTCTCTGACCCCTAGACATGTAACTCCGTCTGCGGCCTTCTATGCCTTCCCCAATCTTCATGACCCTTTGCACTTGGTGGGATTGAACACAGGAGCCACTTGCTGGTAACCAGTTTCTGCAGGCCTGGTCCAGTCCTTGTAGTTCTGCTGGTCTCGATCGAGTGTTTTCTTCTCATCAACTTTCAGTCATAAGAAAACAGGGACACCTCAGGAGTCCTATTCATTCGTTCATGTCGTTCACAAAATACCAGAAAACAGCCACTTGGTCCTAGGACTGACCCTCTGCGGACCGCTGGTCAACAGGTGACCCCCCCTCGGACCACCTCGCACGTCCATGACTCGCAGCTGTCTTCCTGACAAGTATTCCTGATCAATGTAGTGCCTCCCTGTTTATCCCTGATTGGTCCTCCAGTTTTTGCACCAATCTCTTGTGTGGAACTTGTCAAAAAAACCGGCCCCTTCTTGCAGCCCCCCCTCCAAGAGAAAATGCAAATCCACCCACCCCTCTCTTCTGGTCTTACTGCTCGTCACCATGCTACAAGACTCCAGGGTTTGTGACAAAGATTTCCCGTCCTGAAAACCATGCTGGCTGTGTTGATGAGATCATTCTTTCTAGGTGTTCCACCACTCTTCTCCTGATAATCTTCTCCATGATTTTGCATATTTACATGTCAGCTGGGACACTGGTTGTAGTTTAATGCTTCATGTCTGTCTCCGTTTTTAAAGATTGCGGACTCATTTGCTGTCTTCCATGCCTCAGGCAATCTCCCTGTTTCGATGATGTATTGAATATTGTTGTTAGGGGTTACACATAGGCTCTCTTGCTCCTCTCTCAATACCATGGGGAGATGTAATATGGACCACATTGCCTTTGAGGTATCTAGCTCACTCAGAAGCCTCTTCACTTCTTCCTCGGTTGTGGCACTGTGTCCAGCACTTGGTTGGTGTGGCCCCACCTCTCGTCTTTTCGGGAGTCCCTTCTGTCTCCTCTGTGAAACACTTCTTTGAATCTCTTGTTGAGTTCTTCACATACTTTCCCGGTCATTTCCTGTTGTCTCTCCTCCTTCCTTCCTTAGCCTGATTACCTGGTCCTTGGACTGTTGTTTTCCTCCTGATGTGGCTGTACAACAGTTTCGGGTCAGATTTGGCTTCCGCTTTGCTATGTCATTTTCATATTGTCTTTGGGCCTCCCTTCTTTTCTGTGCTATTCATTTCTGGCTCTACGACTGTTCTCTTATTCTCCTGGGTCTTTGGCTTCTATATTTCTTCCATTCCCTAGCACACTTGGGTTTTTGCCTCCCTGCCACCTTTGGGTAAAACCATGGGCTCTTCCTGGCTTTTT
>NC_069400.1:25281375-25283875 GCF_026875155.1 Cherax quadricarinatus
TACCTGGTCCCAAGTGTATGGTAGAGTTATAATGGAAAGAATTAAGAGTAAAACGGAGATAGGATAGCAGATGAACCAAGGAGGCATTTAGGAAAGGGTAGGGGTGTATGGACCAGGTGTTACAGTGAAACATATAAGTGAACAGTATTTAGATAAGGCTAACTAAAGAGGTCTTTGTAGCATTTATGGTTGGAAAAGGCGTTATGGACAGGGTGGATAAGGGGGGCAATGTGGCAGATGTGCAAGTGTATGGTGTGGGTGGTAGGGTTACTGAACAGCAGTGAAGAGTTTTTATATATTATATATTATATTTCTATATTATATATTATATATTATATATATTTATATATATATATATATATACTATATATATATATATATATTTATATATATATATATAAATGTATATATTATATCTATATATATATTATTATATATATATATATATTATATATATATATATATATATATATATATATATATATATAGATATGTTATATATATATATATATATATATATTAAAGGTGAAGAGAGTGGTGAGAGTGTGCAAATGGAGAGCAGATGATGAGTGGTAGAGGCACTGTCAAGGAAATTTTAATGAAAATAAGAAAAAATTTTGGATGTGAGTTAAACAAGTTAGAAAAAAGCCTAGAGACAGTTTGGGATTTGTCAGTTAAAAACAGAGTAGCGGGAGTTGTAGATGGTGAGAGGAGGTTTCTAGGTAGATTGGCGAAAATATTTTGTGGAACTTTTAAATGTTGAGGAAGAAAGGGAGACGATAATTTCATGCACTGGTCAGGGAAGTATACCTCATTTAGGAGAGTGAGAAGAAGCAGAATGTAGTGTGGGGGGAGGTACGCGATGAATTACGTAGAATTAGATGAAATGGGGTTTGTAAAGCAGCTGGAAATGATGGGATCATGACAGAAATATTAAAAGCGGGGGGGATTAGTGGTTTTGGAGGTGTTGGTACTTTTGTTTAATAAATGTATGGAAGAGGAGGAAGGTACCTAGGGATTGGCGGAGAGATGTTGTCCTTTTATACAAAGGGAAGGGAGACAAAAGAGATTGTAAAAATTATAGAGGAATAAGTTTATTGAGTATACCAGGAAAAGTGTACGGTAGGGGTTTTAAATTGTACGAATTTGAGGTAAGACAGAATGTAGGATTTCGGATGTGCCCAAGGAGGTTTCAGAGTGGGTAGGGGGATGTGCAGATCAAGTGTTTACATTTGAAGTTATATGTGAACCAGTATATAGATAAAGGTAGGGAAGGAAGTTTTTATTGCTTTTGGATTACAAAGGCATATGTTAGAGTGGATTAGGGGAGCAATGTGGCAGATGTTGCAGTATATGGAATAGGTGGTAAGTACTAAATGCTATAAGAGTTTTTTATGAGGATAGTTAGTTCAGGTTAGGGTGTGTAGAGCAGAGGGAGACTACTTCCCGGTAAAAGTAGGTTCTTAGACATGTATGATGTAATGTCCACCATGGTTGTTTAATATATTTATAGATGGGGTTGTTAATGAAGTAAAATGTAGGGTAATTGTTCGGTGAGAGGGTGGGATTAAATTATAGGGAATCAAATTCAAATGGGAATTAACTGCACAGTTACTTTTTGCTGATGAATCTGGTGCTTATGGGAGTTTCGAAAGAAAAATTGCAAAGGTTAGTGGATGAGTTTGGGAATGTGCGTAAAGGTAGATAGGTTTTTAAAGGTAATATAAGAAAAGAGTAAGGTGAGAGGGTATCAAATGATTCCTAGATAAAGATAAATTGGATATCAATTGGGGAGGAGGGGTAATGGAAGAAAGTGAATGTTTTCAGATACCTGGGAGTTTACGTGTCGGCGGATGGATTTATGAAGGATGAGGTTAATCATTAGAATTGATGAGGGAAAAAAAGGTGAGTGGTGCATTGAGGTATATGTGGATGTCAAAAAAAACGTTTTCTATGGAGGCCAAAGAAGGGAATGTCTGAAAAGTATAGTAGTACCAACACCTTTATGGGTGTGAAGCTTGGGTGGTAAAATTGCAGCAGCGAGGAGGCGGTTTAGAGAGATGTCTTTCTAAAGGCAATGTGTGGTGTAATTTTTATGCAGAAAATTCGGAGTGTGGAAATAGGAAAAAAGGTTGTGTGGAGTTAATAAAAGTATTAGTCAGAGGGCAGAAAGAGGAGTGTTTTGAGGTGGTTTGGTCATTTAGCGATAATGGATTCAAAGTAGAATGACATGGAAAGCATATAAATCTACAGGGAAGGAAGGCGAGGTAGGGGTCGTCCTCGAACGGGTTGGAGAGAGGGGAGTAAAGGAGGTTTTTGTGGGTAAGGGGCTTGGACTTCAGCAAGCGTGGCGGTGAGAGTGTTAGTTAGATAGGAGTGAATGGAGACGAATGGTACTTGGGACCTGACGATCTGTTGGAGTGTGAGGCGGGTAATATTTAGTGAAGGGATTCAGGGAAACCGGTTATTTTCATATAGCGGACTTGTGTCTGGAAATGGG
>NC_069400.1:25286375-25308875 GCF_026875155.1 Cherax quadricarinatus
ACCACAGGCAAAAGTGGATTGAAAACTGTAGCTTGAGGAAATTCTACATAAATTTTCATCAGAAGCAATTTTATTCAATGGATAACCAGGAGTTAGGCTGGGAATTCAAAGAATTAGGTAGAAAATGAGTGCCGGTTGTTTTGCAAAACAGGTTGTTTCCCAAGTACTAAAAAATGTGTTACGTTTTTTACCGAACACTTATTCATACATGCATTTGCATTCAGTATATGAACGTTTGATAATATATAATATATATATATATTATATATATATATATATATATATATATATATATATATATATATATATATATTATATATATATATATATATATATATATATATATATATATATATATATATATATATATTATATATATATATATATATATATATATATATATATATATATATATATATATATATATATATATAATATATATATATATATATATTATATATATATATATAATATATATATATATGTGTGTGTGTGTGTGTGTGTGTGTGTGTGTGTGTGTGTGTGTAAATATATATAAACACAGACACGTGGAACTATACATAAAGGAAGCAATATATTACCTATCTTAAAATTTTCATAGCTATCAGTAACTGTAATTCAGTTGGTCTCTACTTAATTAACAGAAACATTTGGGCTCTTTTTTTCCATTGAGTTTTTCCTTAGAAGAAAAACATGCGATTCTTAGAGGAAACAAGAATAAGTGAATTTAAGTATTAAAGTCAATAATACATTTTGATTACATTAGTAAAAAAGACAAAGTTACGGATACTGAGTCTCATTAGTGTAGGTCATAATGTCATATGGAGAAATAATGACCTTCCACGACCAGCGTGGAACATACTGGTATTCTCTTTCTGACTCATTCGATCTCTTTCAGCTCAGTGATTAGCATATATTGCTGTGAACTCTTCAGACCTAAATCACAGACCCGATTGTACTGGAAATTTTATTTCTTATTTTAGCTCTGTTGTTCAAATTGTTGATTTTTAAACAAACTTTCTCATTTTTATATACATCTAACTGCAAAAGTCAAAGCAAATTTGATTAATAATACCAGTGGATTCATTTATGTGCAAATTTTCGGGAAACAAAATTGAACATGAATTTTCGAGCGAAACATAATTCCTGCCTCTGTTAGACTACATTCCAAATAATTATATTATTTATTGGGTCTCGCTACACTCTTAGGGTTCACCTAGCTCTTTGGAAGTGGGAAACGGAAGCAATAAGATTCAAGCAATAGAAAGTGAGGATGGTTCTTATTTAACCTCACCAGAGCTGTGGTATATTAAGTCAAGTGTAGACTGTAAAATCAAGGAGCTGACAGGTAGATGTAGCAAAACAATTCATGCGGATAAAATCTTTATATATTTAAGGACGTTATGTTCTAAAGCACTATTGGGAGCGAAACAGCAAAATATATAGCTTAATATACAAGAAGTGCCTCTCTATTACAAGCGGATTGGACATATATATGTAACAGTCTAGGACTATGCTAAAAAAGTTTCTATCAAGAAAATAAAGCTCTCTGAGTGAAACGCTTTTATAACACACTGTTGCTTTGTCGTTTACCAAAAGCGTGTTAATCACTCTGGTACTCGCACAGTCACCTTTTTAATTTGACAAATAACACACACACACACACTGTCATCCTGCTTGACTATGGATTCTTCATTATTATATTTTCAGTTCCTTTTTATATTATCCATTGTTTTGAAGCAAATAACAGTTGCATATTTTTACCCCGAAACATTTTCAAGCGAAATATTTTTGCATAAATCTAATATCAGTGTTTCCAGGAATGCGTTGTGGGGAGACGCCGTTCAATGAAGAACAGGTTGAAAAGTTGATTTTGGGTGCGTGGTCGTGTACCGAAAAATGTTAGCGTCATACAGTTTATGAAATACCAGATATTTTGGTCCACACTGGGTAGGTATCATGCTGCATTCTCTCCAACACACGAACATTCATATATGTATGCATGTATGTGTGTATATATACATGTATAATATATATATATATATATATATATATATATATATATATATATATATATATATATATATATATATATTACATATTATGTATATATATATATATACATATATATAATATATATATATATATATATATATATATATATATATTATATATATATATATATATATATATATATATATGTCGTGCCGAATGGGCAGAACTTGCGATCTTGGCTTAAATAGCAACGCTCATCTTGCCATATAGGACAAGTGAAAATTTGTGTATGTAGTAATTTCGTCAAATTTATTCTGAACCTAACGAAAAAAAAATATATTTCATTGTGTTTGTTAAGTATTAAATTATTGTAAACAAATCTAAAATATATTTAGTTGGGTTAAGCTAAAATAAATTGTTCTTGTTAAAATAAGGTTACGTAAGTTTTCTAAGATTCTTTTGGTGCAAAATTAAAAAAAAAATATATTAACATTAATGAAAAAAAAATATATCTTTAAACGTACAAGAGAAAATTTTAGAAAAGACTTAATTTTAAATGAGTTGTTGCTAATTGACCAGTTTTACATATTCGGCACGACATATAGTATATATATATATATATATATATATAATATATATATATATATATATATATATATATATATATATATATATATATATATATATATATATATATATTATATTATATTATATTATATTATATTATATGTCTTGCAGAATAAGTAAAACTTGCGATTTTGGCTTAAATGGCAACGCTCTTCTTGCCTAATAAAGCAAGCGAAAATTTGTGCATGAAATAATTTCGCAAAAATCATTTTGAACTTAACGAAAGAAATATTTCATCGTGTTTATTATTAAATTATTGTAAATTTATCTAAAATATATTTAGTTGGATTAGGCTAAATTAAATAGCGGTTGTTAAAATAAGTTTAAGTAAGTTTTCTAAGATTCGTTTGGTACAAAATTATTAATTTTTACATTCACAGAAATGAAAAATATATATCTTTCAAAGTATAAGAGAAAATTTAAGATAGGGCTTAATTTTAAATGAGTCCTTCCTAACTGACCAATTTTACCAATTCGGCACGACATATATACATGGGCGCCTAGCCGAAGCTAGGCGATCACTCGTATGCCCAGCAACAGCAGGCTAATGATAAGTTATTTCATCAAATCCTGCAACATTCAGTGAACTCCCAGAGATTTTGGAATGCTTAATAATTCGCAAACGGTCGAAATTATTCACAAACATTATGTTTCAGTCCACAGCAGAATTCGAACCTGCACACTCAGCATCAGTCTACACAGTAATTTAGCCATGCCTGAGACTGACAGATAAAATATCATCTTCAGTCCACCGTGATGTGAAATATCTCTTTCTTTGATCGTACAAGTATGACTCTTCTGTTTTTATTGGTTCTGATGATCTACAGTAACTTGGGTACTGGCCGGGTATTCACACGTTTTGGGCAAACGACATTAATGTACTCTATTAATGCCTCTTTTTTTCAAAATAAATTGCAGTCTTCGTATGATATAAATATGCATAATTACACCAGTTTGTTCAATAATTTCACGAAATACATCCCATAGCAGGATATTCTATTAAACATGAAAATTAATCTTACTATTATGCAATATATATTCAGTCAGTATTGACGCTCTTGAAATAGAGGATGTCTGCTTGATAGCTGGAGGGTAATATTCACTATGTGTTTAACGAAGGCGTGATATATGCGTATATGTTTGTTTACTAGAGAGGGAAAGGGAGAGGGAGAGAGGGGCAGAATTATATGCAATCAGAGAGGAACCGAGACAGAAGCCATGGAAAAACTGGAGGGAGAGAGTTGAATGGTGGGAAGAGGGTAGGAGGTAGGACTAAGCAAAATGTAGAACCCTCAATGGAATAGTCATGAAGGGAATGTTTGTTCAATGAAATCAGTGAATACGAGGTAAACAAGTGTGAAAGTGTATAAATATGCGGAAAGTGAAGAGCAACAACAAAAGTGTGTGAAAGTAATGTGTGAAAAGACACTATGAACTAGTGTACATGTCAGAGGCTCTCTTAGTGTAGATACAGTCTGGGACTGATGGTACATATAGTTTGGTACTGATGGTACATACAATCTTTGACTGACGGTACATACAGTCTGGGACTGATAGTACTTACAGTCTCTGACTGACGGTACATACAGTCTGGGACTAATGGTACATATAGTTTGGTACTGATGGTACATACAGTCTTTGACTGACGGTACATACAGTCTGGGATTGATGGTACATACAGTCTGGGACTGATAGTACTTACAGTCTCTGACTGACGGTACATACAGTCTGGGACTAATGGTACAAACAGTCTGGGACTGATGGTACATACAGTCTGGGACTGACAGCCTGGGACTGATAATACATACAGCCTGGGATTGATGGTATATACAGTATAGGACTGATATTACAGTGTGTGTGAAATGACTGGTTTCATTGTTTTATTACTTTATTCATTGGAAAGAGTTAAATCCGTATGGAGTTTACAGCGCCTTTAAAATGTGAGAGAGTGGGGTAATCAGGTTTGATCCAAAGTAGATGAGGATAGCACCAATTTCCTGAATAAAGAGCTCTTCACCAGCATATAGGTATTGCCCTTGAAAAGTTGGCGACAATGAGAGAACATAGCCAAGAAAATGGAAATACTTACACTGCAGCAGTCCTACTGGCCCATCTACATCTCTAATACAAACCCAGTGTTTTCCTATATCCTCCCTAAATCTAAATTTTTCAACCTGAACCTCTTGCTGCGAGTCCTGTCTTGGCTAGATATTTTTCGTACGTGTATTTACATCAAATTCATTTATTCTTATATATATATATATATATATATATATATAATATTATATATATATTATATATATATATATATATATATATATATATATATATATATATATTTTATATATATATATATATATATATATATATATATATATATATATATATATATATATTTATATATATATATATATACATACATATATATATATATAAATATATATACATATATATATATATATATATATTATATATATATATATATATATATATTATATATATATATATATATTTGTGTATATTTATATATCCACCCAGGGAGATACTACCGTCCTGCCAAGCGAGTGTAAAACGAAAGCCTGGATTTCAGGTACGTCTCGCTGCTTTTACTTACATTTAGGTCACACTACACATGCATGCACAAGCAAATACATATACACATACCCTTCTGGGTTTTCTTCTATTTTTCTTACTGGCTCTTGTTCTTATTAATTTCCACTTATCTCCATGTGGAAGTGGAACAGAATTTTTCCTCCGTATGCCATGCGTGTCGTTATGTATTTGTATAATTCTCACTAAACAATGGTGAACATTAAAAAAGACATTAAAAAATACTTCTTTTTGTAGTACTTATATACAGAAAAGTGGGTGCCAGTTACTAGTTCCAAGTCTTTTAGACGACTTCAACAACATCCATGGTTACAGAGTAAGGATTTAACCCTAATTTCCCAGGGAAATTAGAAAGGAAACATTAGAGGAGTAAGTGCTATTAAGACACTCACAAGAAAGTAAAGATAAGTGCATCCCGAGTGTAAGTAGGAATTAGGAAAATTTCCCTGCTTTCTCATGTGCTCATAAGACATAAAGGAAAGGGCGGCTAACCTACCAGAGTACATAACGTTTAACAGGCTTATTTTTCACACTCGAATGACCAGACAGAAGTACCTCTCTCATCCCAAATGAGGTTAATTGCAAAAACAATTTTGTTTTGTTAGCTCTAGTTATAAAGAAAATAATATTATAGTAGACTTCTGAGCATGTAGTAGTTGTAGTAGTTGTAGTAGTTGTAGTAGTTGTAGTAGTTGTAGTAGTTGTAGTAGTTGCAGTAGTGATAGTAGCAGTTGCAGCAGTAGTATTAGTAACAGTAGAAGTAGTAATATTAAGTACCCGTATAAGGTAAAATAATAAGTGGTAATTATAGTTGTAGTAATAAATAGAAATAAGTAGTTGTTGTAGTTACAGTAGTAGTAAATAGCAATTTGCAAAAGTTACGATAATAAGTTGCGGCTTTTGCGGTGGCGGCAGCAGCGCCGGCGGCAGCAGCAGCAGCAGAAGCAGCAGCCGCAATAATAGCAACAGTAAGAGCAGCAGCAGTAATACCAGCAGGAGCAGCAGGATTAATAGCAGCAGCAATAGTAATAGCAGCAGCAACAGTAACAGCAGCAGGAGCAGCAGCAGTAACAGCAGCAGGAGCAGCAGCAATAATAGCAGCAAAAGCAGCAACAGTAATAGCAGAAGCAACATTGGCAGTCTTTGTAATAACATTAGCTATAAATTAATTATTGGGTGAAACCTTTAAAATTATCAAAAATGTAATAATAATAACAATAATAATAATAATAATAATAATAATAATAATAATAATAATAATAATAATAATAATAATAATAATAATAATAATAAATATAGAGATTCCCACTAGTACCATAAAGTCAACAGATTTCTTCAGAAATACATTAGAGTGCTGTCAGTCACCTCGGCTGCGGCGGTCAGGTTAAGACGAGATTGACAAGACTGTCATCAGACCTTGTTGTCCAGGCTTCACCATCATACTATGACGGTCAAATTAGCCATGGGACGGCAATGTAAACAGATCATGCCTGTCAAGCTATGAATACGTGGGCAAAGCGTGTGATTCATTCACGAAGTATACACTCATAGGCTGACAATTTATGTAATAGACAGACGGACAGAGTAGATAAAGTCTAGTAATACTCACTAAGTTGAGGAATTTACGTTTTCGATTACAGCTGCGTCACTGAGCACTCGCCGCTGTAACTAACCCAATTAAATTGACTTCATAATAATTTCAGAACACCACCTGAGTTTCCCTTCAACAACCACTCATATTACTTCGCAATTAAAATAATTATAGCAGTTATGTAAATTCGCTTGAAATAAAATAAATAATGAAATAATAATTATTATTATTGTTATATTTACTCATTGTGATTAAAAAGGAGTAATGAACATTAAAACAATAAAACAGGATAACAGGCAAGAAGAAACAAACAGAAAAGAAGATAGCCAGGTTAATTAGCAAGAAATAACAGATAGATGGAAAGGAAGACAGACAGCCAGCCTGACTAGCAAGAAAGAACAGACAAATATAAAGGACTGTTTTTACACGGCTACTGCACGAAAAGTGAGGAGCGATATTAAATTAATAGTTATACCAGAGAGTCGGAACAAGGATATTAGTGGCATCAAAAAATATAATTATATACAAAAACATTGATAACTTTCCTAAGAACATTAACATACATAGAACATAACACACACACACACACACACACACACTCCTTCATTATCGTCCATCACTCTGAAAAAGCTTCAGGATTCTCATCACATTTCGTGGGAAATTAAGACTGGCGCAGAAGAGAATAACCAACGTGTAAGCGAATAATTCAAGAAGAGAATGAGAACAAAAGAGTAGAACGAAATGAAAAGGTATAGGAAGAAATTGCAATTGAAAGTCTTGGAAGCTCTGAGCATTACCATGGCACAATCCATTGTGCAACATTTTTTGGTTACCGTTCGGTAGAAAATACATGCTGAAAGATATTACTCTAAAGTGCACACTGCCAGACGAAAACAATCAGTTTTTAAAATTTAGTTGGTTTCACTTAATGATGCATTAATACAGGTTAACAGTACTTAATCGAATATGCCAACTATTAATTTTTTCTCTCTCAAATATTTTGTTTCACGGCAAGACGAACATGATCATTCAAGCTCAAGGACAAACTTCTGGGCGAAGAGGAAAAGACCGAGTTCCGAGTTCTATGAGTAAAATACAGTATTATGTAGATACCAAATATGTAAAAGCATGTACGAGACTGATTACATTATAATAAAAGACATAATTGTGAATTGAAAGCGTTAACGAGAGAGTACAAGATACAAGTAAGAATAAGAGTTAGAGAGGACAGACTGCAAGTGAGAAAGAAAGTTGGAGAGAGCAAAGAAAGTGAGAGTGAGTGTAAGTGAAAGGAAACGATAAATAAACGAAACTTTGATAAGATGGTAAACAACTGCCTCGTGTTGACTAACATGTTTGAGTCAGCCAGCACAAGCAGTAAGAGGCTTGAAACCTCCGTCTTGTTAGCTTATTTGATAAGCATCTTTCTTTTGTCAAACAAGCTGAGCGAAAATTTATAACTTACCGAAAATCATTGTGAATATAACCATTTAACTCATCTAAGGAGACACGAAATTAACCTTTTAGTAAAAAGGTGATGAGTTTTTTGTGTACTTGCTACTTACCTACCTATTCCTTAAGTGCTGGACAGTCCTACTTGTAAGATAGTTTGGACTGATTTTGGCCTTTTATATTTCCCCAATTAGATTTTTTTTAGAATGAAATTTGGAAAAATAAAATACTCTTCTTCCAAGCGATAGTTTCTGCTTGCCTCATCTGATTGGCTCTAACACTTCAACTCAGATAACCTGATGACGTCATATCTGAGCGGCCTCAAACTTAATGTGCTGGCGTATTTTAGAATATTGCCGTATAGAAAATAAAAGTATGCCTCTTCAGTTCCTATTCAAAGCTGATATTTCTTAGTTGAAAGTTTGAATTAGTTTTGGGCTGTATTTGTTCTAATTTGTCATTTTTTAAGAAAATGAGATATAAGGTCCAAGTCGGATTGAAACCTCTTCATAAGTTTCATTTTCCTAGGTGTTACAGTGTATTAGTTTCAAAGTGATAAATTGTGAATGTTTCTTATGATTCGCTTCGAATCTACAGTGCTAATATTTAAATGCATTACAAACCCAAGCCCTTGTGCAGTGAGGCACAAGGGTTTGGGTTTGACGCACTGGGATACCTTTTTCAGATCTCAAAGAGACTGAAATAAATTTTACACTCTCTTTGATTCCCTTACCCACTTATTCAAAGGAGCTATGCATGTTCTCTGTCAGTCCCTAGGTACCCTCTACCGCCTTTCATTCATATATTCAACAAATATACATCCACTCCAAAACTGTATCCCGATCTGCTTTTCGCATTTCTGTCTTGATCTTATTTATGCCAGCTGCTGCATTTTCTTTCCCTTACCCACAGCATCATATGATTTTCCTACACTTATATTAAGGACCAGAAAGCCAGCGGAAGGGCTTGGTCAGATGACCAGAAAGCCAGCGAAAGGGCTTGGTCAGATGACCAAAAACTCCAGCGGCGGGTCATTATATGATTAAGATCCGCGTCACGAAACAGCTGTCCTGTTTCTTGACAACTCTCACTTATCTTCCTCACACCTACAAGATGTTACACTTCCCTGGCAACTGCATGAAATCAATCTTCACTTCTTTATCAATATTTAACAACTCAAAAATTTTCCTCCATTTAATAACCCTCATCTTTTGTTTTTAACTGTTAAAGCCGTTTGTTCGCTAGGCTTTCTCAGCATATTAGTCTCACGCTAAACTGTTTTCTTATTCTTAGCATAATTTATTGATAAAGCCTCACTCATTCTCTCAGTAGCTCTTTTTCCACTTCGTCACTCTAACCTCTCATTTACTCCACATATACTCAGCCCTCCATACATCACTTCTATATTGTAAACACCATTCAAACATAATTTCTGCCTTGTTACTCTTTACTTCGTCATTCTACAAACTGATCCTCTTCTCACCCTCAACAACCCTCTTATACCCACACATTTATCATCCAAACTCTTAATAATGAAATCTTAAACCTACCTCATGCCTCATTGTCTCACTCAACGCCTATACTCTCCCTAGCCATCTTCCTCCCAATACTTGCCTAGATCTTGCCCTAACTATTTCCTCCATTAATTTATTAGTTTTATGTCCACTGGTAACATACTCTTATACCCCAGTTACCTCTTACTCTCACTCTAGCTACCATTAAATAATTTATTAGCTTTTACCCGCTAATAACATTCTCTTGTACCCCAGCTACCTCTTACTCTCACTGTAGATACAACTAAATATGATCTAATGGACATTAGGCGCGCCTTAGCGCCAAGTGTCTATCGACAAATGTTTTTGACAAATGATAACTAAGTAACACAAAAAAATCCTGCTTTTGCTATACAAAAAAAAATCATCTGGCCATTGTATATTTTCATTTTCATTACTAATGGTTCGTTAAAGCATTTTCTCTCTTTGTCTGGCACATGTGCCGGAAAAGCGCTGCACGCTCCGTTTGTGAGAATTTACCTCAAGAAATTACTACTCTAGTTTTTCATGAGTTGGGAAGAGAGAAAACGAGTTATGCAAGATTCCTTCCTAATATATTGTGCTTGATGAGAGAGAGAAAGAGAGAGAGAGAGAGAGAGAGAGAGAGAGAGAGAGAGAGAGAGAGAGAGAGAGAGAGAGAGAGAGAGAGGAAGGGAAATAAAAAAAGATGGAAGAACATAGGAAAATCAGATAACAAGAACATCTCAGTGCCTATATCGATACTTTCTGCTGATAAACATGTTAGAGACAGATATAAATATACACTGGCACACGGACGCAGGTACAGAGATACGTAGGCAGGAAAATGGAACGCCTAATTAAGCTTAATCCTGAGCGAAACGCTATATAAAAGTTAAGGCATTCTCTGTATAACATTTCATTTACAGCCAACTGTAACTTTATTCCCATTTGTATCTTTGTACCTTCTTGTCGGCTTACGTATTCACCCTGTCAGCATGATAGATACAGACTGATACAGACAGACACTGACTATTATTATCTGCCTGTTTCATGCCTAAAATATGTAGATATAAAATGATAAGCCCTAAATCGGAAGTTTGCGAGAGTGAGCAGGAAGCAAGCTGGAATATAATAATAATAATAATAATAATAGTAATAATAATAATAATAATAATAATAATAATAATAATAATAATATTTTTATTATTGTTATTAAAGTTTTTTGGCTTTCTATATTATGTGGTAATGCATTTTTTTAATTATGAATAAGTAAATATTAAATTATTCTTCCTATGTGGTGCACGTGAGGCAAGTTGAAATTATTCCTGTAGTTTTTCCTGTATGCCACAGTAGCTTACGGAGACCATTGATTCAATATTATATTGGATATTGACGATGTAGATCACCATAGTTTAAAATATTGGCTTATCCGCGTAAACTAGACTAAAAAAATACTACGTAAAATAAATTACATCGACGAACTCACTGAATTTGAGGAGAGAAATGTCCAAGGGATTCAATAGAATGTTTCATAGTGTGATTACAGAATACGATGCTTTGAATGTAAAGGATGTGAATCCGAAAGAGATAGCTGAAATGGAAGATGCTGTAATAATTGCAGAGGAAGTCTAAAAACTAATTCTGGATAATGAAAAGAAGTGCAATAGGACCAGACGGAATATAAAGGATACGAAGAATGTGGAGACATCCTATTGTTTTACTATCCTTGACTCATACATCTGGATAACACATGTACGTCCCTAATCTAAATAGAAACATATAGCTCTTCTCAGCAGATAGCCTCTGTTGTGTCTCGTTCCCGAGTATTGCCATTTACCTCACTGTACTCTCTCTCTCTCTCTCTCACCCATTTCCATATTATCATAATCAAACCCTACATTTCATTCCCACCTCTTCCCTTGTCTGCCTGCAGTTGTTTAGAGGTTGACATGTACGATGGTGGGACATGGCATCAGACCTTCACAGAGGTAACCGAATATGCAAAACATGTCTATATCTGGGAATACCTGACACGGTCGCTGAGTTATGTCAGACTTTATGTGACCTGTCAAGGCTGAAGATTAGGTCGCTTGAGGGATGGACTGCTGGAAATTGAAATTGGTTTGGAATTGATAGAACATTGAAGGCTGGTGAAACAAAATAAAGGAGGTGGTGGGAAGGGCGGGTGGAAGAGTGGTGGTGGGGGGAGGGTGATGGATGGTGAATGTGGGGGTAGATGGCTAGGTGGATGGGAAGGTGGATGACTGGAAGAGTGGGTGCTGTACGGGATGGAGGAGGGTATTAAAGAGGAAGAGTGAATGAGTGAATTTGGTGGGAAGAGAGTGTTTATTTGCGAGTGTATGTACTCACATGTGTGTGAGTTTATGTGTGAGTGTGTGTGTGTGAGTGTGTGTGTGTGTGTGTGTGTGTGTGTGTGTGTGTGAGTGTGTGCGTGTGTGTGTGTGTGTGTGTGTGTGTGTGTGTGTGTGTGTGTGTGTGTGTGTGTGTGTGTGTGTGTGTGTGTGTGTGTACGTATTTGTGCTTGTGTGCATATGGCTGGACTGGAAGTTGGGTAGTTGGGTGACTGAGTGGACGGCTACGTTGAAATGGATTGAAAACGACTACAGACAGAGATAAGAATGAAAGCTTAATTGTGGGATGTGATGGGAGAGACTGCTGTGACGTTCACATTATAAAAAAACAAATCAGGACCTTCGACCAGAAGTCACTCAAAAAACAATGTGACTGGGAAGCTTAAGGCACGAAAGTAAAACATTATTTTCGGTAATCTGAAATCTGATTATATGCTGCTACAATTTTCTTCTTCTCTGCTGAACTCAGTATGACCACTATGGTCAAAAAGTACGATAATCGTCATGGTGGTATTACCGTCCAGTCATACGAGTTAGAAACAGAAACCTTTTAAATTATTTAATTTCTGCCACTTTCCCTGTGTTTTATCTTGTGTTACACAAACATTTAAGATATAATTTCTATTTTATTAACTTCTTCATCTTTTAGTATACACTTAGCTAAAAATTATATCTTACAACTTCCTCATCCTTTTGTATATACACTTAGCTCTTTCTTTTCCTTTTCAGTTAATAATAGTGTAACTCCTCGCTGTAAAACTTTTTTTTATTCTCCGGTAAAGTGGGTTAGTATCCTTTCCCTGCAGTCATGCATGTCGTAGACAGCAACTGAAACACTGGGAATACAGGGCTTGATATTTTGTTATTGTTCTGCGCGGAATTAGTTGAAAGAATTAAGAAGGATAATTTGAAGTTGTATCATATACCATATTTTTATGATATTTTTCTATAGCTCAGTCCCCATGCAGTGCAGACTTTGTTACAGGCTTCCTGATACGCAGAAGCAGCTTTTAGGCTATTCGGCACTCCAAAAATTAAATTGGGGGCGACGCCCCTTTTTAAGAGCATTTTTTTGGTTGTACTATGTCGAGTGGCTCATTTTAAACGTCTTTTTTTTGCGTTGATTTCAAAAGTATGCATGGCATTCCAACATTTTAATTTGGGATGAAGCCCTTAACTGTGCATATTTTGGACGGAACTATTCTGAAGTTTTTTTTTCCAGTTTCGAAAACATGCACTGAACATAAGAACATAAGAAAAGAGGATCACTGCAGCAGGCCTGTTGGCCCATACTAGGCAGGTCCTTTACAATCCATCCCATTAACAAAACATTTGCCCAACCTAATTTTCAATGCCACCCAAGAAATAAGCTCTGATAACTCTATCCACTCATAAGAACATTCCAAAAAAACTTGAGAAGCAACATACCTTTTGGAACAAAACTTTTTTTTTTTTTGCTGAATTATGTTGAGTAGCAGAGTGTCAGACCCACATACTAACAAAGTGGGTACGGGAGCGTGAGTCCCTCACACTCAAAATCTGACAAGGCTGAGTGCGGGGGAGGGGGTGAGGCCCCAACACCTACATACTGAGAAGGCAGTTTTGATTGCGTGAGTCTTCCCTGTCAGTAATATTGTCTATTTGTACCTGTGTAGTACCTTCGTTAGGCCTTGTGTAGACATTGGTATGTTACCGTTGTAACTTGTGTTGAAGAGTAACTGAAGTAATTTTGAATGAATGACAATGAAAAGTTAAAATAGGTTTTGATGATTTAATTAAAGAACTGTTTGGTTTAGAATAAAAATGAGATGTCAGAAGAAGGAACAGTAGTGGTTATGTGCCTGGAGGCGAAAGACATGCAAAGATAGATACTGGGAGATGTTAAGTGAATATTTTAAGAAGATTGTGCTAATGGATTGAATGTTTGTTTTGGAAACGAGAAATATACTGCTGCGGAAGGTATAGTAGAAAACGTTACAGTGCCTGGGTAAATTATAGTGACTTTGTTAATGGTCCAAGTCGGACCGAAACCTCGTCGTAAGCTCCTCTCTTCTATGTGCGGGTTATTTGTGTATAATGAGAATCTTTAATTGTTCTTCGAAAGAGGTTTGGCAACAGGCAATAAACGTTAAAGGAAAAGGGATAAATATCAGAGACATAATGAGAGTAATGTACTTGGCAATGCATTAGCGGAATTTAGGATTAAAGTTAGGCTTTTGGATACACATGCTTTTAGAGTGACTAATATATCTGGTCATCATTATTTAAAAGTAGCTAGATTACGAGTGTGAGTAAAAAGATAATGAAGTGCACAGAGAACAATGCCTATGAAAAAAAAATTATAGAAAGGACGGTTAGTGAGAGGAATGTGCAACTATTGGAAGAAAGGTTGATTCGTTAGAATGAAGGGGAAATGAAGCGGAAATCTGAGAGATACTGCGTAGATGCTGGAATACAGACAGTACTCACTCTCTTGTTTGTGATTACAAACAAGAGAGTGAGTGCTGGAGGGAAGAAAACTGGTAAAATGAGTTGATGTGAGTGGCAAGACAGATCAATTTGGATAAGAAATATTTTTTGTCACTTCTAAAAATATTGGGAAGGCTACAAGTAGTGTGAAAAAACGAAGTTTAATGAACTGCAAAGAAGTGGAAAAGAAGTGCAAATAATAGAATAGGTGAGTAAGTATCAGTAAAGTTTTCGAAGCAGAAGAAGAAACAGTTTTTGAGGAAGATTAAGGTGTGTATAACTTGGGGTAAATTGAACATCGTCATTTTAGAGAGAAATTGGTTATATGATAGACAAAGTGGTAGAAATATTAAGAAAGTGAACTGGAAATTAAATTTGTCTAATGTAGATGATAAAATGGAGGTAGAGATTTCAGTGTTTCATACTTAGATAACTTTAGTGGTATGTGTCGTGTGTGTGTGTGTGTGAGAGAGAGAGAGAGAGAGTAACCGGTGTGCTCGTCGCCACCCTTTCCCTTAGTGCCACTGCATCGTGTATTTCGCATATTTCTTGTGCCTGATCAACAAAAATTAGGGAGCCATAAATTTGCCCCACTGTGCGTTACCGTGAAACTCTTCGCTCCTTCGTGTTGCTGCAGTCATTGGATTCTCTCTCTGCCTCGCTCTCTTTCTTTGTCTACCTATCTGTCTGTCTGTCTGTCTTTCTCTTTCTCACTATGATTCCTCTAGATACATAGGAGCTGGGTAGATACAAGGCCGCATATACGACTGTTGCTGATGAAACTCAGACGATCGTTCAAAAACTACTTCGATTTTACCAGACGGTCGTGGAACATTTGTGTTAAATGTCCTTGCGTGCTTCTCAACGTGGCATTATTATCGTTCCCTCCTCCTCCCATTGCTTCACATTGACGGTGTGCCGGCAGGTGGCAAACTGTTGGTATAACAAAGTATATTGCTCTTTGCTCTCTAGACAAATCTACTGGTAACCAGATTATAGTTAGTCCTCAGCCGTTTGCTTACATGTGAACTGTAAGATCTACTGTGTTATGTATTCTTATATATTCCCTTGCAATTTCTTACATTTTTGACCCTTAGTCTCTTTTAATGAAGTTTTTCGTAGCTATCATTTCGTCAAGGTGTGAATAACTGAAGTGTAATGAACACTTGTCAATACTCAGTAATAAGCCACATGGAGACAGAAACTCAGGAGATTAAGCAATCTGTATTTTTCGACCACCTTCTGGGATCCTCTTCAGCTGAAGAGGATCCTAGAAGGTGGTCGAAATATACAGTTCAATTAATCTCAGGTTATTAATGATCACTTTAAGCTGTGTTAATGAACGCGTTATATTTTAACATTATTAAGTATTATTAGATATCTTCTGTCAATGCTACAGTAAAAAGTTAAGATCTTTTCAGGACTGAGTTTTAGTTAATACTGTAGCTGGGGTTCCAGATAACTGCCCCAGACAACCCCAGATCTTGGTGCAATTGAGTGGCCTGCATGGTATTTACCCGGAAGTGCTCTTAGGTTGATAAATTATCCTGATAGTCATAGGTGCGTCCAGTATCATCAAAGTAACTCTTGGAACTTTTTTTTCATTTCACGTATATACTCACACCAAGCATTTTATTGTTAGAAACTATATGAGCTAGATTTTTTTATGCTCATCTAAACGTTAGTATATTGTCTGGATTCATTGAAGGGTCGTGCTGGTAAATACAGAAAGTTCCAAGAGACATTCCATCATGTTTCTCTGCGAATTCTATAAACTGGAACCAGTTGTTTCATTAATCAGCTTCATTTTTGTTATTTAAGTTAAAAAATACTTGACAATGATCTCTTATGACAGCTATAAACCAATTAATATAGCAGATTTTCGCTCAGCAGACTACAGCTGATTAATGAACACAGAGCTAGTGTTGATTAGTGTCACCGGTCTGGGGATTAACCCGATGGAGACCTGACACACAATAATGCGGAGGACTGCCCTGTGACTTTTTCCAAAGCGTTATACGAGCTGCCCGAACAGCATATATTCCTCAAGGGGAACCGTTGATGTAAAAAGATGGATGAATTCCTTAGTACTAATGATGGGTTCTTGATTCAAGAAACTGGAGTTACCCTCCCATTCCTTGAGTCAAACCTGATGACTTCCTATTCCCAAGCGCCTCCGGTAAAATGTAATATAGCAATTCTGCCAGAGTTGCTGTTGTGCAATGCTACCAGCAAGGCTACCCACGACCACAATTTATTATGGCCTGTCTCGGTGGCTCCATGTTCCCCTTCCCACCATGACACTGAAAAAAATATTTACTAGTTGACAAAGATATGTTTTCAAACTAATTTTTACCAATGTAAGATAATGGCAGTCACATTATTAACTTAATAATTATTTAAATAGAATTTTTTTGCTAGTTTGGGTATGTATGATTATTTTAATATTATCGAGAGAGAGAGAGAGAGAGAGAGAGAGAGAGAGAGAGAGAGAGAGAGAGAGAGAGAGAGAGAGAGAGAGAGAGAGAGAGAGAGAGAGAGAGAGAGAGAGAGGGAGGGAGAGATAGAGAGAGAGAGAGAGAGAAAGACTCTTATTGAAGGAGCTAAAACACTACTTCTTGCCTCCCGCATTAACAAGTATTTTTTTCTTCCTTAATATCCACTAATCACAAGAGATAAATAACATAAAACTATACTTTCACTGTGTTAAGACTGAAACATGCGCTAAATTGACGAGTTGGCAAATGTTTGATTAATTGGATTCCAAGCCAATCGATACACGAGAGTCATGACGACTGCACGTATCCTGTTCACCATTAATCAAGAATATTTCAATCCCAAACAGGTCCTACCGAGTTTCAAGTATAGGTGTATGTAAAATGAGATATACACTTCACCACGTATACACGTACTGTATTTTTTTCAGTGTGCCCACTTCAAGAAAGTCTTACTCATCAGAGTATATACACACTGATGGATGAGTCCTTAATATAGCCAGTTTCAGTCTAGCAGATGTCTATAAGTTCTGTTATGCTATATACGTTATGCTTTGTGAAATATTATTTCATTAGACATATGCGCATATGTCGTTGTACATCTAAAAAAAACTGCCTTTTTCGGTTTTTATTTTTAAATCCGATGCCAGTAAGGAGATTACATATATATTAAAGGATTTATTAGAGCCGCATATTTGTAAAACTGTTTTAATCTTTGATAAATTGGGTCCATGTAAATCATTAAGCTCGATTTTCCTTTTCAGTTTTATTTTTAACATCCGTGTCCGCGTGTTGGCACACGTGACATCAGTCGATCGGTCGACTAAGCCAGACAGTCAGTATAGTCTGTCTACCTGTCTGCCGGACGGTCAAGTACATCAGCAGTTAATTAACCGGGTACTGAGTCAACCCAAGCAGAAATTTTTCTCACAGACCAATTATTGTTTTGTTTACTATAAACTTCTCCTCCGTTCATAAAATAGTTCATCTTAGTTACTAGCCCAGCATCTCAAGCCAGGTTAAGGAAATATCTTAAGATGGGGTAGATGAGGAGGAAAGGTATTTTAGCTCTTTCTATTTTGGTTAACGTTCATGGCATTGCAAAGATTAAAAAACAAGCTTTAATTCGGACAATGTTTCGCTCATGACCTAATAAATATCCAAAAAAGAGCGGAACGTTGTCCTACGAAAAAATTTTCTGTGATTTGTTTCTTTTCTTCACCGCTGTAGATAGTACTCAGTTTACATCTAGGTATAACCTTGTTAAACCATGTGACATAAACATGTTCGTACTGCAGAACATCAACGAAATAAAGTCGGTTGACCAAATGAAATCACTGGTCCATAGATGGTTCCATCTTCATCCTATTCCCTATCTGTATATCTCTTAGCAATGAAAAGCTTTTAAACTTCGGTACGGACGAAGATTGAACTCGCGGAGAGTGAGTTGTAAAACTCCAAACAGACGCGTTAGCCACTGTAGCCAGCTGGCCCAGTGGCTAATGCGTCGGTTTGGAGTTTTACGTCTCACTCGCTGCGAGTTCTATCCCCGCCCGTACCTTGGTTTGTTTGCAACTGTGCCATTATGATTCTGTGAGTCATAACAGTTCTTATCCATGAGAAGCTCTTCTCTATTTAGCTATTATACGCTATTGCTTCTAATAGCCAAACTCAAATTATTAGGAAATAATTGGCATCGAATAACTTTCATGCAAACACACACAAAACAAATTCTGTTAATATGATATTCAATATCATTATATGAGGACAAAATCTGAATTTGATCAGCAGTGAGAACAGTGTTGGCAGAGCAGTATTAAAACGGATTTTAAAATCATCACTGATAATTGTCGGTTACAGACTCGATATGAATAATAAAAACGACACTTGGGTACAAATGTATTTGTATTAACAAAAAAGTTCAACACTAAGAGTAATTTGTTCATTCAGGTCACGAGTCTTTTCATTCTAAAATCTCTAACATTTGTTGTCATTCTAGCCACCTTCTGTTATTTACATAGCCACGGCGGAGATTACTAATCCAATACTCAAGGAAAATTTGAAATAAAACATTAAAATATTTAAATCAGTTAAGAAAAACACATCTGTGTAAAGATCAGTGTATAGTTAATATAAATAATAATTACTATTATTTACCTGTCATCATCAATAATCATAAGGCAATAAATAAAAGACCAGTAACTTTGCCAAGAAATCATAATGTTTAGCAAGTTTCTTTCAGAAGATAATTCACAGGTGTCTCTTGAAGAACATGAGACGAAGAGTGCAAAGAAAAACATATAGGTGTCGGAAGACAGTTGTGAATTGATATATAAGTGTTATAGGGAAGACATGTGTACGAAGGAAGTCACACGAACGAAGGAAGACACATGAAAGAAGGAAACACACAGGTATCGGGATGACACAGTTGTCGGTTAAGGCATAAGTGTGAAGGATGGTACACGTGTAAGGGGAAACTGGTATGAGGGAGTGCATATGGGTGAAGAAAGACACAGGTGTCAGGGAAGACACAGATATTAGTTTGTACTGCTGAATTTCTGTGTAATAAAAAATCAATGAGCCAGTTTCCTTTTTATTTGATAAATAAGACGTGTACAGCACTTGGTTATTTTTGTTGCAGAAACTTTTCGCCTGCACAAAAGGCTTCTTCAGTCGAGTACAGACGAATATAACACAGTAACCAGTTGATGTCGCCCTTGTAGGAGGTGGTTACATGATAGTCCATGGAACTAAGGAAGGTGAACATGATGATGATGATAGTGACGACGAAGATAATGATGATAATGGAGCATGAAGATGATGACAATTTTGATATTAGAGGACAATTGAATGTAAATATGTATATAAAGATAATAATAACGATGAAGAACAAAATGAAAATGAATAAGTAAATGTTGCTGATGATGGCGATGGTGATGTTGACTCAATGGTGAAAGACGCAACTCTGGGCACCGAAGCTAATTAAAACTCATATATGAAGGAAGACACACTGACAAATCAAATTTTCTTTCTTTTTAAACAAGCAGTCTTATAACTCTAAGCTATCAGACAATATTAGTCAAAAAAATGAAAAAAAAAAAAAAACACAAAGCAAAACATTGATTTTGGATTACGTTTAACTCTAAAAAGTGGTTTATAATTTCATAGAGCACACCAAAACTGCGACAATAAAGATTTGCTCTACACATAGTGTCTTATTACATTATTTATCGGTGTGCCTTTGAACCAGCTAACACACACACACACACACACACACACATATATATATATATATATATATATATATATATATATATATATATATATATATATATATATATATATATATATATATGTATATATATATATATATATATATATATATATATATATATATATAAATATATATATATATATATATATATATATATATATATATATATATATATATATATATATATATATATATGTGTGTGTGTGTGTGTGTGTGTGTGTATACATTTTCTAGGTACCTGGATATCAGTACGCACCAGCTGCAGATTTAACACATTTTATTAAACGATTCTGCCCTCAGTTTTTTCTTTGAAATGCATAGGCTTCCTAGGGAGACGACACATCTAATCAAATATCCCAGTGTTTATATACTTGTCTTTTTTTTGAAATACGCTAAAGATCTTCCTCCTCCAAACATTCTTAATGTTTGCGAAACAAATTATGAAAGGTAGGAGGTATCATGATACCTATAATATAGGTAAAAGATATTTCTGTTGGATACATTTCGGTCCTGCGACGGAAGCCAAAGTCCCAGTACCGAAACGTCCTCGGTAAAGATATCGTAAGTGTATGCACTTGTCTCCTTTCATCCATAAAAAAATTCGGATATTTCACAAGACTCTTTGTGCGCGGGGATGCTGCTCAAGGATGCTCTTTCATCTCACTGATCCAAAGTGTTTTAGCGGGCTGGAAAAGTGGGACATGAAGAAAAGAGTTGAGAGAGTGGGGGAGAAATGGAAAGAAATTTGAAGCAAGTCTAGGGATGGGAGACATTGTCAACCCTGGCAACAAAAGCCTCGAGCGGAAAAAAATATGGAGAGGACCACAAAATATAAATGAAACTGACGTGGACAAATGATGTATCTCGGAGTTCTCTCTGTCTTTAAAATAAGCTTCTTTTCTGTGTGTGATTGTCTGTATTCAGCAGTTATTCTGTCTATGTGCTAACTACTGATCTATCGGTCAATGTGCCTATCTCCCCCTGGTTTTGACCTGGTATGCACATCTATTATCTTTTTCCAGCAAAGAATCTCTTTTTTTTTTTGGGGGGGGGGGCTCCTGTATTGCATCAAAAATCCTTCCCCATCACACTCAACACTCAGCAAGAAGCTTCCGGCAATACCAGCTTTTACCATCCCTACTGTGTACGTAAGCGAGATCTCTCTCTCTCTCTCTCCTATCCTCTCCACACACAGTTAATATTTACTATTTAGTTCTTTTTGACATTGATAAGATGTGCCACAAACAGATGTTGATTAAAACATTAGGATATACATTATTCAAATGAATTAATTTTCTGCTTGAAATGTTACTAGTTTTAGCAGTGTGAAAGACAAGATGATAACCGGCAGAAGAAGAGGAGATAACTGGCAGATGAAGAGGTCATGAGTGATATATGGAAAAGAGAAAACTGGTACTGACATTAAGTGATAACTGACGGATGGATAACTAAGAGATGTAGTGATAACTGATAGATGAAGAGGTGACATGTAACAGATGAAATGGTGATATTTGGTAAATGGACAGGTGATAACTGGCAGGTGGAGAGGGAAGAAGTAGTAACTGACAGTGATATAGGTGGTGACTGACAGACGAAGCAATGACAACTTGCAAATGCACCAGAAGTTATATTTCTCTCATTGCATATATACATATACATATATATATTATATATATATATATATATATTATATATATATATATATATATATATATATATATATATATATATATATATATATATATATATATATGTATATAATATTATATATATATATATATATATATATATATATATTATATATATATATATATATATATATATATATATATATATATATATATATATATATATATTCTTGATAATGTGAGTAGTCACGAAAGCGCTTGGAATTTCTCTATTCTTTCAGAGTGATTGTTTTGCATATTCTGAAATCACCTGTTTACTGTGATCTTATTGCATATATATATATATATATATATATATATATATATATATATATATATATATATTATATATATATATATATATATATATATATATATATATATATATATATATATATATATATATATATATATATATAATATATATATATATA
>NC_069400.1:25311375-25338875 GCF_026875155.1 Cherax quadricarinatus
AGTAGTAGTAGTAGTAGTAGTAATAGTAGTAGTAGTAGTAGTAGTAGTAGTAGCAGCAGCAGCAGCAGCAGCAGCAGAGTAGCACCAGAAGTACTAAAATACAACATTTATAACCCGGGAAAGGTACGAACATTTCCATCTCCCTGAAACTGCTGAGGTTTCACCTGGCGTCATTTATGTATTATCACTGGTAATGTTCTCCAGGCGGAACATCTGCACACACTGAGCCTGCTTTTATAACGAATATGCAGCTCAGCTATGTACATCTATATAATTATTCGCTGATAGATTTCTAACTTGATGAAAAAGGTGTCATTTGCAGAGTCAATCTGTATTTACAGAATACGCGTCGATATATGCAAAGCTTTATCGAGTCATTTGCTTTGATAAAGCAATTAATTGACGTAATTTATTTGAGCCTAATTCAACTAAACATATCAATAATTATTTTAAATTCACTAAATAATAAATAAAATCACGCGTAGGTGTCACTGGCCACGGTTACCCTTAGACTGGGTTAGTGATCGGTGCCAACCCCACCCTACCATCATCCTCTCACTACATATATGGGGTAGGAGGGTTTCTGAGTAGGAAATTATAAGATATAAAAAGCCAGCCCCAAGCTTTTCCTAATCGTTTATAACAGGTCATATTAGTAGAATTTACATTATAGAAATATAATCGGATAGGCATAGAAGTCCCCATGTATGGCATATTAACAGCCACTGAGAAAACAGTAGACAATATGTAGGAAGAGATACTTCTGAGTACATGGGTAGAACATTCGAGTACCTCAGAGCAGGACATTTAAACGGACAAAGAGCACATTGTATTTTCTTTCATTATTTGAAAATGTCACACAGAATAATAGCTATACATGTCTACAGTAACGAAAAACTTATTTTCTCAAAATATATGACCTGCTATAAACGATTAGAAAAAGCTTGGGGCTGGCTTTTTATATCTTATAATTTCCTACTCAGAAACCCTCCTACCCCATATGGGTAGTGGGAGGATGATGGTAGGGTGGGGTTGGCACCGACCACTAACCCAGTCTAAGGGTAACCGTGGCCAGGGACACCTACACTACTCTAAGACCTCTCTCCCTGCTTTGGTTGCTCCCTTGCAATATTGCACAGCTTCTGATGACGCACTGAAGAGTGTGAAAGTACCTGAGCTAAAGATTTCCACCCCCCCCGTGGCGTGTCCTGCAAATATATAATATATATATATATATATATATATATATATATATATATATATATATATATATATATATATATATATATATATATATGCAAAAAAATTTCCCTTTATAATGTTAGAAGTCACGAATGCGCTTGGAATTTCACTATTTTTTCACAGTGGTTGTTTCGCATATTCTGAAATCACCTGTTTATTTTGATCTTATTGCATATATATATATATATATATATATATATATATATATATATATATAAAATATATATATATATATATATATATATATATATATATATATATATATATATATACATATATATATATATATATACATATATATATATATATATATATATATATATATATATATATATATATATATATATATATATATATATATATATATATATATATAATATATTATATATATATATATATATATGTATATATATATATATATATGTATATATATATATATATATATATTTTATATATATATATATATATATATATATATATATATATATATATATATATATATATATACACACACATACACGTATATGAATGTGTGTGTGTGTGTTCTCACCTAGCTGTGGTTGCAGGAGTCGAGTCACAGCTCATGGCACCGCCTCTTCAGTGGCCGCTGCTGGGTCACTCTTCCTACTCCATGAGCTTTATCATACCTCTTCTTAAAGCTATGTATGGCTCCTGCCTCCACTACATCACTTCTCAGACTATTCCACTTCCTTGCAACTCTATGACTGAAGAAATACTTACTAACATCCCTGTGATTCATCTGAGTCTTCAACTTCCAATTGTAACCCCCTGTTGGTGTATCACATTTCTGGAAAATTCTGTCTCTATCCACCTTGTCGATTCTTCTCAGTATTTTATACGTCGTTATCATATGCCCCCTATTTCTCCAGTCTTCCAGTGTCGTCTGGTCGGTTTCCTTTAACCTCTCCTCGTAGGATATACCCATTGGTTCGGGGACTAGTCTTGTTGCAAACCTTTGCACTTTCTCTTTTTCTTTACGTGTTTGGCTAGGTGTGGGTTCCAAACTGGTGCTGCACACTCCAATATGAGCCTAACGTACACAGTGCACAGGGTTCTGAACGTTTCCTTATTAAGATGTCAGAATGCTGTTCTTAGGATTGTTAGCCGCCCATATGCTGCAGCAGTTATTTGGCTGATACGCGCCTCAGAAGATGTGCCCGGTGTTATACTCACCCCAAGATCTTTTTCTTTGAGTGAGGTTTGTAATCTTTGGCCCCCTAGACTTTACTCCGTCTGCGGTCTTCTTTGCCCTTCCCCAAACTTCATGACTTTGCACTTGGTGGGGTTGAACTCCAGGAGCCAGTTGCTAGACCAGGGCTGCAGTCTGTCCAGATCCCTTTGTAGTTCTGCCTGGTCCTCGTCTGATTGGATTCTTCTCATCAACTTCACATCATCTGCAAAGAGAGACACTTCGGAGTTTGTTCATTACGTTATGTTATTCACAATTACCAGAAACAGCACCGGTCCTACTAATGACCCCCTGTGGAACCCCGCTCGTCACAGGTGCCCACTCTGACACCTCGCCACGTACCAAGACTCGCTGTTGTCTTCAGGTATTCCCTGATCCATTGTAGTGCCTTCTCTGTTATCCCTGCCTGGTCCTCCAGCTATTGCACAAATCTCTTGTGTGGAACTGTGTCAAACGCCTTCTTACAAAGAAAATGCAATCTACCCACCCTTCTCTCTCTTGTCTTACTGCTGTCACCCTGTCATAGAACTCCAGTAGGTTTGTGACACAGGATTTCCCGTCCCTGAAACCATGCTGGCTTTCTAAGTGTTCCACCACTCTTTTCCTGATAAACTTCTGCATGACTTTGCATACTATACATGTCAGTGACACTGGTCTGTAGTTTAATGTTTCGTGTCTGTCTACGTTTTTTAAAAATTGGGATTACATTTACTGTCTTCCATACCTCAGGTAGTCGCCGTGTTTCGATAGATGTGTGAATATTGTTGTTAAGGGTACACATAGCACCTCTGCTCCCTCTATCAGGACCCATGGAGAGATGTGTGTGTGTGTGTGTGTGTGTGTGTGTGTGTGTGTGTGTGTGTGTGTGTGTGTGTGTGTGTGTGTGTGTGTGTGTGTGTGTGTGTGTCGTACCGATTAGGTAAAACTTGCGATTTTGGCTTAAATAGCAGCACTCTTCTTGACGAATAACGCAAGGGAATATTTGCGTATGCAGTAATTTCACGAAAAACATTCTGAACCTATCGAAAAATATATATTTCATTGTGTTTGTTTATTATTAATTTTTTGTAAACTTCTCTAAAATATATTTATTTATTCCTAACTATTCCTATTTATTTATTCCTAACTCATTCTCCCTCCTTCACCATCCCTTGTCCCTCCCTGTCTTTCTTCTCATCCCCACACAATACAGTAACCTCCCGCTCCCAATACAATACTCTCCCTTACAGAATGCTACAATCAAACACACTATTACCCTCCACCTTCCCTCGAGGAAAATCCCTTCACCAGTGTATCATTATCAGCTCCATTGTTTACGTTCAACGAACCCCCTGCTCCCCCCTCCCTCCACCTACCATCCATTTCCTGAAACTGGTGAGGAGGTTCAGTTTACACCCAATAAGAGCAGGCAAGCGCTCCTCGTGGGATTTACATGACAGACGTATTATAATAGGCAATGGTCCGTTGGTCTGAGCGTGCAGGTATTCGGGTATTCTCTGCAGCTGTTCATGGTACTACACACGTTTCCTGTGCAGAAATTTGCCTGTGGATCTCACATTGTATCCTTTTTTTTACCTTCTTACTTGCGTTTTCCCTGTTATTGTAGTTTCTCTGTATGTCTGAGTTTTAGTCTTTATATTACCGTATCAGTGATTTTTTGTTTTGTTTTTCCACTATGTGTTTTATGCGTAATTCATCACATTTTTTAACGCTACAAGTAAAAATTAATAACACTGGGACTTTTAACCATTCATTTTATGTCCATTACAAATTTTTACATTAAATATTCACAATTATACCATGTATTCAGTTACGCCTATACACATTTACAGTGTGCCATGTTACTACTGCATTAAACCTCGTTATCTGACATTATTATGCAAATAGCATTTTTTACAAACATATAATTAATCCTGATTTTTTCTCCGATAATTTTTCATAATAAATTATTTAAACTGTAAATTCAGTGAACATTTGCGTATATATATATATATATATATATATATATATATATATATATATATATATATATATATATATATATATATATATATATATATATATATATATATATAATATATATATATTTATTTATTTATAATTGCCTCAGTCAGAGGTATTTTATCATAGCAGTACCATTTCAAGATGATTTTGATTTTGCAATCGCTCTCTGCATGAAAATTCAACATTTTGAATAGGGTATTTGAAAGACGAATTGAGCATTTCATCAGCGGTAACCCACAGAGAATTCTTCAAATTCGTCAGGGAAAATGAAAAGCATAAAGAACGTTAAAACCTTAACTATTGATATAGGAAGAAAGAAAACATAAGAATGTAGCTTCAATATTCACCTAAACCTTCTGTTCTCTATTTACAGCTTTATATAACAATAACATTTCTAGAGAGGAAAAAACTTGTAACTAGTGCTTGTATCTCGGAAAATAAATATTAATAAAATTAACAACCTTGGTGTAATAAAATACTTAGAGAATCTTGCTCAAGTTATAAAAAAAATATTGATACCATTAGTGGGCAAGATGCCAAACGACTATAAATCTTCATTTGTTCAACTTAACGTTAGTTAAAGTGAACAAATGGAGATTCTATTTTATTGACATGATCGTTGATTTTTAAGAACGTATCACTTTCATAATTGGAAATCAATATGGATTTCAAAATAAAAGATCTTGCATAACCAACTTTCTCAGATTTTAAATTTATAGGTACAAAGCCCTAACAGATGTATTGGATCTAGATTTCTCAAAAGCGTTCTACTTCCGCTGGCTATTTCAATAGAGACTTCAAGCTAAAATATAGACGCAGCATGATAAAGGACTCAAAGCTCACGCCTGGCACACCAGAAGGAAACAGCGGTAATGAACTAAGACGTATCTGAGTGTTCATAAGTGAGGAGAAATCGGAGTTCCTTAGGGATTGGTTCTTGGTCCAATCTTTTTCGCAACTCACGTAAATGTTACTGAAACAGGACTAATACCTCAAACAGCAAATTTTGCGGATACAGAATTAAGCTAAAATGAAACACCCAGAGCTGAATGATATTCTCCGATAAACTCATCTGTACCTCAAGCAATTTAGTTGGCGGCCCTGGCATCCAATAGCCTGAATGTCTCGTGGTCAACTACTGTGATTTACATGTTATAATTTACAGCTGAATGACTTATATGCGTTTAGAGCTTAACATGTATTATTTAGTTTTTTATTATTCAGTCTGTTAGACTGTACGGATTTTACTTCAGCTCAGATGTACCTATCTCCGAAACTTGTGGAATCTACCTCACAGAATTTGCGGATGTATCTAAAACAGTTCCAACGAAGAATAGGAGAGAAGTAAATATTAACTTATTTCCCTACACTCTAAGCTAAAAAGCCGGATCTAACGTGAAGTTCATCGAGAAACGCTGCAAAGGGCCTACTGGCCCTTGCTACAGTAAATATGGACTGACTAATTTGTAGTTCAAATGTATACATATAAAATGTGTATATCTACACATATGTATATTTTGCTATTAAATGTACATCAAGGGTAAAGGTGTGAACATTTTTGGTATAATGTTTAAGTTATAATGAAGGTTAACGAATTTACTCTGTTCTCCTTTAGTCTATGATTATGTAATTGTGTACATCTGACTATAAGTTCCATTAGGCTTGAAAAGTCTGCAGACGAAGCGTGGTCTGAATAAATTTTTCTGTTGCTGTTTTTGTCTTTATCTTTTACAACTCGTCGGTATATTCATTCCATCTTCAGTTGCAACTGCAAATGTTGTTATTCTTAGTTATGGTATGAGATTAGATGTCCTTTTCTATACCTTGTCCATCTACGTTTTCATTTTTTTTTTTTTTGAAATTAGGAGACGAAAACCGAACAGAATCTTCAGTTTTCAGTCCATATGGTTTCTGGTGAATAAGCCGAAAGTGCAACATTGACGTATGTAAAATCACAGAACGTTTCGCCAGCACAGCAGGCATCATCAGTTGAACACAAAGGTTGATTACAATACAGGAGACAATGGAAATGGAGGAACTATTTTGAGGTATCAGTCTTGATAGAAGATGGTCAGTCTCTTAGATTAAGAGGCTAAGAGACTGACCATCTTCTATCAACAAAAGATATCTTTTTCTATCAAAAAAAGGCATCATCTATCAAAACAAGATATCTTTTTCTGTCAAAAAAGGCATCATCTATCCAAAAAAAGGTATCTTCTATCAAAAAAAGGTATCTTCTATCAAAAAAATGTATCTTCTATCAAAAAAAGGTATCTTCTATCAAAAAAAAGTATGTAGTATAAAGTATATAGCATAAAGTATATAGTCTCTTAGCCTAAGAGGCTAAGAGACTATATACTTTATACCTTTTTTTTTTTACCCCCAGACGTATCTAATGAATTATTTAAGGTTACCTTTGATATGTGTATGGCAGGAGTTTTATTATGAGAGCGATTAAAAAATCAGACTCCCTTAAAAAATTTGGGTGATAAATTACTTTTCAATAACTGATTTACATAACTATATCTGTATTTACGCAAATATTTACCGAATTAAGCCTTTAAAGCATTTATAGTGCAAAATTACCGGCCAAAAATCAGGGTTAAGCATATGTTTGTCAAGAATGCTATTTGCATAATAACGTCAGATAACGAAAATTAATGTAGCATATTGTTGTACCGATACGTTGTTTTAAACGCGTATGTACGTAATTGGATTTATGGAGTAATTATTTGTGAATATAATGAAAAAAAAAATTGTGGATTAAATACATTCCCAATGTATCACACGATCACTATATGATTAAGATCTTCCGTGAATGTAATAACAGTCTAGTATAAGATGTACTAAAGTGTCAAAATTATTGTCAGTATCGGCATTAGCCTCTGTGTGGAAAAAGGCACTTATATACAGTTCAAGATATTTATTAAAGGAAACGTTTCGCCACTCGTTATGAAACGTTTTCTTTAATAGATGTCTTGAACTGTATAGAAGAGTCTTTTCCACATCTTGTCGGTATCACCATACCATATCTCATTAGCCTCTGTAGAAGCACGGAGCGCATATACGGTGAGTACCTCATGGAGAGTAGTGACACGATCGAAGAATATTTCAATAATCTGTGTATCTACCAATATTTCGTTTGATAAAGATCACTTCACCTGCATCAAGACTTCCTTCCTTGAAGAGTATTGTGTCATTAGCAATCTAAACATATTCTGTACTTGCAAGAACGCAAAAATATCGAGATATAAAATGGTAAGCTAGCAAAATATGATAAAGAAAATCACACTGAAGGGAAATAAAAATTAATCTTAATACAAAAGAAGGGAAAATGCTGGACAGGAAACACATTCAAAATGGAGCTTCATCGTGGAGGTCAAAAAACAAGTCACATTTTCGTATAACGTTAGTGTGTTATTTCTGTTGTAAATAAAAAAGGAAAAAAAAGGAAAGAAAAGGCCAAAGGAACAGCGAGTGGTGGATGAGTGAGGAGGAAAAATAAGTCGGGCGAGAGGATGCCACGAAGACTGGAAAAAAAACTTTTGTCACATAATAGGAGAAGAATGACAATGAGGTCTGAGAAACGAGTAAGGACAAAAGCTGTCGCAGAAAGCTTTCTTCCTCTCTGTTTCCCGTGTCTGACTGCCTTTGAATCAGCCTTTCTGAAAATTCGCCTGTGTGTCACTCTTTCTTCGTCTGCCTTACAATACATTGATTATATCAACCTGCCTCCTTCTCTCTCTCTCTCTCTCTCTCTCTCTCTCTCTCTCTCTCTCTCTCTCTCTCTCTCTTCTCTCTCTCTCTCTCTCTGTCTCGTTTTTTATTTCTCAGATTCTTATTTTTTTCAGTTACCGGGACATTTTTGCACGTACACTTATAAACACGTAATTTCCTACCATATAGGTCAACCTTCTTTAATTCTTATGTCCCTCGCTTTATTCTCCGAGACACCGGCTGCATACATGCTTTTGTGTGCGTGCCTTGTATGCGCCTAACACTGGTTTCCATTTAAGCTTGCGAAAGCAAGCGCAATGTATATTCCCTAAGGAGTTAGTACTTCACAATGATAAAGACATTCTGTAGGTTATTCAGTCTGAATAAGCCAAAAAAGCAGATTGGTTTCGTATTTGTTGCCTTCTACAATGTGAATGACAGCCGCCGGCCATCAGCTGTCACCCAGATATCTATTTACTGCTAGGTAAACATTGACAGCAGTTGTCAAGACACTCGCCGGAACGTGTCCTTTCGGTCGTTAGTCAGACTCTTTCCCCACTGCAGTACGAGTCACCTGAAATTACCAGGTGTATTTTTCGTATGCTGATCGGAGTGACTTTGGGTTATGCAGATGCAACTGAATTAAAGATAATGTAGTTTTTAATTTTTTGCAACCTTTCGTGGAAGAGAAAAAAAACGGAATGAATTATCTTGCATATTACGACTGCATGTACAGCGTTCAGATGAAATCAAAGCGTCTCTCTAGGTCAAAACAAATATAGCAACACAGTTTTGCAGATTTTTCTAAAGTGTGTTTCTACTTCTGCATAATATTAGCTTTGATATAAATTGCTTACACTGGAGAGCATCCATGAATATAACATGAGCTGTGAGGGCCAATAGTCGACGTACATGTTCAGCACATTATTAGCCTGTGTAAACTCGCATCAAAAAGCAGTTACTCGAGGCGAAAATAAAATTTCTGTCGTTCCACTGCCGTTAATTGGCTGATAAGAGGAGAAATATATCAGCAATGAATCTATCTGGGAAACCTCGTGTTTTTGTAATTATGATAACTTTAAAAAGAGAGAAAGAGAGAGAGAGAAAATAATATGTATGGTTACATGTACTCACATATTTGTACCTCCAGGGGTTGAGTTACAGCTAAATGTGTGGGTGTGTGTACTCACCTAGTACTCACCTAGCTGTGGTTGCAGGGGTCGAGTCAAAGCTGTGTGTGTGTGTGTGTGTGTGTGTGTGTGTGTGTGTGTGTGTGTGTGTGTGTGTGTGTGTGTGTGTGTGTGTGTGTGTGTGTCTGTGCGTTCGTGTGTCTATGTGTGTCTTTTATTTACTGTTTTTCAAAGTCACTTGTCGATAGACATTTGACCAGTTTTTCTATCTTTCTTTGTGTGTGTGTGTATGTATGTGTGTGTGTGTGTGCGTATGTATGTGTGTGTGGTGTGTGTGTTGTGTGTGTGTGGTGTGTGTGTGTGTGTGTGTGTGTTAGTAGTGTGTGTGTATGTATGTGTGTGTGGTGCATATGTGTGTGTGTGTGTATGTGTGTGTGTGTGTGTGTGTGTGGTGTGTGTGTGTGTGTGTGTGTGTGTGTGTGTGTGTGTGTGTGTGTTGTGTGTGTGTTGTGTGTATTTATTTCTTAACCTAGTTACAAGTAGGATCTTACCGGGATTACAGTTTTACAGAAATATCAATACAATTACGAAATCTCATTACACTCGCAATAGCCATAATTTCTCTTAAGAACGATCAGATATCGCCCTGCAAGGAATTTCTTCATTCCTCTTTTTAATTTACAGATATGGAAGTTATTCTCATAATGTTTACGACTTTCTTTAATGGTTCACTTTTACAAAGGCACATACTGAATCCTCTTATCTCATAATTAATAAATGCACAGACAATTACGAAGATTCGTAAGATTCACTTTCACCACATAACAAGATAAATGAAGAGAAGAATATAGGAGGGGAGACGAACGTAAATGGGAAATGTAAGACAAAATAATTGTTGGTACCTGGGCCAGGAGGAGCAGCAAGGACAGGGAAGCAGCAAGGACAAGGAAGCAGCAATGGATAGGGAAGCAGCTATAGGACAGTGGAGCAGCTAAGGATGGGAGCAGCAAGGACAGGGAAGTCTATCAGTATTAAGAAGCAGCAAGGACAGGGAAGCAGCAAGGATATAGAAGTTCAGCAGACATGGAAGCAGAAGGATAAGGAAGCAGCAAGATAGGGAGGAGAAGGACATGGGAAAGAGCAAGGATAGTTGGAGCATGCAAGGAAGGGAAGCAGCAAGGATAAGGGAAGCAGCAAGGACAGGGAAGCAGCAAGGATAAGGAAGCAGCAAGGACAGGGAAGCAGCAAGGATAGGAAGCAGCAAGGACAGGGAAGCAGCAAGGATAAGGAAGCAGCAAGGACAGGGAAGCAGCAAGGATAGGGAAGCAGCAAGGACATGGAAGCAGCAAGGACAGTGAAGCAGCAAGGATCAGGGAAGCAGCAAGGACAAGGAAGCAGCAAGGATAGGGAAGCAGCAAGGTTATAGGAAGCAGCAAGGACAGTGAAGCAGCAAGGACAGTGGAAGCAGCAAGGACAGGGAAGCAGCAAGGATAAGGAAGCAGCAAGGACAGGGAAGCAGCAAGGACAGGGAAGCAGCAAGGATAAGGAAGCAGCAAGGACAGGGAAGCAGCAAGGATAGGAAGCAGCAAGGACAGGGAAGCAGCAAGGATAGGGAAGCAGCAAGGACAGGGAAGCAGCAAGGACAGTGAAGCAGCAAGGACAGGGAAGCAGCAAGGACAAGGAAGCAGCAAGGATAGGGAAGCAGCAAGGATAAGGAAGCAGCAAGGACAGTGAAGCAGCAAGGACAGTGAAGCAGCAAGGACAGTGAAGCAGCAAGGACAGGGAAGCAGCAAGGACAGTGAAGCAGCAAGGACAGGGAAGCAGCAAGGATAAGGAAGCAGCAAAGACAGGGAAGCAGCAAGGACAGGGAAGCAGCAAGGACAAGGAAGCAGCAAGGACAGTGAAGCAGCAAGGACAGGAAGCAGCAAGGACAAGGAAGCAGCAAGGACAGGGAAGCAGCAAGGATAAGGAAGCAGCAAGGACAGGGAAGCAAGGCTAAGGAGACAGTGAAGCAGCAAGGACAGGGAAGCAGCAAGGACAGAGAAGCAGCAAGGACAGGGAAGCAGCAAGGAAGGGAAGCAGCAAGGACAGGGAAGCAGCAAGGACAGGAAGCAGCAAGAACGAGCGAAGCAGCACAAGGACAGGGAAGCAGCAAGGATAAGGAAGCAGCAAGGACAGGGAAGCAGCAAGGATAAGGAAGCAGCAAGGACAGGGAAGCAGCAAGGACAGTGAAGCAGCAAGGACAGGGAAGCAGCAAGGACAAGGAAGCAGCAAGAACATGGAAGCAGCAAGGACAGGGAAGCAGCAAGGATAAGGAAGCAGCAAGGACAGGGAAGCAGCAAGGATAAGGAAGCAGCAAGGACAGGGAAGCAGCAAGGATAAGGAAGCAGCAAGGACAGGGAAGCAGCAAGGATAGGGAAGCAGCAAGGACAGGGAAGCAGCAAGGACAGTGAAGCAGCAAGGACAGGGAAGCAGCAGAAGGAAGCAAGGAAGGAGCAGCAAGGACAGGGAAGCAGCAAGGATAAGGAAGCAGCAAGCGGACAGTGAAGCAGCAAGGACAGGAAGCAGCAAGGACAGGAAGCAGCAAGGACAGGGAAGCAGCAAGGACAGGAAGCAGCAAGGACAGGGAAGCAGCAAGGACTAAGGAAGCAGCAAGACAGGGAAGCAGCAAGGACAGGGAAGCAGCAAGGACAAGGAAGCAGCAAGGACAGGAAGCAGCAAGGACAGGAAGCAGCAAGGACAGGAAGCAGCAAGGACAGGAAGCAGCAAGGATAAGGAAGCAGCAAGGACAGGGAAGCAGCAAGGACAGTGAAGCAGCAAGGACAGGGAAGCAGCAAGGACAAGGAAGCAGCAAGGACAGGGAAGCAGCAAGGACAGGGAAGCAGCAAGGACAGGGAAGCAGCAAGGACAAGGAAGCAGCAAGACAGGAAGCAGCAAGGAAGGAGCGCAGGCAGGGAAGCAGCAAGGATAAAAGCAGAAAGAACAGCAAGGACAGGGAAGCAGCAAGGATAAGGGAAGCAGCAAGGACAGGGAAGCAGCAAGGACAGTGAAGCAGCAAGGACAGGGAGCAGAGGACAGGAAGCAGCAAGGACAAGGAAGCAGCAAGA
Organism: Cherax quadricarinatus; assembly: GCF_026875155.1. NCBI lineage: Eukaryota > Metazoa > Arthropoda > Malacostraca > Decapoda > Parastacidae > Cherax > Cherax quadricarinatus. Next base: position 25,323,786 of record NC_069400.1, read on the forward strand.
ACATGGAAGCAGCAAGGACAGGGAAGCAGCAAGGATAAGGAAGCAGCAAGGACAGGGAAGCAGCAAGGATAAGGAAGCAGCAAGGACAGGGAAGCAGCAAGGAAGGAAGCAGCAAGGACAGGGAAGCGAGACAAAGGACAAGCATGAAGCAGCAAGGACAGGGAAGCAGCAAGGACAAGGAAGCAGCAAGGACAGGGAAGCAGCAAGGACAGGAAGCAGCAAGGACAGGAACAGAAGATGGAAGCAGCAAGGACAGGGAAGCAGCAAGGACTAAGAAGCAGCAAGGACAGGGAAGCAGCAAGGACAGTGAAGCAGCAAGGACAGGGAAGCAGCAAGGACAAGGAAGCAGCAAGGACAGGGAAGCAGCAAGGATAAGGAAGCAGCAAGGACAGTGAAGCAGCAAGGACAGTGAAGCAGCAAGGACAGTGAAGCAGCAAGGACAGGGAAGCAGCAAGGACAGTGAAGCAGCAAGGACAGGGAAAGCAGGAAAGGTAAGCAGAAGGACAGGAAGCACAAGGACAGGGAAGCAGCAAGGACAGGGAAGCAGCAAGGACAAGGAAGCAGCAAGGACAGTGAAGCAGCAAGGACAGGGAAGCAGCAAGGACAAGGAAGCAGCAAGGACAGGGAAGCAGCAAGGACAGGAAGCAGCAAGGACAGGACGAGAGGACAGGAGCAGCAAGGACAGTGAAGCAGCAAGGACAGGAGCAGCAAGGCAGGAAGCAGCAAGGACAAGGAAGCAGCAAGGACAGGGAAGCAGCAAGGACAGGAAGCAGCAAGGACAGGGAAGCAGCAAGGACAAGGAAGCAGCAAGAACATGGAAGCAGCAAGGACAGGGAAGCAGCAAGGAAGGAAGGACAGAAGAAGCAGCAAGACAGGAGCAGCAAGGACAGGGAAGCAGCAAGGATAAGGAAGCAGCAAGGACAGGGAAGCGCAGCAAGGACAGTAAGGAAGCAGCAAGGACAGGGAAGCAGCAAGGACAAGGAAGCAGCAAGAACATGGAAGCAGCAAGGACAGGGAAGCAGCAAGGATAAGGAAGCAGCAAGGACAGGGAAGCAGCAAGGATAAGGAAGCAGCAAGGACAGGGAAGCAGCAAGGATAAGGAAGCAGCAAGGACAGGGAAGCAGCAAGGACAGTGAAGCAGCAAGGACAGGGAAGCAGCAAGGACAAGGAAGCAGCAAGGACAGGGAAGCAGCAAGGACAGGGAAGCAGCAAGGACAGTGAAGCAGCAAGGACAGGGAAGCAGCAAGGATAAGGAAGCAGCAAGGACAGGGAAGCAGCAAGGACAGGGAAGCAGCAATGACAAGGAAGCAGCAGGGACAAGGAAGCAGCAGAGACAAGGAAGCAGCAAGGACAGGGAAGCAGCAGGGACAAGGAAGCAGCAAGGACATGGAAGCAGCAAGGACAGTGAAGCAGCAATGACAGGAAAGCAGCAATGGCAGGGTAGCAGCAAGGACAGGAAAGCAGCAAGGACAGGAAAGCAGCAAGGGCAGGAAAGCAGCAAGGGCAGGAAAGCAGCAAGGGCAGGATAGCAGCAAGGACAGGAAAGCAGCAAGGGCAGGAAAGCAGCAAAGGCAGGGTAGCAACAAGAACAGGAAAGCAGTAAGGGCAAGAAAGCAGCAAGGGCAGGGTAGCAGCAAGGACAGGAAAGCAGCAAGGGCAGGAAAGCAGCAAGGGCAGGGTAGCAACAAGGACAGGAAAGCAGTAAGGGCAGGAAAGCAACAAGAGCAGGGTATCAGCAAGGACTGGAAAGCAGTAAGGGCAGGAAAGCAGCAAGGGCAGGGTAGCAGCAAGGACAGGAAAGCAGTTTAACAGAAAAAGAAGGGAAACCAAGGCAGTAATAAACACGAGAAGTAACAAAAGTGGGCACGAAACAAGTAAAGCACTATCAGAAAAACAAATGTCACTCACCATGATGGCACTGGCACAGTGCCACTCATCATCATGACACTGGAACAGTGCCACTCACCAGCATGGCACTGACGCACTGCCACTCACATTATGGCACTGGCACACTGCCCCCACCATCATAGCACTGATGAAGTGCTACTCACCATCATGGCACTGACGCAGTGCCACTCACCCTCAGGGCACTGACGCAGTGCCACTCACCATCATGGCACTGGCACACTGCCCCCATCATAGCTCTGATGAAGTGCTACCCAATATCATGGCACTGACGCAGTGCCACTCACAATCATAGCGCTAAAGCAGTGCCACTCACCATCATGGCACTGGCGCACTGTCACTCACCATCATGGCACAGGCGCATTGCCACTCACCATCATGACACTAGTGCAGTGCCACTCACTATCACGGCACTGACGCACTCCCACTCACCATCATGACACTGACGCAGTGCTACTCATCATCATAGCACTGGCACACTGCCACTCACCTTCATGACACTGGTGCAGTACCACCCACCATCATAGCGCTGTTGCAGTACCACTCACCATCATAGCGCTGGTGCAGTACGACTCACCATCACGACACTGGCGCAGTGTCATTCACCATCATGACACTGGCGCAGTGTAACTCACCATCATGATACTGGCGCAGTGTCATTCACCATCATGACACTTGCGCAGTGTCACTCACCATCATGACACTGGCGCAGTGTCACTCACCATCATGACACTGGCGCAGTGTCACTCACCATCATGACACTGGCGCAGTGTCACTCACCATCATGACACTGGCGCAGTGTCACTCACCATCATGACACTGGAGCAGTGTCACTTACCATCATGACACTGGCGTAGTACCACTCACCATCATGACACTGGCGCAGTGCCAGTCACCATCATAACACTGGCGCAGTGTCAGTCACCATCATGACACTGGCGCAGTACCAGTCACCATTATGACATTGGCACAGTGTCACTCACCATCATGACGCTGGCGCAGTACCAATCACCATCATGACACTGGCGCAGTGTCACTCACCATCATGACACTGGCGCAGTGTCACTCACCATCATGACACTGGCGCAGTGTCACTCACCATCATGACACAGAAGCAGTGTCACTTACCATCATGACACTGGCGTAGTACCACTCACCATCATGACACTGGCGCAGTGCCAGTCACCATCATAACACTGGCGCAGTGTCAGTCACCATCATGACACTGGCGCAGTACCAGTCACCATTATGACATTGGCACAGTGTCACTCACCATCATGACGCTGGCGCAGTACCAATCACCATCATGACACTGGCGCAGTGTCAGTCACCATCATGACGCTGGCGCAGTGTCAGTCACCATCATGACACTGGCGCAGTGTCAGTCACCATCATGACACTGGCGCAGTACCAATCACCATTATGACACTGGCGCAGTACCACTCACCATCATGACACTGGCGCTCTGTCACTCACCATCATGACACTGGCGCAGAGTCACTCACAATCATGACACTGGCGCAATGTCATTCACCATCATGACACTGGCGCAGTACCACTCACCATCATGACACTGGCGCAGTGTCATTCACCATCATGACACTGGCGCAGTGTCACTTACCATCATGATACTGGCGCAATGTCACTCACAATCATGACACTGGCGCGATGTCACTCACAATCATGACACTGGCGCAGTGTCACTCACCATCATGACACTGGCGCAGTGTCACTCACCATCATGACACTGGAGCAGTGTCACTTACCATCATGACACTGGCGCAGTGTCACTCACCATCATGACACTGGCGCAGTCACTCACCATCATGACACTGGCGCAGTGTCATTCACCATCATGACACTGGCGCAGTGTCACTCACCATCATGACACTGGCGCAGTGTCACTCACCATCATGACACTGGCGCAGTCACTCACCATCATGACACTGGCGCAATATCATTCACCATCATGACATTGGCGCAGTGTCACTCACAATCATGACACTGGCGCAATTTCATTCACCATCATGACACTGGCGCAGTACCACTCACCATCATGACACTGGCGCAGTGTCATTCACCGTCATGACACTGGCGCAGTGTCACTCACCATCATGATACTGCCGCAATGTCACTCACAATCAAGACACTTGCGCAATGTCACTCACAATCATGACACTGACGCAATGTCACTCACAATCATGACACTGGCGCAGTGTCACTCACCATCATGACACTGGCGCAGTGTCACTCACCATCATGACGCTGGCGCAGTGTCACTTACCATCATGATACTGGTGCAATGTCACACACAATCACGACACTGGCGCAGTGTCACTCACCATCATGATACTGGCGCAGTGTCACTCACCATCATGACGCTGGCGCAGTGTCACTTACCATCATGATACTGGTGCAATGTCACTCACAATCATGACACTGACGCAGTGTCATTCACAATCATGACACTGGCGCAGTGTCACTCACCATCATGACACTGGCGCAGTGTCACTCACCATCATGAAGCTGGCGCAGTGTCACTCACCATCATGACACTGGCGCAGTCACTCACCATCATGACACTGGCGCAGTGTCAGTCACCATCATGACACTGGCGCAGTATCACTCACCATCATGACACTGGCGCAGTACCAATCACAATTATGACACTGGCGCAGTACCACTCACCATCATGACACTGGTGCAGTGTCACTCACCATCATGACACTGGCGCAGTGTCACTCACAATCATGACACTGGCGCAATGTCATTCACCATCATGACACTGGCGCAGTGTCACTCACAATCATGACACTGGCGCAATGTCATTCACCATCATGACACTGGCGCAGTATCACTCACCATCATGACACTGGCGCAGTACCAATCACAATTATGACACTGGCGCAGTACCACTCACCATCATGACACTGGTGCAGTGTCACTCACCATCATGACACTGGCGCAGTGTCACTCAAAATCATGACACTGGCGCAATGTCATTCACCATCATGACACTGGCGCAGTGTCACTCACAATCATGACACTGGCGCAATGTCATTCACCATCATGACACTGGCGCAGTACCACTCACCATCATGACACTGGCGCAGTGTCATTCACCATCATGACACTGGCGCAGTGTCATTCACCATCATGATACTGGCGCAATGTCACTCACAATCATGACACTGGCGCAATGTCACTCACAATCATGACACTGACGCAGTGTCACTCTCCATCATGACACTGGCGCAGTGTCACTCACCATCATGACACTGGCGCAGTGTCACTTACCATCATGACACTGGCGCAATGTCACTCACCATCATGACACTGGCGCAGTCACTCATCATCATGACGCTGGCGCAGTGTCACTCACCATCATGACGCTGGCGCAGTGTCACTCGCCATCATGACACTGGCGCAGTGTCACTCACCATCATGATACTGGCGCAGTGTCACTCACCATCATGATACTGGCGCAATGTCACTCACAATCATGACACTGGCGCAGTGTCACTCACCGTCATGATACTGGCGCTGTGTCACTCACCGTCATAACACTGGAGCAGTGTCACTCACCATCATGACACTGGCGCATTGTCACTCACCATCATGAAGCTGGCGCAGTGTCACTCACCATCATGACACTGGCGCAGTCACTCACCATCATGACACTGGCGCAGTGTCAGTCCCCATCATGACACTGGCGCAGTGTCACTCACCATCATGACACTGGCGCAGTAACAATCACCATCATGACACTGGGGCAGTACCACTCACCATCATGACTCTGGCGCAGTGTCAGTCACCATCGTGACACTGGCGCAGTGTCAGTCTCCATCATGACACTGGCGCAGTACCAGTCACCATTATGACACTGGCACAGTGTCACTCACCATCATGACACTGGCGCAGTACCAATCACCATCATGACACTGGCGCAGTGTCACTCACCATCATGATGCTGGCGCAGTGTCAGTCACCATCATGACACTGGCGCAGTGTCAGTCACCATCTTGACACTGGCGTAGTACCAATCACCATTATGACACTGGCGCAGTACCACTCACCATCATAACACTGGTGCAGTGTCACTCACCATCATGACACTGGCGCAGTGTCACTCACACTCATGACACTGGCGCAATGTCATTCACCATCATGACACTGGCGCAGTGTCACTCACAATCGTGACACTGGCGCAATGATATTCACCATCATGACACTGGCGCAGTGTCATTCACCATCATGATACTGGCGCAATGTCACTCACAGTCATGACACTCGCGCAATGTCATTCACCATCATGACACTGGCGCAGTACCACTCACCATCATGACACTGGCGCAGTGTCATTCACCATCATGACACTGGCGCAGTGTCATTCACCATCATGATACTGGCGCAATGTCACTCACAGTCATGACACTCGCGCAATGTCATTCACCATCATGACACTGGCGCAGTACCACTCACCATCATGACACTGGCGCAGTGTCATTCACCATCATGACACTGGCGCAGTGTCATTCACCATCATGATACTGGCGCAATGTCACTCACAATCATGACACTGGCGCAATGTCACTCACAATCATGACACTGACGCAGTGTCACTCACCATCATGACACTGGCGCAGTGTCACTCACCATCATGACACTGGCGCAGTGTAACTTACCATCATGACACTGGCGCAGTGTCACTCACCATCATGACACTGGCGCAGTCACTCACCATCGTGACACTGGCGCAGTGTCACTCACCATCATGACACTGGCGCAGTCACTCACCATCATGACACTGGCGCAGTGTCATTCACCATCATGACACTGGCGCAGTACCACTCACCATCATGACACTGGCGCAGTGTCACTCACCATCATGACACTGGCGCAGTGTCACTCACAATCATGACATTGGCGCAATGTCATTCACCATCATGACACTGGCGCAGTACCACTCACCATCATGACACTGGCGCAGTGTCATTCACCATCATGACACCTGCGCAGTGTCACTCACCATCATGATACTGGCGCAATGTCACTCACAATCATGACACTGGCGCAATGTCACCCACAATCATGACACTGACGCAGTGTCACTCACCATCATGACACTGGGGCAGTCACTCACCATCATGACACTGGCGCAGTGTCACTCACCATCATGACGCTGACGCAGTGTCGCTCACCATCATGACGCTGGCGCAGTGTCACTCACCATCATGGCACTGGCGCAGTCACTCACCATCATGACACTGGCGCAGTGTCATTCACCATCATGATACTGGCGCAGTGTCATTCACCATCATGATACTGGCGCAGTGTCACTCACCATCATGATACTGGCGCAGTGTCACTCACCATCATGATACTGGCGCAATGTCACTCACAATCATGACACTGGCGCAGTGTCACTCACCATCATGATACTGGCGCAGTGTCACTCACCATCATGACACTGGCGCAGTATCACTCACCATCATGACACTGCCGCAGTGTCACTCACTATCATAACGCTGGCGCAGTGTCACTCACCATCATGACACTGGCGCAGTCACTCACCATCATGACACTGGCGCAGTGTCACTCACCATCATGACGCTGGCGCAGTGTCACTCACCATCATGACACTGGCGCAGTCACTCACCATCATGACACTGGCGCAGTCACTCACCATCATGACACTGGCGCAGTGTCACTCACCATCATGACACTGGTGCATGTATGACATCATTACTACACAAATAAGGCGCAGGTAAGAAGAAACTTAGGTCGACGTTTCGGTCTCGTCTGTGTTTCATCGTCAGTGTTGGAAGGTGGACTTTCAAAGCTGTCCTAGGCGAAGGAGCAACGAAGAGGCGCAAGAAAGACTGAAAGAAGGGAGCAAGAAACACGGGAAGAAGGGAAGGGAGCGAGAAACACGGGAACAACGGAGCAAGATACACGGGAAGAAGGGAGCAAGAAAAGCAGGTGGAAGGGATCAAGGAACACGGGAAGAAGTGGGTAAGAAACACGGGAAGAAGGGAGCAAGAAACACGGGAAATTGCAAAGAGACAAGAAACAAGAGATGCAGGATGGGCAGATAAAAACACAAAAAAAGCAAACCGCCACTACTGCCTTAATGTTACAGCTGCTGTTGCTGCTGGTGCTGATGTTACTGCTGCAGCTGCTGCTGCACCTGCCTCTACTGTCGACATTCCTGCTGCCGCTGCTGATACCGATTCTCCTACTGCCTCTACTCTCGCTGAAGGTGCATCAACGACTGCTGCAACTGCAGCTGCATCAGCTGCTGCTCTCTCTGCTGTTCCTCATATCATTTACGAGTGAGTTTTATCACTGATGAAAATTGCAGGTCTTGAAAGGGCCAGAAGGATGTGGGGCGGCATGGGGTAATCAGGGCTGCCTCTGATGTCTTCAAAGGAATTCGAGTTTAAATATTTGCAGCAGACATACTGGTGCAGATTTTCACGTCGTGAAATTATTTCAGGATTGGTGTGAATAACATTTTCTTTATCCATTATGTGATAATAATTCTATTACCATTATAACGGTAAAATCTGTATCTGTGGTCACAGTGCCGTCCCATGTTCCCTCTGTAGTATTTACCTAGGGGAAGAATCGTATTGTAACTATTATGGTTCATTTTCTTAGAGTGTTGGTTCTGGGCTTCCTAGCCGCAGGTTCGAACCACGCCTATTCCTTGTTTTGTTTACAATCGTTCAATCCGATTTTCTGGAATCGTACACAGATATTTAAAAAAATCTAAACTCTAAGTGAATGACTTCAATCTAATAATATTATTACATCGATTACAGGTGACACGAAAAATATATCTGCATACAACATACAGAGCTCGAGTGATTTAATGTCTACGGGAAAGCTATGAAATCTTTAATGTATTTGGCATGTCAGAGGTGGAGTTGTCTAAGTATCCTGTTCTTGGATTTAATCATGTGTGGAGATTCTGGTATGCCCCCTACTCTCAAATGGAACCATTTGTTTATAAATAAAGTACACATAAGTATAGGTAAATTTACCTTAGCCTAACCTTTTATAAATATTAATTATGTAGAGGTTCAGATAGAGCAAAAGTCAACAGAGTGTAATGCCTGGAAAAACGCACATCTTACCCAAATCTTACTTCTCTTTACCTCCTGGTTTCAATAGCGAATTTACTGCCAAACTTTTTCTGGAACTGAAGTACACACTTCCTCACTTGACGAGGGTGTACCAACCTACTGAGACGAAGTTGTGATGATGCAGAAGGCCACAGTATTTCTAGACCTTTTTTGGGACACAGAAGCTGGAGGCTTCGTAGGCAACACTGGTTATCTTGACTTGTTTGTAATAGACAATTCAGCCAAACATAAAGAGTGTAATATTCATTTTTGCTCTAACTCCGTTAAAACCCAGACGTGGCATCCGAAAATAATTGATTTCACTGCATTAGTACTAACTAAAGTTGTGTTATTTACAATATTAGGAAGAACGCAGATAAATTAGGTTATGCAAGATCATTTTTGTGCGATTTAAAAATTTTCTTTAATAGAAATCGGGATCCCCAGAAACTGAAGCCCACAAACAGCTGACTTGTTTCACTCGCTGCGAGACACGAAGATTAGGGTATAAAAAGAGGAAAATGGTAGAAATATTTGAGTGTATGGCAGAGTGTATGGCTGAGTACAATGAATATTGGTGAGAAATGTTAAAAGTCTATGGTAAAACCAAATAGAAAACGACTGAGAGGGAAATTTTGGGGACAAGATCAGAGGAAAAATGAGTGGAATATAAAATTGAGGAAAAATCTAATGAAAATGAGTGAAAGACGAAATAGTAGAAAAATACCTGGAAAAAACTAGTGGAATATGAGTGATATAACAGAAACATACGTGAAGACATACACCCGTGTAACTGGTCGGTAATATGTACACATGATTCTCGGATGAACAAAACACTGCCCCCATTTTTTTTCCTCGTGTGCAGCAATATAAGGTTTCTCGTCCTTTGAACTTGCTCAGTATTTATATTAACTTGATTTTTTTCAGTCCTGCCTTTCCCGTACCAACATTATTTTTCAGCTCTTCATTCTTCCTATCTACCTCCATTATTTTTCAACTCTCTTCTTCCTATCTACCTCCATTATTTTTTTTAAACTTCCCTTCCTCCTACCTACCTCTATTTTCAACACTCCCTTCTTCCTGCCTACCTCCATTGCTTTTCAACATTCCGTTCTTCCTACTTACCTCCATTATTTTTCAACTCGCTTCTTCCTATCTACCTCCATTATTTTTTTTAAACTTCCCTTCTTCCTACCTACCTCTATTTTCAACACTCCTTTCTTCCTGCCTACCTCCATTGCTTTTCAACATTCCGTTCTTCCTACTTACCTCCATTATTTTTCAACTCTCCTTTCTTCGTACCTACATCCATTCTTTTTTCAACCCTCTTTTCCCTATTACATTTCAATATTTTTATAATGGTGTAATGTAAAAACTGGGTTTCTACTTCAATACAACATTCTGGTACCCCGAAAATCTTGATATTCTAAATCATAAGAAAAAATGACTGCTGCAGTAGGCCCTCTGCAGCTCCTACAAATACCCAACCATTCGAACTATATGTGTAGGAAAGTTTTTCAAATAATTTCCTAAATGTAGAACATATAAATGAATAATATAATAATTGTGTATTAAAATGTGATGCTATTTGGACCCTTCGAGAAATTTTAAGTGAAGGGGGGGGGGTATAGAAGAGCTGCGGAGTGACGGCAGGGAGGACGCCATATTGAATTTAATGTGTGAACACTGGACTGAATTGTGCAATGTAACTAGGCGTTCTCGAAGGTCAGTTGGTGTATATCGGCCTCAATCCATAATTTAGAAATTGCTGATACGTTCCTGCTGAATAATTGGAATAAATAGTGTTGAAAGCCCTTTACAATTTGGCATCCAGGACGGAAAAATAGAGGACTTCAATGAATCCTTTACGACAACACATCTTAGCTGAGTAACGCTTACCTATAACGTACAGTAGTTTTGCGTTGGCCATCGTAAATACTAGCTGTAGGGGTAGTGTTAGTATGTGTTTCATCAGCATTGTCTTTCAGTAATTAATTGGTAAGTGTTTATACCAATTATATTTTGTGTACCCAGCAAGCCTAATCATATGCAGTCCACATTATTTTATATACTTGTAAAAATATAATAGAAGACTGCAGTAGCTCTAGTGCCCCATGAGAGGAACGTCTTACCCATATATATGTCTAATGAAATTTTAAAGCAACTCAAGGTATTATTCTTAGTGATGATACTTCACAAAAAATCTGGTGTATGAAATCCGCAGTGATATCTTAGATACACGCCTAAAAAAATTAACATGAACTATTGACTAGTGATATATCATGCTTGAGAAGGACTCAAACACTGTGCTCGCCTATTTGTACTCAAATAGGTGAGTACAGTGTCGGGTCCCAACTCTTGGCCTCGCCTCTACCTTGATCGCTACTAGATCCACCCTTTCCCTGCTCCCTGAGCTTTATCGCATCCTTTCTCTGTGATAAATGCTTGTTGGAAGATCACTGTTAATGTGTGTCTGGCATACACCACATTGACATTAAAAATAAAAGTTAATATTTATTACTGTTTGTTAAAAAAAAAGATAGAATAGCATTAACCGCTTGGACATCACAGTTTAGCAAAGGAGGGGGCCCCGTTAAAATGCAAATGACCCTAAGATAATTAAAATTAATTAACCTCTTTTCTGGATTAAAAAAAAAAAACCCGGCTGTTCTTAGGAAACGCAAACTGGAAGATTAAATTTTATGGCCACATGTCAGTATCCCCCCTAGTGAATCATTTAAAATAATTATGAAGAGAGCCTTAATGTGGGAGCCTTAAAAGTGAAGTGATGAGTAGATTCAGTGGTGCGCGTCCATACTATAATAGAGGAACACCTATTTACACACTGTAACTTTATACGACTGGCGTCTGCCCCTTATATAGATATATATATATATATATATATATATATATATATATATATATATATTATATATATATATATATATATATATATATATATATATATATATATATATATATAATATATATATATATATATATATATATATAATATATATATATATATATAATATATATATATATACATATATATATATAATATATATATATATATATATATATATATATATATATATATATATATATATATAATATATATATATATATATATATATATATATATATATATATATATATATATATATATATATATATATATATATATATATATATATATATATATAGGGGGTAGTGTGGACCAGGCGTTTACAGTGAAACATATAAGAGAACAGTATTTAGATAAGGCTAAAGAGGTCTTTGTGGCATTTATGGATTTGGAAAAGGCGTATGTCAGGGTGGATAGGGGGGCAATGTGGCAGATGTTGCAGGTGTATGGTGTAGGAGGTAGGTTACTGAAAGCAGTGAAGCGTTTTTACGAGGATAGTGAGGCTCAAGTTAGAGTATGTAGGAAAGAGGGAAATTATTTCCCAGTAAAAGTAGGAATTAGACAAGGATGTGTGATGTCACCATGGTTGTTTAATATATTTATAGATGGGGTTGTAAGAGAAGTAACTGCGAGGGTCTTGGTAAGAGGCGTGGAGTTAAAAGATAAAGGATCACACATAAAGTGGGAGTTGTCACAGTTCCTCTTTGCTGATGACACTGTGCTCTTGGGAGATTCTGAAGAGAAGTTGCAGAGATTGGTGGATGAATTTGGTAGGGTGTGCAAAAGAAGAAAATTAAAAGTGAATACTGGAAAGAGTAAGGTTATGAGGATAACAAAAAGATTAGGTGATGAAAGATTGGATATCAGATTGGAGGGAGAGAGTATGGAGGAGGTGAATGTATTCAGATATTTGGGAGTGGACGTGTCAGCGGATGGGTCTATGAAAGATGAGGTGAATCATAGAATTGATGAGGGGAAAAGGGTGAGTGGTGCACTTAGGAGTCTGTAGAGACAAAGAACTTTGTCCTTGGAGGCATAGAGGGGAATGTATGAGAGTATAGTTTTACCAACGCTCTTATATGGGTGTGAAGCATGGGTGATGAATGTTGCAGCGAGGAGAAGGCTGGAGGCAGTGGAGATGTCATGTCTGAGGGCAATGTGTGGTGTGAATATAATGCAGAGAATTCGTAGTTTGGAAGTTAGGAGTAGGTGCGGGATTACCAAAACTGGTGTCCAGAGGGCTGAGGAAGGGTTGTTGAGGTGGTTCGGAAATGTAGAGAGAATGGAGCGAAACAGAGTGACTTCAAGAGTGTATCAGTCTATACTGGAAGGAAGGCGGGGTAGGGGTCGGCCTAGGAAAGGTTGGAGGGAGGGGGTAAAGGAGGTTTTGTGTGCGAGGGGCTTGGACTTCCAGCAGGCATGCTTGAGCGTGTTTGATAGGAGTGAATGGAGACAAATGGTTTTTAATACTTGACGTCCTGTTGAAGTGTGAGCAAAGTAACATTTATGAAGGGGTTCAGGGAAACCGGCAGGCCGGGCTTGAGTCCTGGAGATGGGAAGTACAGTGTCTGCACTCTGAAGGAGGGGTGTTAATGTTGCAGTTTAAAAACTGTAGTGTAAAGCACCCTTCTGGCAAGACAGTGATGGAGTGAATGATGGTGAAAGTTTTTCTTTTTCGGGCCACCCTGCCTTGGTGGGAATCGGCAGTGTGATAATAATACTTCCCTGGTTGGTAGACAGCAACCACCCAGGGAAGTACTACCGTCCTGCCAGATGACTGTGAAACAGAAACCTGTAACTGTTTTGCATGATGGTAGGATTGCTGGTTTCTTTTTCTGTCTCATAAACACGCTAGATAACAGGGATATCTTGCTACTCCTACTTACACTTTGGTCACACTTCACAGACACGCACATGCATATATATATATACATACATCTAGGTTTTTCTCCTTTTTCTAAATAGCTCTTGTTCTTCTTTATTTCTTCTATTGTCCATGGGGAAGTGGAAAAGAATCTTTCCTCCTTAAGCCATGCGTGTCGTATGAGGCGACTAAAATGCCGGGAGCAATGGGCTAGTAACCCCTTCTCCTTTAGACACTTACTAAAAAAGAGAAGAAGAAAAACTTTATAAAACTGGGATGCTTAAATGTGCGTGGATGTAGTGCGGATGACAAGAAACAGATGAGTGCTGATGTTATGAATGAAAAGAAGTTGGATGTCCTGGCCCTAAGCGAAACAAAGCTGAAGGGGGTAGGAGAGTTTCAGTGGGGGGAAATAAATGGGATTAAATCTGGAGTATCTGAGAGAGTTAGAGCAAAGGAAGGGGTAGCAGTAATCTTAAATGATCAGTTATGGAAGGAGAAAAGAGAATATGAATGTGTAAATTCAAGAATTATGTGGATTAAAGTAAAGGTTGGATGCGAGAAGTGGGTCATAATAAGTGTGTATGCACCTGCAGAAGAGAGGAATGCTGAGGAGAGAGAGAGATTTTGGGAGATGTTAAGTGAATGCATAGGAGCCTTTGAACCAAGTGAGAAAGTAATTGTGGTAGGGGACCTGAATGCTAAAGTAGGAGAAACTTTTAGAGAGGGTGGGGTAGGTAAGTTTGGGGTGCCAGGTGTAAATGATAATGGGAGCCCTTTGATTGAACTTTGTATAGAAAGGGGTTTAGTTATAGGTAATACATATTTTAAGAAAAAGAGGATAAATAAGTATACAAGATATGATGTAGGGCGAAATGACAGTAGTTTGTTGGATTATGTATTGGTAGATAAAAGACTGTTGAGTAGACTTCAGGATGTACATATTTATAGAGGGGCCACAGATATATCAGATCACTTTCTAGTTGTAGCTACACTGAGAGTAAAAGGTAGATGGGATACAAGGAGAATAGAAGCATCAGGGAAGAGAGAGGTGAAGGTTTATAAACTAAAAGAGGAGGCAGTTAGGGTAAGATATAAACAGCTATTGGAGGATAGATGGGCTAATGAGAGCATAGGCAATGGGGTCGAAGAGGTATGGGGTAGGTTTAAAAATGTAGTGTTAGAGTGTTCAGCAGAAGTTTGTGGTTACAGGAAAGTGGGTGCAGGAGGGAAGAGGAGCGTTTTGGTGGAATGATGATGTAAAGAGAGTAGTAAGGGAGAAA
>NC_069400.1:25346375-25351375 GCF_026875155.1 Cherax quadricarinatus
CAAACACCATATTCTGTTTTGGGTCTTCAATTAAGATGGAATATTTACTAATTTTATCAACAAGTGAGCTTGAATAAAATTTTTATTCGTTTTTTACAGTCATTCAAAATAATATATACAATGACCACGAATATGCGTTTTTAATGAACAAGATACCAAACTCTACAAATATTTCTGGCATAACCTTTATTCTATTCGGCTTTCAGGACGCCATTGAAAGCATGCCCATGAACTCTTTTCAAGGCCTGAGCTTACTGAGCACTCTGTTCAAAAAGTGGAAAAGAAAATCCCATCACTTGCATTTAATATCCTATGGATAGAGTGAATACATTGGTGCCATCCATCATGCTCTAAACACTTAACGGTGAGAGCATAAAATGCAAAAATCTATAGGCTTATAGCACAGTCATCACATATTATTAAGCATTTGCAAGGAGTACTGAGAAGTAAGATTTCTGAACACAATGAATCACTAAAGTTGCATATTCAAGTTCAACGAAATGTGATAACCTCCGTGTTCCTTTGATCACGCCAGATTACTTCTCATTCCTCAGGAGCTTTGTATTTTACGGGTTTAGTTTATTCAGGTCACTATGATCATTCATATCATGAATAAACAGAAGTTTTGAGTACAACACTTCTACCTCTCGCAAATGCTGGACCACTACAGGTAGATAAACAGAATGCAGACGCATCATACACAGACTTTGCGAAATTTTGTGCATTTTGTGTTATCTAAAGTTTGTTTATCTTCAGCAAGTGTAATCACGGTGTACAGCCAGCAAAATGCGTGCAAAAGGAAACTGGAAACGTAGGTAGATGGATCTTGAAGCTACTTACAAATCGGACAGAGAATATTGATCAAAATAAAATCAGGGATAGCTACTGAGTATAAGAGCTGTGCTCCTTAAAGCACAATACTAACCCCAGATCTTTGATTTTAATCCATACAACAAACTATGAGAAAGATACAAATTATATCACTATAACATCCTTCACAGAGGATACTAGAATATGTGTGAAGGGCAGCTATCGAGGAAACAGCAATGTAAATCAAGACTTCCAATGGGCGTAACGAGGAATATTTAAATCAAGACTTTCAATGGGCGTACCGAGGATTTTTCATCCATTTTACTGTATGTCTATTATTCTAAGTAAATGGTATAAAATACCGACACATTGGGAAAATAAACTCATCTTTTCCAATACCTCATTCCAAGTATCTACCTCCACTTCCACCACCAACGAGGAAATTACCAATAATAGACAGGACAAGCTTCAATCCTTTGCCTGGGTATACATAATCCCTGTAATGACTGTAGCAAATTATACGTGGGCGAAACATCCAGAGACCTCCAAACACGAATTTCAGAACACCAATACCCAGACAGATAGGATGATTTAAGGAATGCCTGTGTTCAACACCGAAATTCACACAACCATTTAATCAACTACAGAAACGAAAGACTTATCGCCAGAGAAGAAAACACTCAATACCGCAGAATCCTGGAATCATCACTTATCTGTATATCCAACAACTTCAACCAAAACAACGGCTTCTTTATCATAGCTGAACCCCTCGCTAAGAAACTTCTTCATCGTTATCCCACATAAGAACATATGAATGGAGGAACACTACAGAAGGTCTACTCATATACTTGTCCAATCTCTTTTTAAAGCTACCCAAGGTCCTAGTCTCTATCACCTTACTCGGAAGTTTGTCTCATGCAGGTTCAGATCCAACCT
Source organism: Cherax quadricarinatus (assembly GCF_026875155.1). Taxonomy (NCBI): domain Eukaryota; kingdom Metazoa; phylum Arthropoda; class Malacostraca; order Decapoda; family Parastacidae; genus Cherax; species Cherax quadricarinatus. The sequence goes on from NC_069400.1 coordinate 25,348,122, forward strand.
ACCGAGCATTCTCCACGTGACTCCATCCTATAATTACTCACGTACCTTTCACCTAGGTAGATCTGTTTGTGACATAATAAAGCCCACTATGTGGGCGATACGTTCTCAATAAAGGATCATATTATACTGTTTAAATGTCTATTTTTCCATGATGTAAACACGCTGTCACCTCTCACCATACACGCTGTCACTTCTCACCACACTCGCTGCCACCTCTTACTACACTTAATGTCACCTGTCAATCAGTGTACCACACACGCTGTCACCTGTCAGCATACCACACACACAGTGTCATCTGTCAATACACCACACACAGAGTTACCTGTCAATCAATACACAACACACGGACTCAACACCTTACAGGAGCTGGGACGATGCAACTGAACACAACAACAGTAGTTAGTTAGCTATCTCTCTCTCTCTCTCTCTCTCTCTCTCTCTCTCTCTCTCTCTCATGTAATAAAAAACGGTTCGGGACCAAGAAAAAGAGAGAAAAACACGGAGAGAGAGAAAAAAATGAACAGGGAATTTGTCTCTCGGGAAAACTAGAGGAAGACTGTAGAGAGAGAGAGGAAGATGTGACAGCTGTATTGATGGGAGAGACGAGAGATGAAAATGGAGGAAAGATAATACAATTGTAGAAGAGTGAGTGTGATCATGGTGGAGGGTGAGTGTGATCATGGTAGAGGGTGAGTGTGATCATGGTGGAGGGTGAGTGTGATCATAGTGGAGGGTGAGTGTGATCATGGTGGAGGGTGAATGTGATCATAGTGGAAGGTGAGTGTGATCATGGTGGAGGGTGAGTGTGATCATGGTGGAGGGTGAGTGTGATCATAGTGGAGGGTGAGTGTGATCATGGTGGAGGGTGAGTGTGATCATGGTGGAGGGTGAGTGTGATCATGGTGGAGGGTGAGTGTGATCATAGTGGAAGGTGAGTGTGATCATGGTGGAGGGTGAGTGTGATCATGGTGGAGGGTGAGTGTGATCATAGTGGAAGGTGAGTGTGATCATGGTGGAGGGTGAGGGTGATCATGGTGGAGGGTGAGTGTGATCATAGTGGAGGGTGAGTGTGATCATGGTGGAGGGTGTGATCATGGTGGAGGGTGAGTGTGATCATGGTGGAGGGTGAGTGTGATCATGGTGGAGGGTGAGTGTGATCATGGTGGAGGGTGAGTGTGTTCATGGTGGAGGGTGAATGTGATGATGGTGGAGGGTGAGTGGGATCATGGTGGAGAGTGAGTGTGATAATGGTGGAAGGTGAGTGTGATCATGGTGGAGGGTGAGTGTGATCATGGTGGAGGGTGAGTGTGATCATGGTGGAGGGTGAGTGTGATCATGATGGAGGGTGAGTGTGATCATGGTGGAGGGTGAGTGTGATCATGGTGGAGGGTGAGTGTGATCATGGTGGAGGGTGAGTGTGATCATGGTGGAGGGTGAATGTGATCATGGTGGAGGGTGAGTGTCACCATAGTGAAGGGTGAGTGTGATCATGGTGAAGGGACAGTGTGATCATGGCAGAGGGTGTGTGTCACCATAGTGAAGGGTGAGTGTGATCATGGTGGAGGGTGTCAACATAGTGAAGGGTGAGGGTGATCATGGTAGAGGGTGTCACCATAGTTACGGGTGAGTGTGATCATGGTAAAGGGTGAGTGTGATCGTGGTGGAGGGTGAGTGTGATCATGGAGGAGGGTGAGTGTGATCGTGGTGGAGGGTGAGTGTGATCGTGGTGGAGAGTGAGTGTAATCATGGTGGAGGGTCAGAGAGATTATAGTGTAGGGTGAGAGTGATTAGTGTAGGGTGAGCGTGATCATGGTGGAGGGTGAGTGTGATCATGGTGGAGGGTGAGTGTGATCATGGCGGAGGGTGAGTGTGATCATGGTGAAGGGGGATTGTGATCATGGTAGAGGGTGAGTGTGATCATGGTGGAGGGTGAGTGTGATCATGGTGGAGGGTGAGTGTGTTCATGGTGGAGGGTGAATGTGATGATGGTGGAGGGTGAGTGGGATCATGTTGGAGAGTGAGTGTGATCATGGTGGAAGGTGAGTGTGATCATGGTGGAGGGTGAGTGTGATCATGGTGGAGGGTGAGTGTGATCATGGTGGAGGGTGAGTGTGATCATGGTGGAGGGTGAGTGTAATCATGGTGGAGGGTGAGTGTGATCATGGTGGAGGGTGAGTGTGATCATGGTGGAGGGTGAGTGTGATCATGGTGGAGAGTGAGTGTGATCGTGGTGAAGGGGGATTGTGATCATGGTGAAGGGGGATTGTGATCATGGTAGAGGGTGAGTGTGATCATGGTGGAGGGTGAGTGTGATCATGGTGGAGGGTGAGTGTGTTCATGGTGGAGGGTGAATGTGATGATGGTGGAGGGTGAGTGGGATCATGGTGGAGAGTGAGTGTGATCATGGTGGAAGGTGAGTGTGATCATGGTGGAGGGTGAGTGTGATCATGGTGGAGGGTGAGTGTGATCATGGTGGAGGGTGAGTGTGATCATGGTGGAGGGTGAGTGTAATCATGGTGGAGGGTGAGTGTGATCATGGTGGAGGGTGAGTGTGATCATGGTGGAGGGTGAGTGTGATCGTGGTGGAGAGTGAGTGTGATCGTGGTGGAGGGTGAGTGTGATCATGGTGGAGGGTGAGTGTGATCGTGGTGGAGGGTGAGTGTGATCATGGTGGAGGGTGAGTGTGATCGTGGTGGAGGGTGAGTGTGATCGTAGTAGAGGGTGAGTGTGATCATGGTGGAGGGTGAGTGTGATCGTGGTGGAGGGTGAGTGTGATCATGGTGGAGGGTGAGTGTGATCATGGTGGAGGGTGAGTATGATCGTGGTGGAGGGTGAGTGTGATCGTGGTGGAGGGTGAGTGTAATCATGGTGGAGGGTCAGAGAGATTTTAGTGTAGGGTGAGAGTGATTATAGTGTAGGGTGAGCGTGATCATGGTGGAGGGTGAGTGTGATCATGGCAGAAGGTGAGTGTCATCATAGCGAACGATGAGTGTGATCATGGTGGAGGGTGATTGTGATCATGGTAGAGGGTGTCATCATAGTGAAGGATGAGTGTGATCATGGTGGAGGGAGAGTGTGATCATGGTAGAGGGTGAGTGTCACCATAGTGAAGGGTGAGTGTGATCATGGTGGAGGGTGTCAACATAGTGAAGGGTGAGTGTGATCATGGTAGAGGGTGTCACCATAGTTAAGGGTGATTGTGATCATGGTAGAGGGTGAGTGTCACCAAAGTGAAGGGTGAGTGTGGTCATGGT
>NC_069400.1:25356375-25358875 GCF_026875155.1 Cherax quadricarinatus
AAAAATAACTGTTGACGTTCGAGGTGTAGAGTATGGAGATCTGAGATAGTACAAAGAGGAAATGGGATCTAATGCTACTGTTTCTAAGATAGACGGAACAGCAGGTGAAGTGGACCCAAGATAACTGACAGCCACTGATAAAAAACAAAGTGAAACGTGATAATTTCATGATTGAGAAAATGAGAGGGGAGGAATTGAGATGCAAGTAAACAATACTGAAAGAAAAATGCAGATGAAAGATTAGAGAAAATATGAAATGATGGCTCACAAGAAAGCAAATTAAGTTGGAATTACATGAAAAGGAAAAAGAAAAAAGATGACTGAGACACACCTTGAGATTGAAAGACAAATAAGATTTAAGAAACATAGTCACGCATTATCATGCACGGATTATTGTCACGGATTATGATGCCTCAGAAAGAATAAATTGCAGAACCCTCTGTGACCGAAGCCAAGAAATTCGTTTTATATTTTGAAAAGAAAATCATTATTTTATAAGAGTGAAACAAGGAGGAATGGGCCGTGCTAAATTTAGTTTACCAAAAAAAAAAAAAAAAAAAAAAAAGACGCGTCTTTACTAAAATTCCTCTGAAAAAGAGCATAGCAGTTCCTTGTTAATTTTAACTGTTTCAAGCTAAACATTGTTGTAATAAGTTTGACTTTATGCTTTAGTGGTTTTAGAATAGTGTTTTAGTTTCAAAACCTCTTACTTCAAGAGACGAAATAACCGAACCTCGTCGAACATTTCAGAATTGCTGTGATATTGTGGCTATTTTTTCAGGGAGTAGTGCTAAACCATAGGGATTATTATAACTCCTGGAAAATGGAAGATAATCAGATTTGATCCTTGATCTAAGGGAAGGGTAGCTCAAATTAATTAAATCAAGAGCCCTTCACCAGCATCAAGCTGCTACACTTGAAAGTTAAACTATCAAATAATCAACAAAGACAGCAAAAGCAACTTCTGATCACAGTTTCTCTCCTTTTCATTACTTTCTCTTAATAAAAATTCCCAGGTGCTGCACTTGTGTGCTAGTCATCAACCCATTCGTATTATACTGTTGATCTGTTGATACTCTCCCGCTGATTCCTTAAACCCATTCTTTATCGGTTTGTTTTATGTCCAGTTCTTAATCAATCTATTTTAATTCGTGTTCATATATGTTGCAACAAAGAACTCTGTTAAAATCGTGCACCTCTCCCTTGTAAACAAATTCCCATCATTTTTTTTGGGGGGGGGGGGGAGGAGGGGGTGAACTGTTAGAAATCATCGTATTTTCTTAGATTCTGATTGCTCTTAAAATCCCCGATTGCCTCGAGTTTTCTCTTTCACCGCCGCTTTTCACAAACTAATCCCATAGAGAATTCTGCATCCCATCATTTATGATGTCACTTTCATCTCTCTCAGTGTTTTGTTAAAATTCTTTGCAGGTATTTACAACTGTAATTTTTTTCAGGCCTCTTCAAATAAGATTTCAGCAATATTAGATATAAATTTTTGTAGCCTACAGTACTTGTTTAATTAAGTTAAAAATAAATTTTCTCCTTTCTTACTCAGTGTTCAGTACCCTTAGTTTCCTTCACATACAATATCGTTAATGATTATCTGCGGATAATTTCTTTATAAATGTATGTGTGTGTGTGTGTGTGTGTGTGTGTGTGTGTGTGTGTGTGTGTGTGTGTGTGTGTGTGTGTGTGTGTGTGTGAGAGTGTGTAGTTTTGCTAGGATATTTTTTTTATTTTCAGTTTTGTAATCCTCGTATTATTTACCACATTACTTATCGTTTTTTACATTCCATATTTTTTCTCTTACTTCTTTCTCTTTCTCCATTTGCTTACTTCTTACCTCACACTTTTTCTCCGTTTTCCTCACTGAGATCTCTGCTCTCCACATCTACGAATTTCCTCCCAATTTCCTCTTTCAGTCCATATTCATCCTCCTGTGTCTTTTACGCAATTTTAACTTGTCTTCGTCTGTTCTCATTTCTTACCTTCAGTTCATTCCTATCTCTTGACCTCCTCAGTGGAGTTGCTTCAAGGTGTAAGACTCGACATCAAAGACACACCATTCCTTTATATAGTTAAGAGATCGGACAACAGCTGCAGGCAAGACAAAGAATGTCTTAGGGCCTTCTCTCTCTCTCTCTCTCTCTCTCTCTCTCTCTCTCTCTCTCTCTCTCTCTCTCTCTCTCTCTCTCTCTCTCTCTCTCTCTCTCTCTCTCTTTCATTATTGAGACGAATAACTGTACAGGTAAATGAAAACATTGCGATACCTAAAAACACAGAGAATGAATGATACAAATGCAAATGTTCCGGTAAATTACTAGGATAGAAAACTTAACTATAACATTGTTGTTTCGTGTCAGTCAAGTTTGGGAAACCCTTTATATGAAGGTTAACCCATGTTCACCTGCAGTGAGGAACATAGCACAAAGCTCAACTGCACTGTTAAGTTTGTGAACTCACAGCTAACGTATACATTAGAGATGAAATGTGAGAT
>NC_069400.1:25366375-25376375 GCF_026875155.1 Cherax quadricarinatus
CTTTCTACAGTCAAGAAAAAACTGACATGTTTGGGGTCCACTTTCCTGCCATATGCAGAACCCTATCCATGCGAATCGGATATTAGTATCAAATTTATGGGAGAGTTTTTAATCCGCAAGATGTCATACAATTCCCAGGGAACAGGAGGTAATCAGGTTTCAAATAAGGCAGGGAAAGATAACTCTTGCTAGATAGCTGCACGAACATTATCAATGTTGTCGAGTGTGAGAGTAAGATTGTAGGAAATATATGTTCCTAAATCTATATACATATAAAAGGTTGGTGTGCAGGACAGGGCGAGCCTGAGGTTGCTGACTAGACTTGCTGACTAGCTAGCATGTCCACTAGCTTACTCTGACTAACTTATGCAAAGACATAAGTGCAACGACCTCTTGGGTATCTTGATTGTTGCATATGTGTTTAAATCAAATTGTCGGCATTATGTACCATTAATATCTGAGAGCTTTTCACATGACTGGGAAAGGGTCCTCTTTGTGGAATAAAGCTTAGGTAGTCCTTATTTATGAAAGGAGCAATATTTAACAACTATTAACAAGGAGCGATATTTAACAACTATTAACAAGGAGTGATATTTAACAACTATTAACAAGGAGTGATATTTAATAGCTATGAACAAGAGGTGATAATTGACAGTTATAAGCCAGTGTCATTTCTGCAGACGTAAATGAAAATATTAGTTAAAATAATATCAACATAAGCAGCAACAGCAACAACAACATAAATAAAAGATCAACAACAAACATTAAAACCAATAAAAAAATACAAACAACAGCATCAACAACAACAAAAACAACACCACCACCAAAGCCATTTTATATTATGCGTATAATAAGAATATTAATTAAATTAAATAACGTAGATCAAAAGATCATAAATTTCATCAGCGACTGATCTTTTTCCAGCAAAGGTTAATTTAATTAATCTGAAAATCATTACATTTTACTTATCTGATCAACATGGAAACTCATTTTGCTACGGTTTGTGTTGTGACAGTAAACTCTATGAATATTAAAAAGGAATTATGAATTATCAACAATATAATCACGATTTTCTAAGTACCTTTTAATATTTTTATTTATTATTATTATGTATCCCTGAAGGAGGACTTTAAGAGGTTGCCTGATTTTTTTTTCTCTTTCCTTCTTTCAACTTTTTCGATTTTATTTCACTCATAATTTGGGAAGGCGCTATCCACTCGGTTTCAGTTTTTTTAAATTTGTGTACGGTAACCAGGACTACATTCCTTGAACAAGTGCTATGCTAAGGCCGACTATGGCCAAGGTTGTTGAACTCATTCCCAGCATCCTGGAATAACTGGGATAACTTCCAAGACCCTCAGTGGCGGAATTTCAAATAGCCACGAAACATGCCGAAAAATCGACGATGGCGTAGAGTGAAATTCAATTAAGTAGGTGCAGATATGACTGTTTTATTGGTAAAACAGTGTGAAATTTGTATTCCTGTTAAATTACGTTAAATAGTTTTCAGTTGCTGTTATTAAAGGGCTTCAGCATTTAATGGCTGATGCATCTTAGCGGAAGGAGAGTGCCTGTCAAGTAAGTTTTGTTTGTGTGCAAAAAAAAAGCGATTTGATGATGTAATAAGATAAAAAAAAACGGAATTGTTGGAATATTTACCATAAGCGGAGAATAACTCATGTGATCGCCTTCAGACTTTCACCGCTGGTGTGATTTCCCGAATACAAGTCCCACGCTGTCAGTGGGGGACACAAGTCCCACGCTGTCAGTGGGGGACACAAGTCCCACGCTGTCAGTGGGGGACACAAGTCCATATTTTCAAATTTTACAGAAGAGTGACATTCATTTTTATTCAATGCTTAAAAGAATGCTTCATCTGACTGGCTTCCAAATAACATTGACGATACATTCTGTAAGAAGAATAACCCATAAGTGCAAATTAGAAAGTTGACTGAAAAAGTGAAAAAACTTGAAATCGTTGGAATCAAATCAATTATTAGAGAATGACTTTTCTGATCGGTCTTTCTGATCGGTGGGCTTTAATTAAACCACATCTTGTCACTCAGTTATGGCTGTATTAATTTAAATTTGCCAATTTTATTCTGCAAATTGTTTTCCATGTAAAAACAAAAGAATGCCTCATCTGATCGGCTTCAAACCCTATATGCTGGTGTATCCTAATAAGAAGTATTTTTTTTATTATATTACTTTTGGACTCTTTGGGCGCGAATTTTCCATTTTTTCAGTATTATAAAACTGGAGATGTGTACAGGACTGCAGACAATTTTAAATAGGATGGAAATGTGAACTAAAAAAAAATCCTCGGTTTTAAGATTTTTTTAAAGTTTAACGAAGGGAGACGACTAATTTTCGGAATATTCTCAGCAACATTCTCGATTGTTTTCTCACAAATTTTCGTTCATTACTCGAGAACACCTTAGTCGATCGGCCTCAAATTTTCAACGCTTGGATGATGTATCTTGGGCAAGATTCATGGGTCTATTTGCATACGTGGGTGTCTTGTATACAGTGCTACAGAGGCCTTTCCATAATACACAAATAATCAGCACACAGGAGAAAGAAGCTTACGACGATGTTCCAAACCGACCATTTCCAAAGTCACACTAACGCAAGAGCCTGAGGGAGCCAGTATATACAGGCGAGGGGGACAGGGACGGGACCAAGAGAGGTAGAAAAACAAGTAGTGATAGTGATACGGCTGATAGTAGAAGTAAAAGTAATGGTGGCAGAAGAAAGTAGGGAGAGTAGTTTAGTGACACAAGAAAGGGGAGTGAAGGGTGAAGGGAGGCAGTGGTAATGGCAGTAGCAATAGTAGTAGAAATGGAGTGGAAGTCGTAGTAGTAGTAAAAGTGTACAAGAAAAAGGACCGAAACGTCGTATTAAGCTTCTCTCTCTCCTACGTGTGGGTTATTTGAGTATTGTTTCAGTCATGGTATTGCACCTTTTCGTTCTTTAACATTCCATAATTTTGTTACCGTGTGATAGGTGGAGAGAGGTTCCTCTTATATTTTTCAAAATTTCAACACTCGTATATCCTATGTAGAAAAGGTTGTTATATTTAATGGAGCGTCTACGTAGATGCAATTTTAACACCATTAATCTCTAGATGGTATAGTATTATTTTACCTTTATTACATAATTTTTCCTTGAGGTTGATAAGCGGATTTTGATCCAAGGAACTGGGCTTATATTCCCCTTGCTTAAATCAAATCTGAGTTTCTTCCATTACACAAGCATACATGCACAAATACATATGCACAAGATCATTTACAGATGTATTCATATATATATATGTCGTGCCGAATAGGCAAGATTTGCGATCTTGGCTTAAATAGCAACGCTCATCTTGCCATATAAGACAAGCGAAAATTTGTGTATGCAATAATTTCGCCAAAATCATTCTGAACCTAACGAAAAAAATATATTTCACCGTCTTTGTTTAATATTTAATTATTGTAAACAAATCTAAAATATATTTAGTTGGGTTAGGCTAAAATAAATTGTTCTTGTTATAATAAGGTTAGGTAAGATTTCTAAGATTCTTTTGTTGCAAAATTAATTTTTTTTTACACCAACATTAATGAAAAAATCTAGCAATAAACGTATAAGAGACATTTTTAGAAAGGATTTAATTTTAAATGACTTCTTGCTAATTGACCAGTTTTACGTATTCGGCACGACCCAAAAAGAAAGAAAATCCCCAAAAAGAAAATACTTTCATCATCATTCAACACTTTCACCTCACTCACACATAATCACTGTTTTTGCAGAGGTGCTCAGAACACAACAGTTTAGAAGCATATACGTATAAGATACACAACATATCCCTCCAAACTGCTAATATCCCGAACCCCTCCTTTAGAGAGCAGGCATTACACTTCCCATTTCCAGAACTCAAGTACGGCTATATAAAAACAGCCGGTTTCCCTGAATCCCTTCACTAAATATTACCCTGCTCACACTCCAACAGATCGTCAGGTCCCAAATACCATTCACCTCTATTCACTCCTATCGAACACGCTCATGCACGCCTGCTGGAAGTCGAAGCCCCTCGCCCACGAAACCTCCCTTACCCCTTCCTTCCAACCTTTTTGAGGACGACCCCTACCCCGCCTTCCTTTCCATACAGATTTATACGCTCTCTATGTCATTCTACTTTGATCCATTCTCTCTAAATGACCAAACCACCTCAACAACCCCTCTTCAGCCCTCTGACTAATACTTTTCTTAACTCCACACCTTCTCCTAATTTCCACACTCCGAATTTTCTGCATAATATTTACACCACACATTGCCCTTAGACAGGACATCTCCACTGCCTCCAACCGTCTCCTCGCTGCTGCATTTACCACCCAAGCTTCACACTCATATAAGAGTGTTGGTACTACTATACTTTCATGCACACACACACACACACACACACACACACACACATGCATATATATATATATATATATATATATATATATATATATATATATATATATATATATATATATATATATATATGTATATATATATGTCGTGCCGAATATGTAAAACTGGTCAATTAGCAAGAACTCATTTAAAATTAAGTCCTTTCCGAATTTTTCTTTTATACGTTTAAAGACATTTTTTTCATTAATGTTAACGTAAAAATTTTTAATTTTGCACCAAAAGAATCTTAGAAAACTTACCTAACCTTATTATAACAAGCGCAATTTATTTTAGCCTAATGCTACTAAATATATTTTAAATACTTTTACAGTAATTTAATACTAAACAAACACAATGAAATATATTTTTTTTCGTTAGGTTTAGAATAATTTTTGCGAAATTATTGCATACACAAATTTTCGCTTGTCCTATATGGCAAGATGAGCGTTGCTATTTAAGCCAAGATCGCAAGTTCTGCCTATTCGGCACGACATATATATATATATATATATATATATATATATATATATATATATATATATATATATATATATATATATATATATATATATATATATATATATATATATATATATATATATATATATATATATATATATATATACTCCAACTTGTAACCGCGAACGAATGGTATTGATCACTAACAGCACTGCACTAGCCAAGGACTCGAACGTATGTTGTACTGGCCCACCTCATGGTTAGCTAGAAGCACATGACGCCTTAACCCAAAGGACCACCCAATCATACACTACATAAGAACACAAGAAAGAAGGAACACTGCAGCAGGCCTACTGGCCCATGCAGGTCAAGTCCATGTCAACCCCCGGCTTAGACCAATGGCCCACTCAGTCAGGTCACCACCACTTAATGAAGGAGCACGGCTTCTGACCCAGTAGCACCAGCTATTCAGGGCCAACTCACACCCACCCACATCCTCTCATGTATTTATCTAACGTATTTTTAAAACTACACAACGTTTTAGCTTCTATGGCGGTACTCAGGAGTTTGTTCCACTCATCCACAACTCTATTACCAAATCAGTATTTTCGTATATCCTTCCTGAATCTGAATTTTTCCAGCTTAAAACCATTACTGCGAGTCCTGTTTAGGCTAGATATTTTTAGCATGTTATTTACATCCCCTTTATTTATTCCTGTTTTCCATTTATACACCTCAATCATATCCTCCCTAATTCTACTCCTTTCTAGAAATGCAGATTCAGGGCCCTCAGCCTATCCTCATAGGGAAGATTTCTGATACATGGGATCAACTTTGTCATCCTCCTCTGTACGTTTTCCAGTGCATTTACATCCATTTTATAATACGGTGACCAGAACTGTGCAGCATAATCTAAATGAGGCCTAACCAAGGATATATAGAGTTGAAGAACAACTTGAGGATTTCTATTATTTATGCTTCTTGAGATGAAGCTAAGGATTCTGTTAGCTTTATTGCGAACGCTTATGCACTGTTGTCTTGGTTTCAGATTACTGCTAACCAAAACTCCTAAATCCTTTTCACAATCGGTAATTTTTAGATCTATATTATTTAGTTTAGATGTTGCGTGGTTATTATCGTTTCCAACTTTGCACCTGTCTATATTAAACTATATCTGCCACTTCTCCGACCATTGCATCAGTCTATTCAACTCATCCTGGAGTGCTCTAATGTCCTCATTAGAATGAATTAGACGGCCTATTTTGGTGTCATCAGCAAATTTGCTTATGTTGCTATTTATTCCCTCATCTATATCGTTTATGTAAATTGTGAGCAACAACGGGCCCAACACTGCCCCCTTAGGAACACCGCTTGTGACGTGCCCCCATTCTGATTTCTCCCCATTTGTGCAAACTCTCTGCTGCCTATTTGTCAGCCATGCCTCCACCCAGGAAAAAAAATTCTCTTTCTATTCCGTGTGCCTTAAGTTTCCTCAATAGCCTCTGGTGTGGAACTCTATTGAAAGCCTTACTGAAGTCCATATACACAATATCATATTCAATACCATGATCTACCTCCTCAAACACCTTAATGAAAAAAGTTAGTATATTCGTAAGACGGGAACGCCGCTTTGTAAAACTGTGTTGAGATTCATTAATCAATCTGTGATTGATTTGTTAGGTTTTAATTTTTCTATTTGTCTCATGACCATGTCACTAGTTACTCCAATCGTGCAAAGTTTATTATCGTCCTGTTCTACATAATTTATTATTTCTGGAATTTCGCTAGTATCTTCCAGGGTAGAAACTGAGAGCAAGTATTGAAAATTTAACAAATATCCTTATCACTGTAGTAGTGCACTGCTGTTATTGATTATATATATATATATATATATATATATATATATATATATATATATATATATATATATATATATATATATATATATAATATATATATATATATATATATATGCAAAACAACCACTCTGAAAAAATAGAGAAATTCCAAGCGCTTTCGTGACTACTCACATTATCAAGGAACTATGAAAGTAAGGCATCCAAGGAAGCTATATAAGGGGTCTGGCCGGCACCTCACTATCAGATCCCACAACGGTTAAACACGTGACGCGCGGGGAGCCAACTTGGATAGGTCCTTGGCACAACTCACCCCACAAACTATTCTACCCAAGAAATAAGAAATTTTAAAGATTATTTGTCCAGTGTATTATTAAATTCTTCCCAAATTCTATTAATTATAAATGGATCTAATTTATATAAACCAAAGGAAATATTCATATTATTGTCAAAACTGCTTTTTATGAAACAAGATTCAATTATATTCCTGTCGACCATGGACTTGCTTGATACTACTTTCTCAACTTTTTGAAAATCAATTGGATGGTTAAAAATCCCTTACATGAATAAATAGAGCATTGGAATCTTGTCCAGTTCTAATGCTATATTTATGTTGTTTTAATCTTATTTTCCGAGATTTTCCCAGTTTGACCGTAATAAACTTTATCGCAAATTTTACAAGGAATCTTATACACACACCATCGCATTTTGGGGGGGAAATTCTTTATCAAAAGTTTTTTTTACTGTATCAAGATTTTTGAATACAACTTTAATATTTAAAAGTCTTAAGAAGAGAAGGCATATCAACCAAGTTTTCATGGTAAGGGAAGAACCAACATATTTTAGTTGAATAAGGCTGGTTGCCCCTTTTTGGATTGTAAAAAATATTTCTAGCAAAATTTAAAAGATTTATCAATTACATTTCTTGGGTATTTTAAATCATTACCTATTTCATAAATTTTGGATATTTCCTCATCTATGAACTCAGGACTACAAATTCGTAAAGCTCTCAAAAACATTGATGAGAAAACAGACAGTTTGACTCTATCTTGATGCGAGGAATAATAGTGGACATAGGAACAGTTATTTGTAGGTTTTCTGTAAATTTTAAATTTGAATTCATTATTACCCTTAATAATTAAAACATCTAGAAAAGGCAATGAGTTATTTTCTTCAAACTCAACAGTAAAGTAAAGTAATTAACTTATCAGATGAAATTTTAGACAAACATACAACTGTTGCTCTAGGTTTTGGCTTAAGTTTTGCAACTTCAAAAAAACTTAATAAGTCGAAATTGCAAAAGCCTTTTGTAACTTTGAAAAATTTTCTGATTTATCCTCTGATGAAATTAATGTTAGTAAAGGAATGGTATATAGCTCTATGTTAAAACCAAACATTCCCAATTGCCCTCAAAGATTCTTTAAGTCTTATGATACACTTAATAACAATAAAAATTTGCGCCTTACTAAAGCAGACAAAATAAAAGCAATAGTAATTATTAAGAAAATGATTACCAAGAAAAAATGAATAATCTCTTAGATGATACTGAAACCTATTCTAAACTTAGGAAAAATCCCCTAGAACCGTTAACAGCAATTTCAATAAAACATAAAACTTCTACTAAAAGGCGATGATGAATTAGTCAAACAATTTACTTCCACTAATCCAACTTTGTCTTACATGTATGGACTAAAAAAAAACACAAAAACCAGGGAAAATCCAGTCAGCCAATTTTAGCTCCATGGGGGTCAGTTTCATAAAAATTTTCCCAAAATGGCTTGTTGTTTTTTGAGCCCTATTGTTGGCAAATTTCAAAATTTTAAATGTAAAAAACAACATGATTGGTAAAAAACTAAGCTCCTTGACTGATTAAAATGTTTTTAACATGGTTATTTTTGATGTTACTTCCTTGTTACAAAATTTCCCTGTTGATGATTTTTTAAAGTTTCTTATCTGAAGAACTCGTTAACTTGATTTACCTTGCCAGTTTCTACTTCATTAAACTTATTAAATTTGCATTGTTGATGCAAAATTTGTATTTAATGAAAAGTTTTACATCAGAATTTTGGTTGGCAATGGGAATTCTTTCACCTGTTCTTAGAAACCCTATCAGGGAAATTTTTTTGAAAACAGGTTGCTTACAAAATCTCCCTAATGAGCTAATGGTTCAGATATGTTGATGTATTTTGGTTTATGCCAAAAAGGGAGATACACCATTTCCTGGAAAATTAAATGCTTAGCCCTTTATAAACTTTATGTTGGTTTGAAGAAAATAATCATTGCCTTTTCTGATTTTTTAAAATTATTAAGGGTAATAATGAATTAAAATTTTAAAAATTTTACAAAAAACCTACAAATAACTTTTCCCTTGTCCACATTATTTCCCCGATAAAAATTTAGAGTCAAAAATGTCTGTTTTCTCATCAAAGTTTTTGAGAAGCTTTACGAATTTGTAGTCCTGAGTTCATGATGAGGAAAAAATCCAAATTTAGAAATAGGTAATGATTTAAAATCCAAAAAATGTAATTGATAAAACTTTTTAAAATTGCTAGAAATACTTTTTACAACCAAAAAGGGACAACCAGCCTTATTAAACTAAAAAAAATGTTGGTTCTCCCTTACCAGAAAAAATTGGTTGATATGCTTTCTTCTTTTAAGACTTTTAAAAATTAAAGTTGTTTTCAAAAATCTTGATACAGTTTAAAAAAAAAATTTTTATAAAGATTTTTCCCCCAAAATGTGATGGATGTGTGTATAAGTTTCCTTTTTAAAATTTGCGATAAAGTTTTTACGGTCAAATGGGAAAAATCTCGAACTAAGATTAAAACAAAATAAAAAAATAGCATTAGAACTGGGGAAAATTCCAATGCTCTTTTATTATGTAAGGGATTTTAACCATCCCAATTTATTTTTAAAAATTGAGAAAGTAGTTTAAGCAGTCCTGGTCGACAGGAATATATTGAATCTTGTTTCATAAAAAACAGTTTTGACAATAATTGAATATTTCCCCTTTGGGTTTTTATAAAAATTTGATCCATTTATAATTATAGAATTTGGGAAGTATTTAAAATACATGGGCAAATAAACTTTAAAATTTCTTTTTCTTGGGGTTTTGAATAGTTGTGGGGTGAGTTGTGCCAAAGGACCTATCAAATTGGCTCGCCCCGCGTCAGTGTTTAACCGTTGTGGGATCTGATATGAGGGGCGGCCAGACCCCTTATTAGCTTCCTTTGGATCCTTATTTCAAA
>NC_069400.1:25381375-25396375 GCF_026875155.1 Cherax quadricarinatus
AATGAAAGTAGTTTATTAGATTATGTATTGGTGGATAAAAGGTTGATGGGTAGGCTCCAGGATGTACATGTTTATAGAGGGGCAACTGATATATCGGATCATTATTTAGTTGTAGCTACAGTTAGAGTAAGAGGTAGATGGGAAAAGAGGAAGGTGGCAACAACAAGTAAGAGGGAGGTGAAAGTGTATAAACTAAGGGAGGAGGAAGTTCGGGTGAGATATAAGCGACTATTGGCAGAAAGGTGGGCTAGTGCAAAGATGAGTAGTGGGGGGGGGGGTTGAAGAGGGTTGGAATAGTTTTAAAAATGCAGTATTAGAATGTGGGGCAGAAGTTTGTGGTTATAGGAGGGTGGGGGCAGGAGGAAAGAGGAGTGATTGGTGGAATGATGAAGTAAAGGGTGTGATAAAAGAGAAAAAGGTAGCTTATGAGAGGTTTTTACAAAGCAGAAGTGTTATAAGAAGAGCAGAGTATATGGAGAGTAAAAGAAAGGTAAAGAGAGTGGTGAGAGAGTGCAAAAGGAGAGCAGATGATAGAGTGGGAGAGGCACTGTCAAGAAATTTTAATGAAAATAAGAAAAAATTTTGGAGTGAGTTAAACAAGTTAAGAAAGCCTAGGGAAAATATGGATTTGTCAGTTAAAAACAGAGTAGGGGAGTTAGTAGATGGGGAGATGGAGGTATTGGGTAGATGGCGAGAATATTTTGAGGAACTTTTAAATGTTAAGGAAGAAACAGAGGCAGTAATTTCATGCACTGGTCAGGGAGGTATACCATCTTTTAGGAGTGAAGAAGAGCAGAATGTAAGTGTGGGGGAGGTACGTGAGGCATTACGTAAAATGAAAGGGGGTAAAGCAGCTGGAACTGATGGGATCATGACAGAAATGTTAAAAGCAGGGGGGATATAGTGTTGGAGTGGTTGGTACTTTTGTTTAATAAATGTATGAAAGAGGGGAAGGTACCTAGGGATTGGCAGAGAGCATGTATAGTCCCTTTATATAAAGGGAAAGGGGACAAAAGAGACTGTAAAAATTATAGAGGAATAAGCTTACAGAGTATACCAGGAAAAGTGTACGGTAGGGTTATAATTGAAAGAATTAGAGGTAAGACAGAATGTAGGATTGCGGATGAGCAAGGAGGTTTTAGAGTGGGTGGGGGATGTGTAGATCAGGTGTTTACATTGAAGCATATATGTGAACAGTATTTAGATAAAGATAGGGAAGTTTTTATTGCATTTATGGATTTAGAAAAGGCATATGATAGAGTGGATAGAGGAGCAATGTGGCAGATGTTGCAAGTATATGGAATAGGTGGTAAGTTATTAAATGCTGTAAAGAGTTTTTATGAGGATAGTGAGGCTCAGGTTAGGGTGTGTAGAAGAGAGGGAGACTACTTCCCGGTAAAAGTAGGTCTTAGACAGGGATGTGTAATGTCACCATGGTTGTTTAATATATTTATAGATGGGGTTGTAAAGGAAGTAAATGCTAGGGTGTTTGGGAGAGGGGTGGGATTAAATTATGGGGAATCAAATTCAAAATGGGAATTGACACAGTTACTTTTTGCTGATGATACTGTGCTTATGGGAGATTCTAAAGAAAAATTGCAAAGGTTAGTGGATGAGTTTGGGAATGTGTGTAAAGGTAGAAAGTTGAAAGTGAACATAGAAAAGAGTAAGGTGATGAGGGTGTCAAATGATTTAGATAAAGAAAAATTGGATATCAAATTGGGGAGGAGGAGTATGGAAGAAGTGAATGTTTTCAGATACTTGGGAGTTGACGTGTCGGCGGATGGATTTATGAAGGATGAGGTTAATCATAGAATTGATGAGGGAAAAAAGGTGAGTGGTGCGTTGAGGTATATGTGGAGTCAAAAAACGTTATCTATGGAGGCAAAGAAGGGAATGTATGAAAGTATAGTAGTACCAACACTCTTATATGGGTGTGAAGCTTGGGTGGTAAATGCAGCAGCGAGGAGACGGTTGGAGGCAGCGGAGATGTCCTGTTTAAGGGCAATGTGTGGTGTAAATATTATGCAGAAAATTCGGAGTGTGGAAATTAGGAGAAGGTGTGGAGTTAATAAAAGTATTAGTCAGAGGGCAGAAGAGGGGTTGTTGAGGTGGTTTGGTCATTTAGAGAGAATGGATCACAGTAGAATGACATGGAAAGCATATAAATCTATAGGGGAAGGAAGGCGGGGTAGGGGTCGTCCTCGAAAGGGTTGGAGAGAGGGGGGTAAAGGAGGTTTTGTGGGTAAGGGGCTTGGACTTCCAGCAAGCGTGCGTGAGCGTGTTAGATAGGAGTGAATGGAGACGAATGGTACTTGGGACCTGACGATCTGTTGGAGTGTGAGCAGGGTAATATTTAGTGAAGGGATTCAGGGAAACCGGTTATTTTCATATAGTCGGACTTGAGTCCTGGAAATGGGAAGTACAATGCCTGCACTTTAAAGGAGGGGTTTGGGATATTGGCAGTTTGGAGGGATATGTTGTGTATCTTTATATGTTTATGCTTCTAGACTGTTGTATTCTGAGCACCTCTGCAAAAACAGTGATAATGTGCGAGTGTGGTGAAAGTGTTGAATGATGATGAAAGTATTTTTCTTTTTGGGGATTTTCTTTCTTTTTTGGGTCACCCTGCCTCGGTGGGAGACGGCCGACTTGTTGAAAAAAAAAAAAAAAAAAAAAAAAAAAAAAAAAAAAAAAAAAAAAAAAAAAAAAAAAAAAAAATATATATATATTATATATATATATATATATATATATATGTGTGTGTGTGTGTGTGTGTGTGTGTGTGTGTGTGTGTGTGTGTGTGTGTGTGTGTGTGTGTGGGTGTGTGTGTGTGTGTTCACAGGGATCATCAACCTCAAGTTTTATTTAAGTTCCACTGTATAAAAAGCAATGGGTTGATACTGTGTTGTGGTGCTCAGATTTTACTTCAGTGTTTAGAGAGGACGATGCACTGATTCTGGAGAGTCGTCATCGTCAGTGTCAATATGGTGGTAGTGGTATAATTCACAATGATCAAAATATAACATGAAGCGCCTCGTTGTATAATCCGTAACGCATCACAACATAACACGTTGCTCACAACACCATAACACATCCCAATATAACATGTCACACAACACAACATAACACCTAACTCATCATAATATAACACGAATGGAAATAAATGGTATAAAATACCGACACAATGGAAAAATAAACAATGACTGCAGCAAATTATACGTGGGCGAAACATTTAGAGACCTCCAATCACGTATTTCAGAACACCAGTACCCAGGTAGATAGGACGATTTAAGGAATCCCTGTGTTCAACACAGAAATTCGCACAACCATTTAATGAACTGCAGAAACGAGACTTATCGCCAGAGAAGAAAATACTCAATACCGCAGAATCCTGGAATCACCACTTATCTTTATATCCAACAACTTCAACCCAAACAACGGCTTCTTTATCATAGCTGAACCCCTCGCTAAGAAACTTCTTCATCGTTATCCCACATAAGAACATAAGAATGGAGGAACACTACAGAAGATCTACTCATATACTTGTCCGATCTCTTTTTAAAGCTACCCAAAGTCCTAGTCTCTATCACCTTACTCGGAAGTTTGTCTCATGCAGGTTCAGATCCAACCTACCGAGCATTCTCCACGTGACTCCATCCTATAATTACTCACGTACCTTTCACCCAGGTAGATCTGTTTGTGACTTGATAAAGTCCACTGTGTGGGCGAAACGTTGTCAATAAAGGATCACATTATACTGCTTCTGTGTTTATCTTACCATAATATAACACATGACATATCACAGAATAACACATATAACTAGACATCGCTATATAGAGCATAACTTTTGACAATATAACATTTAACTCATCACAAAATAACTCCTATAACAGCACAATATAACACCTAACATTAAATTATAACACGTATAACACGTTACATATCACAGTATATTACTAACACGTTACAATACAGCACGTTACTCATCTTAAATAACACGTACCTAATATAACAATATAACACGTAATAGACCGGATTATAACACCTAATACGTCTCAAGATAACACCTAACTGTCACAATGTAATAAATAACACGCCACAATATAACACTTAGCACATCACAATATAACACCCAACAGACTACAATATAGCACCTAACACATCACAATGTAACACCTAACACCTCACAATAGAACACCTAACACCTCACAATAGAACACCTAACACCTCACAATAGAACACCTAACACATCACAATAGAACACCTAACACCTCACAATAGAACACCTAACACCTCACAATAGAACACCTAACACATCACAATAGAACACCTAACACATCACAACAGAACACCTAACACCTCACAATAGAACACCTAACACATCACAATAGAACACCTAACACATCACAACATAACACCTAACACCTCACAATAGAACACCTAACACATCACAACAGAACACCTAACACCTCACAATAGAACACCTAACACATCACAACAGAACACCTAACACCTCACAATAGAACACCTAACACCTCACAATAGAACACCTAACACATCACAATAGAACACCTAACACCTCACAATAGAACACCTAACACATCACAATAGAACACCTAACACCTCACAATAGAACACCTAACACCTCACAATAGAACACCTAACACATCACAACAGAACACCTGACCTTCATATTGAAATCTTTTTGATTTATTTATTTTCAAATTATTAATTATGAACTTGCATTGTTTGAATTTTATTAGTCTAGCAATTTCCATGAATATTTTGACGCTATGAATTGTTAAGAAATGTGTTAGTGGTCATTGAGAGAGAGAGAGAGAGAGAGCGGAGGGGCAGAAGGGCAAAAGGAGAGAAAGAAGTACTTCTACCGGGCTTTTCTTCTTTCGCAGCCACAAGAGAAGGGAATGTGGTGAAGTCTCAACCACTTTCTTATACAATCTAAACACTACGGGAATAGCGCAGGAGCACAATAATATTTGTAAAACTGAAGCTTTGTTTTCAAAATATCCTCACCCCGGAGGGGACGAAAAATCTTAAGAGTTCCTACTGTGATCTCCCTGGAATTTTTGCAAGAGGATTTGTACAATATGGAGTAAGGGTCGGAGGCTCCTTAACCTCTATCATAAGGCAATTTAAACGTCTTTCATGAGCATTATGACGTAATTTAAGTTGTGTGTGTGTGTGTGTGTGTGTGTGTGTGTGTGTGTGTGTGTGTGTGTGTGTGTGTGTGTGTGTGTGTGTGTGTGTGTGTGCGAGTGTGTGTGTGTGTGTGTGTGTGTGTGTGTACTAACCTATTTGTGGTTGCAGGGGTTGATTGATAGCTCCTGGCCCCGCCTCTTCACCGATCGCTACTAGGTCCTCTCTCTTCCTGCTCCATGAGCTTTATCATACCTCGTCTTAAAACTATGTATGATTCCTGCCTCCACCACGTCACTTGCCAGACTATTCCATTTCCTGACAACTCTTTGGCTGAAGAAATACTTCCTAACATCTCTGGAACATCCTGTCTCTGTTCACCTTATCTATTCCTCGCGGTATTTTGTATGTCGTTATCATGTTTCCCCTAACCCTCCTGTCCTCCAGTGTCGTGAGGCCGATTTCCCTTAACCTTTCTTCGTAGGACATTTCCCATAGCTCTGGAACTAGCCTTGTTGCAAACCTTTGCACTTTCTCTAATTTCTTGACGTGCTTGACCAGGTGTAGGTTCCAAACTGGTGCTGCATACTCCAGTATGGGCCTGACGTGCACGGTGTACAGAGTCCTGAATAATTCCTTATTGAGGTATCGGAACACTTTTCTCAGGTTTGCCAGGCGCCCATATGCTGCAGCAGTTATCTGGTTAATGTGTGCTTCCGGAGACGTGCTCAGTATTATACTCACCCCAAAATCTTTCTCCTTGAGTAAGGTTTGCGGTCTTTGGCCACCTAACCTATACTTTGTCTGAGGTCTTCTTTTTCCTTCCCCGATCTTCATGACTTTGCATTTGGCGGGGTTAAATTCTAGGAGCCAGTTGCTGGACCAACCATCCAGCCTGTCTAGGTCTCTTTGTAGTCCTGCCTGATCCTCATCTGATTTACTTCTCCTCATAAACTTCACATCATCTGTAAACGGGGACACTTCTGAGTCTATCCCTTCCATCATGTCCTTCACACATATACCAATAATAGCACTGGTCCTAGGACTGACCCCTGTGGGACCCCGGTCGTCACAGGCGCCCACTGTAATACCTTATCACGTACCATGACTAGCTCTTGTCTCCTTGTCAGGTATTCTTCTGTGTGTTTGCGTGTTTATGGGGTTGTGTGCATGTATATTTGTGTGTAGGTGTGTGCGTACGTGTGTATGTTTACGTGTATACTCACCTATATGTACTCACCTACATGTAGTTGCAGGATTTGAGTCACAGCTCCTGGCCCCGCTTGTTTGCTGGTTGTTACTTGGTCGACACTTTCTCCCGGCTTCAAGAGCCCCTTCGTACCTCTTCTTAAATCTATGTATCCATCGCACTTCTCCAGATTGCCCCACTTCCTGACAACTTCAAGGCTGAATAAATACTTTCTAAGATCTCTATGGCTCATCTGAATTTTCACCTTCCAGCTTTGCCTTCTTGTTTGTACTTCCCAATTTCTCTGACATTGTGTCCTTGATTTGCGACAGCATGTCCTTGTCCGCCCTATCAGTTCCTCTCAGTACTTAGTACATTATTATCAAGTCTTCCTCAGATAATTCTTCCTTTCTTTAGTCCCTTTCCGTAGCCCACTCTGCTCTGGAACTGGTTGTTAAAGGGTTTTGATCCTTTAGTCTATGACTCAGCTCTGGGACTGGTTGTTAAAAGATTTTGCTCCTCCTGTCTATGGCTCACTCAGGCCTGAGATTAGTCTCGTGGGAGAATGTATTTTTTTTTTTTCATTTTCTTTACATGGTGTGGGTTCTTTACTGATGTTGTATTCTCCAAGAAGGGCCTGCAATATAATGACGTAAGGGAGTCTTTGCTGAGATTCATGAAATTTAATCGTAGATTAGCCATGCCCGCATTTACCCGTGAGGATAATCGGTTCATGCGTGCTCAAGTGATAATCTCGGTTTCATGCTCACCTCGAGGTCACTTCTCCTGTGAGGTTTCTAGCGTTTGTCTTCTGAGCCTATATTCCGTTTCTGGTATTATTTGGTCTTTCCCAATTTCCTTAAGATTGTATAGGCTGGATCTGAATTCCAATGATCACTTACTGTTTGTCCAGGTCATCTGTAGCCTTTAAATGTCCTGTCCAGTCTATCATTGTCATTTTCACATTATTAGACTATGTGTTCTCTGTCATGTCGTTTACTTACAACAGAAAAAGTACAGGTCCTAGTACTGAGCATTAAGGAACCTCACTTTTCTCACTTTCCCATTATAATATCTCTTCCTGTACAATGACTCGTTGCTTACTTCCTTTATCCAAATGCAGTGCTTTCCCTGTTATTCCGGTATTTTCCTCTAGATTTGTCCCATTCTCCTTTGTGTCAAGAAAGCCTTCTTACAGTCCAGGAATATACAGTGTATCCATCTCTCTCCTGTGTTCTTGTCACAGAACATTAAGGTTTATGAGACAGGACTTACCATATCTCGAAAATCGAGCTAGTTGTCTTTTTACAAATCTGCTTCTTTCCAGGTGCTCCACTTTTCTAAGCTCTTCATAACGTTATATTCCATGTACCTTATATATCATGTGTGTGTATAACACTGCAGTTCGTTAAGCTATTTGCACCTTGGCATTTCCTTTGTATTCGGAGCATGAAATACAAAACTGCGCTCCTGCAAGTCATCTCGACCGGTTGTAAGCATGGTAGCCAGAGTTATCTAGTGACAGTATGTGACCCGAGCTGGTTTGGTGACCATTATATTCTGTAACTGTCTGACTCTCAGCGAAGGACTGATTGGGTGGTTCAGTTACGTCACTTGTGGCATATCCTGTTCATCAAGACCCTCTCGAACCGACAACTGGTTCACATCATACTTGCTGCCTGTCTTCGTTATTCATGAGTGTATATTCACTATTGCAAATAGAGAATACTTTATATTTTACTTTACTTTCTGTTCACATAGGAACTGGCTGGTGTTTCAAATATTGTGCTTAGTATATGAACGTTTTATTTGGTAAAGGAATGCAATTAAATCACAAATTCCTACCGTATCTGTTTCATTTCCCCATTTACTTCAACTATTACTGGGATTAGATTTAGTACCACCTGGTTGTGCAGGCATGCTACAGATGAACCAGAGTTCATACAATCTTGCTATACCTGTCAATGACACTTGGTTTGTGGTTCAATTCTGCCTCCCTGTCCTTTTTCTTAAATATTTGGACTGTCTTCCACACTATTGACTTGTTGAAGATTTTCAACAGCAGAACACACAGTGAACTTTCTTCCTCTTTCAAGACCCATGAGGGATAATATTTAGTCACTTTGTCTTCGAGTTATCTATCTTACTCGGCAGTATCTTCACCTATTCCCTTAGTATTGAGTCTAGAAGCTCGTTGGTGCACTCTTTCTGGTAATGTCACTACTTCTTCCGAGAATGCATCCGTAAAACTTTTGTTTAGGTACTCGCAGACTTTCTGGTCATTTCTTTTTTAAGCAGACCCTATTCTGCATTCAGTCTTATTAACTGGTTCTTTACTTTCGTCTTCCTTCTCATGTGATTGTACAGGAGGTTTTCTTCAGATTTGTGTTTCATTCCAAAGTCATTATAAAATGGCAGTTCAACCTCCCTTTTTACCCATGCATATTCGTATCTCGCTCTTCTGCTCGCTTCCCTGTTTTCTGCCGTTCTTGGCTTTCGATATTTTTCAACGCTCCTGCACTTTTAGCTTTTATCTCTCTGTATCTCTGGGAGAACCATAGCCTCGCCGTGTTCTTGCTGTTGCTTCTGCATATGGATATGAATTTGTCCTCTGCCTCTCGGCACTATGTGTGTGTGTGTGTGTGTGTGTGTGTGTGTGTGTGTGTGTGTGTGTTGTGTGTGTGTGTGTGTGTGTGTGTGTGCGTGCGTGTTAAATTCTCAAAAATTTTCCCAAATAATGTTTCTTCTCTGATTTTACCTCCTCTTTGCCGCTCTCTTTGCGAAGAAATATTTTTCAACAAGCATTTTAAATTTCTTTTTAAAAACTTTTGGTCTCCTGTTTAACGTACTTTTTGTACCAAGAAACTCTTTTTGTATATTTTTTCATATCACTTTATAAATATATATATACAAAAAAATGGTCTCCTTTTACTTTCTAACGAAAACATTTTCTATCACTTTTATTATTTCCTCATAACGGATTTTCCTTAATTTTTCAGTCCAGCGCCTAGAAAAAAAAACCTGTGGCAATAATTAATAATCAAAAGACTTAAAATCTAGAAATTCTTATCCAAAAAGGTCAAACAGTTGCAAGCACTTGTTACTATAGAGACAAAATTAACAAAAAATAATCGCACCACAAGGAATCTGATAATATATTGTAAATTCTCTAATACAATAACCTATGCAAGAGCATTAATATACCGAATTCCCACAATATAAATGCAACTCATTTCTAGAACAAATAGGAAATTGGGTTTTCATCTGCCTCAAAACACATCCCTCTTGTTGTACCCGAGTAAATAAAAGCCCATGCAACACCGCAACTCTATATATACTGAAAAATATAGGAAGGTATATAATGGCAGGAGGAACTTAATATAAAACCTCTATTAATTATGCAAAAGATACTTAAGGAACATTTTAGCATGTCAAGAGCCATTAGTACAATGTTCATTGAGTAGTTGCTGTCACTATAAGCGCAAAAGCCTTGAGTACACTAAGACTGCTTCACAACCTAAATTCAGTATCTCACAAGGCCAACGGAAGCCTTCTTACTATATCCAACTTTGCTCTCAAGTTCCTTCTTCATGCTCCTGATTTTCTTCCTGCACCCGAGACTATTCCTCCACCTATCCTTTCTGCATTTACCTGACTTACATCATATATCTTAAGTCAGTTGGCTTTTGTACATACATAATAATCCTTGTACACTTGGGTGTGTGTAAACATGGAATTTTGGGGGGATTGTCATGTATAGTGGTGCTTGAGAGAGTTAAGTATTTTACATCATATGTTAACATAATAATACAGAAATAATGCCATGTAGGCGCAGCACCGCCGATGTTTATCTACATGATTATTACTTTGATGGTAGGTAAGACACATAGGCAACAGTTAGGCAACTTTATTCAGAAACGTTTCGCCTACACAGTAGGCTTCTTCAGTCGAGTACAGAAAGTAGGCAGGAACAAAAGGGATGTGAAGACGATGTAATCAGCCCATCACCCTTGAAGTCGTAGATTTGAGGTTGTCAGTCCCTCAGTCTGGAGAAGTTCAGTTCCATAGTCAGGAACTATCTCAGATAGACTATGGAACTGAACTTCTCCAGGCTGAGGGACTGACAACCTCAGATCTACGACTTCAAGGGTGATGGACTGATTACATCGTCATCACATCTCTTCTGTTCCTGCCTACTTTCTGTATTCGACTGAAGAAGCCTACTGTGTAGGCAAAACGTTTCGGAATAAAGTTGCCTAACTGTTGCCTATGTGTCTTACCTACCAACCTGTCAGTATTGTATACCATTTTGATATTACTTTGTTGTTTTGATTAATACGATGCATTTGGGTAGAAACTAGGAAAATGTTTTGGCACAAACTAGCGTATCAAAATTTTCACGTGGCGATGAAACGTGAGATGGTGAGTACGGGTTTATTATTATTATTATTATTGTTATTATTATTATTATTATTATTATTATTATTATTATTATTATTATTATTATTATTATTATTATTATTATTATTATTATTATTATTATTGTGAGGGAGAGCGCTAGGTATACAGTAAATTAGTTATCACTTCCAAGACATCTTCATTATTAATTCATAAGTGTCCTTGTATAGTAAGTTCTTGGACTGTGATTATACAGTAGAATCATTCTTGTTTTCCTGAAGAATCAAAGAAATGTGTTTAAGTACTTTCCTTTCGCGGTGCTTCAAGCATATTTAGTATAAAGAGTAAAATACATTATCTGATATCTCTTGTTTCCGAGCGTGTTTGCAAAAAAAATCACATTCTGAAAATCCACGAGTACTGCCAGCAGCGGACACGGCTCTCAAACACGAGTCCCTCACGCTACCAGTTGTGCTACAACAGATTTAAGTATTGAAAACGGATTTTCAGCTAAAACCACCGGTTGAGTCTGGCTCGAAGTGGTACATATTCTCATGGTTTACTCAGTGGGAATAGTTCAGTAACATGTTCCATTATATCCGAACACCCTTGTTAACAGTCGATTATATTTTCACGGTAATGTTGAATTTAAATTTATACGACTACTTATAGAGCGACAGTAGAGTTTGAAATATTTTTGAAATATTATTTATTTACCAGTACATAAGCTACAAAAGTAAGGTATAATTTATAGTCCTTGCTCTTAAGCGATAGAAAATTTAGTAACAATCTGTGCTTGAGAATTAAGTTAGTCGTTTACGTTATTATATGCATTTCATAATATTCATAAACTGCACAAGCGAGATCACATGGAGGAAAAAATAAAGATAACTCGCGTATATTTCCATTTGTCACTGAGGCCCTCTTCAGTAAACTGTCAACTAAACAGCGCCTTGGTACGTTGTTGTTTTGACTCCATGTTCATTTGTTCCATTAATTATTTATTATACAGATTTTAATCTTGTGTTTATTATGTTTCAGGTGGCAGCCACAGACACTTCCAGCTTGCTATACCCGGGCAGTCGCATCTATAGCCCAGACCGAGCCCAGGAGGTAGTGGGTCCGCAGGTGCTGACTGCCACCACAGCTCCACTGCGACGGACTCCCTTTAGCACTCTTGAGGAGAAATTCGAAGGCGACAACGAATTGATGGAAATTACTCTTCCACCCCCAGCAGCATACGACCAGGGCTACCAGTCCTCTTACCCGGGATGTCAGCCTCTGGATCAGCGCTATCAACTACAAGAGCACGGACCCCAGCGACTAAAACAAAACTATCCAAAAGTTTTCCACGATTATCAGCCAGTTCTCCCTGGAGGCCACCTCCCCACACCTGGGTATCCTTCAGTGGCTATCAAGGGTGGCCACCCAAGCCTGCAGTACATATCCTCGGTGGCCATTCCCCCAGATTATCACTTTCCAAGCAAAGACCAAGTAGGCGCATCTACGAAGGTATCCACTTCATCGCCCTACGCTACTCTGCCTCACAGCAAAATCACTGCCTCATCGTCATTCGCCACTTTGCCGACAAATAAAGATGCGAATCCAGAGAACAGAATCGAAGACTCTAAAATGTCGACGGTTTACAATCCTCTGTCGCTGTTCGCGTCGAGTCCGACTTACGCGCAGAAGTGTGGCACTGCGGCGATGGTAGGGAGTGAGAGAGCACTCAACACCGGCTCACTCAAGCGGGGAGTCAAGCCACAGGGACAAGATGTGCTCAGAATAAGAGACAACTCGAGGAACCGAAGTGCCAGTTTATCCTCCGTTACCTCAAAGAGGGAGAGCTCAGTCTAACGCAAGCCCACTTCAAAATGCCTTTTTTTAAACATGTTTGAAACCTTTTTGACATTACATGGGCAAGACCTTTTTCTTTGTTTTAGGTGACAATTTATAACATTAGTACATATGGGAATCCTCACACTCCCCAAAAAATATTTTGTCTAGGAAAAGCCAGTTTCTGGATTTGGAGCGACAAAAGAATAATAGAGATATTTTCTATACAATCTTTCAGGCATAATTGTTTTGAAATAGTGTTGTAGTGTACGTGACCTTGTTGTATATTAGAATGTTACGTAGGGACTGAGAAAATGTGTTTGGAAATGCGCTTAGAGGCTAAGAAAAGTTTCTTGGAGGCTGAAGAAAGATAACGAGAAGCTGAAGAAAAGGGGTACTTGGGTAAATGAAAAAAGCTATCTGGGAATGAGGAAGTATGCATGAAACAAAGCGTGCATGGAGCTGGAGATATATTAGAAGCTGTGGATATATGCATGGAGACTGTGGTAAGGTACATGAAATCTGGGGAAAGGTACTTAGAGGATGAAAAATGTAGCTGGAAGGATAAAAATGCTACTTGGAGGCTGAAACAAAACGACAATTGAGCCCAGAAAATCAACTGGGGTTGAGGAAATCAACTTGGAGCTACAAAAATGTTCCTTGAATAGATTCTTGGAGGCTGAGGATAGTTATCCGGAGGCTCAGGATAGTTATCTGGAAGCTGAGGATAGTTATCCGGAAGCTGAGGATAGTTATCCGGAAGGTGAAGAGAGTTTTCCGGAAAGCTGATGATAGTTATCCGGAGGCTGAGGAAAAGTTTAAAGTTAAATCAACGAACTGCTCACACTGAGGCCGATTTTGAGTATTATTTTGTATTGGCTGAACAAATATACGAAATCCTTTAAATGTTATTTGTTAATACGTTTCAGTAATTGCAGCCTTTAAGACGACAGTATGAAATACGCAAAAGATATTCTCAGTTAATTCGTATTACGGACGAATTCTTTGGCTTAAAAACGATAGTGCGATATAGAGAGGAGACATTTTATGGCCTAATTCATATTAGCAACTACCAACTTGCCTTAAGGCGACGGTACGTAATTTCCTTCATTTCTCGTGAGATCTTGGAGGAAGCATTAGCCTAAGTCCTCACTGCTTAGCATTAGGTGTTTTGATCAAGAGATCAACCCAAGACGACTTTCATTGGTGATGTAAATCGGGCAAGCCACCCATTACTGCTGTTAACAGAAGCTTGGCTGTGGGAACACCGCTCCTTAACTTCAATCCACTTCCTTAGCCACACCTATACGAGGCCACATACACACCTACTCAAGGCCACATACACACCTACACAAGGCCACATACACACCTACACTAGGCCACATACACACCTACACGAGTCTAAATACACACCTAAACGAGGTCACACCACCTAGAAGAGGCCACAGCACACACACGAGGCCATGCAGACCATCTACATTAGGCCACTTACCTGGAGTTTACCTGGAGAGAGTTCCAGGGGTCAACGCCCCCGCGGCCCGGTCTGTGACCAGGCCTCCTGGTGTATCAGAGCCTGATCAACCAGGCTGTTGCTGCTGGCTGCACGCAAACCAACGTACGAGCCACAGCCCGGCTGGTCAGGAACACTTCGTTGAAGATTTTTAATAAAACGCTGAAGCTGCATTTATACACTATTAAAATGTTCAATAACAGTAAATAAATATATAAGAAAAGTTCATGTGTGAAAAGCATTTTAAATAATTATTGTGGAAAAAAAGAACAATTTCAAAAAGCACATATCCAATTTTAGCGTTTAAGAAGACTCCGACATCAAAGGAGCTTTTGAAAATAGTGCAGCTGCCAAGGAAAGGAAGAGGCTGGTGCAAGATATGATCATCTTGTCTTGCCTGGTATACACCCGCTTGTGGCTGACAGCCTTAAGAAGAAGGCTACCCATTTTCTTAAGTCTGTTTTCAGGAATTCTCTTTCATGTTATTACCAGCATTTGCAAAACTACTATAGTGAGAGATAAAATTGCTTTCTTTAAATTCATTCATAGATATTTACTGGCTACCCCTTCACCAGCATATTAAATTCACTCTAAAAACAGTCGCCTTACTCACTACGATCTAACACACTCGATTATGACTAATGGATACTCAAGTCACTACCTCTTAATACAGTCTTCAGACATTCCTTCCTCCTAAGTTGCTTCTCCCTATCGATTTAACCAGTTCACTCTAAATACCTCCTGAAATAAGACATAAAATGCAGATCTTATTGGGACAACATTGTCTCAATAAAAGCTTGGTCGCCCGCTTGTGTCTGTGTCTTCATACATGTGAACAATATGGTGTTTCATTCAACTGTTCCAAAGTTCAATGTTTGAACAACACTTTGAATACATTTAGTTTTTA
>NC_069400.1:25401375-25418875 GCF_026875155.1 Cherax quadricarinatus
CACACACACACACACACTCCCTGCAACCACAATTAGGTGAGTACACACACACACACACACACACACACACACACCAGGGCCAGGAGCTCGGACTCGACCCCCGTAACCTCAACTAGGTGAGTACACACACATATTCATGGGCTTCAGGAGGCTGAAGGGCAGACCTATGATGAAAGAAAACATTGGGAGAAAACAAAGATTAAGAACATCATTGCAATAACAGGAGAGAGGGACATGTCTCAGGTAGAAAATTTTCACAGACTTGGGGGGGTATTCGAGGGGAAAAAATCGACCAATCAGATTGACATTCAAGACAGATGTGGTACGGAACAGGATACTACAACAGAAACCACTGTTAATACCCTTCATTGGGCAATTTATGATACATTAGAATTTCAAACAGAACTCCCTAGAGTGGATAGAGTATCTCAATATACGTTGAATGAGGCCATATAAATGGAATTGTGTTAGTTAGTTTTTGAGCAATTGCTAATCTCCGAAAGGCGAATATTCTCGCCCCTGCCCGAAATAGGGAGTATAAATTTGAATGTTGCAAACTTGCAATTGTTAATAAAACACCCAATAACTATTTTTAAAATTTATTATACAAACAGACAATATCAAAAACATAAATGGAACTTGTATCAAAACATTTTGTAAGTATTAGAAAAATATAAAAATGAAACAAATAGCAACATGGACACATTGCAAAGGGATAAAACTTTCAAGTCCCATATTCCTGAGATTCATGAGGAAGAGCAATCATTCTATATTACTAATTGCTAGAATGGAAGTCTCTGAAGCAATTTCTATCATTCTTTATGCACATATTTACCAATGAGGTTCACCTTGAAGAGCAAGATCGTCATAAATATGTTCTTCCTCAGCGTACTCCTCGATCGTAATACCTTTCTTTTTCTTGACTAATTTCTGCTTTTTGGCTGGCCTTTCTTCCTCCTCATCATCACTTGACACCTCTGCATCTGGTGGCAAGTATTCATCACCACTATCCAGCAATTGTGGGTCATCTACCACCGGTTCTGAGTCACTGCCATCCAAAATGCAGACATATTTTGACCTGGTGTTGGAGGACTCCCCATAAAACAATTTCTCATTGATCTGGAAGAACAATAAAAACGTTCTGTATAGATCCAGACCACTACAGAATTCATATATGCAATAAATTTTTTTTTATAAATATTTATTTTACTAAAAGTGAACTATGTCACTAAAAGGGCAGAGGCGAAAATATTCGCCCTTTCTTTGTGGCACTTTTTTCAACTGCATGCTACACTCACTTTATGCTTCTCACGGACTCTATGTATATATCAAAATATGCCTAAACTATTCATGTATACACTAAACACAATAATCAGTACTTACCGACATTGTAGAGGATAAAATCCAAGAGTATATTAGTGACACTAGATGGAAAAAACCCACTCTGGGCAATGCCAAGCCACAATAGTTTACATTTTGTTCTCTCAACCAATGGGAAGCGGGCAAACGCCATTACCACTTAGCTGAAACGACTCAGGGAAGGCTTGTGATTGGTTAGAATTAAAGAACGGGAATCTAGATGCGCGGAACGAGTAGGATGACACATGCAAAGGTGTACATGTTTAAAGGCGAAAATTTTCGCCTCTGCCTCGATTAATTAAAGGACTCTCCAGATTATCAAAAAGTGTTCTTCAATCGAGACAGAACATGAAAGGAAAGGGAACAACTAAAAGTGAGAGCAAGACAAAACCAGTGGAAGGAAAGAAAGACAGGACAGCTCAGCCTTTGGGGGAACATCAAAGACAAATGCTTACAGAAACCTCTCAACCCCTGTCACCACATATCAATCAAGCACAGTAAACAGAAACGAACCTCACTCCATAGCCACCACCCCCCTAAGCACTAATTCCACAATCAGAGCAGCCTCCCATAATAATGTGACCTGCCTCCCACCCTCCCAGCCTGCACCTTCCTCTTCCATCTCCCAAAATACAGTAATGTAAAGGAAGATAAAGGTATAGTACACCAATGCAGATGGAATAACAAATAAGAGTGAAGTGGCAAGAATGCATCATTGATGCATCACCTGACATCATAGCACTAACAGAGACAAAACTTACAGGGATGATAACAGATGCAATTTTTCCACCTGGATATCAGATTATGAGGAAAGACAGAGAGAACAGAGGAGGGGGAAGAGTAGCATTGCTCATAAAAAAAACAGTGGAGTTTTGAGGAGATGGGAGGAATGGAAAGAAGGAAAACAGACTTCATTGTAGGAACATTTCAGACTGGGGGTCCAAAGGTGATGATATCAGTGATGTATAACCCACTACTTAACAGAAGGAGAACAAGAAAGGAGTATGATGTGCACAATAGGGCAATGGTGGATACACTTGCTGAAGTGGCCAGGAGGGCTCATATGGCTAGGACAAAATTTCTTATAATGGGGGGTTTCAATCATAAAGAGATTGACTGGGAAAACCTAGAGCCATATGGGGGACCAGAAACATGGAGGGCTAAGATGTTGGAGACTGTATTGGAGAACTTCATGCACCTACATATTAGGGATACAACCAGAGAGAAGAGGATGTTGCAGCAAGGCTGGATCTCATATTCACCTTGAATAGTTCAGACATAGGGGATATCACCCACGAAAGACCCCTTGGCGCTAGCGATCATGATGTCCTGAGTTTTGAATATCTTGTAGAGTTAACAGTGGAGAATGCAGCAGCACGAGAACAAAGAGAAACCGAACTTCAAAAAAGGTGACTACATAGGAATGAGAAGTTTCCTGCATGAAGTGCAGTGGGAAAGAGAACTAGATGGAAAGACAGTAAATGAAATGATAGAAATAGTGACCACTAAGTGCATGGAGGCAGAGGAAAGGTTCATACCAAACGACAACAGAAAAAATGGTAAGACCAGAGTGAGCCCATGGTTTAATTGGAGGTGTAAAGAGGCCAAAGCCAAGTGTGCTAGAGCATGGAAAAGGTATAGAAGGCAAAGGACTCAAGAAAATAAGGAGCTGAGCAGAAGAACCGGAAACGAATATCTAAGGATAAGGAGAAATGCCCAGAGGCAATACGAGAACGACATAGCATCAAAAGCCAAATCTGAACCAAATTTGTTATACAGTCTCATTAGGAGAAAAAAACAGTCAAGGAACAGATAATTAGGCTGAGGAAAGAAGGAGGGGAGCTCACAAAGAGTGACCAAGAAGTATGTGATGAACTAAACAAAAGATTTAGAGAAGTATTCACAACAGAGTCAGGAATGCTTCCAGCAAACTGTGGAGGTAGGGTGCACCAGCAGGTGCTGGACACAATACACATAACCAAGGTAGAGGTGAAGAAACTGCTAGACGAACTCGATACCTCAAAGGCGGTGGGCCCAGATAACATATCTCCATGGATACTGAGAGAGGGAGCAGAGGAAATGTGTGTGCCGCTAGCAGCAATCTTCAGTAAATCTATAGAAACAGGGCAGTTACCTGAGGCGTAGAAGACAGCACATGTAGCTCCAATTTTTAAGAAAGGGGACAGATAGGCAGCATTAAACTACAGACCAGTGTCACTGACTTGTATAGTATGTAAAATCATGGAAAAGATTATCAGGAGAAAAGTGGTGGAACACATTGAAAAGATTGGGCTCATACATGACAGTCAGCACGGCTTCAGAGATGGGAAATCCTGTGTCACAAATCTATTTTAGTTCTACGATAAGGTAACAGAAGTAAGACAGGAGAGAGAGGGATGGGTAGATTGCATCTTTTTAGACTGCAAGATGGCTTTTGACACAGTACCACACAAGAGACTGGTGCAAAAATTAGAGGAACAGGCAGGAGTGATGGGGAAAGCACTGCAATGGATCAGGGAATACCTGACAGGAAGGAAACGACGAGTGTTGGTACGTACTGAAGCGTCGGAGTGGACGAATGTGTCGAGTGGGGTTCCACAAGGTTCAGTCCTAGGCCCAGTGCTGTTTCTTGTATACGTGAATGACATGGTGGAAGGAATAGATTCAGAAGTGTCACCGTTCGCTGATGATGTGAAACTGATGAGGAGAATACAAGTGGGCAAGGGTCAGTTAAGATTACAAGGGGATCTGGACAAACTACAAGTATGGTCCGACAAATGGCTCCTGGAGTTTAACCCCAGTAAGTGTAAAGTCATGAAGATGGGGAAAGGACACAGAAGACTGCAGACGGAGTACAGGTTAGGAAACCAACAGCTGCAAACGCCAATTAAAGAAAAGGAACTTGGGGTAAGCATTATAACGAACATGTCCCCTGAGGCACACATCAATCAAATAACTGCTGCAGCATATGGGAGATTGACAAACCTGAAATTGGCGTTTAGACATCTGAGTAAGGAGTCATTCACGACAGTGTACACAGTGTACATAAGCCCTATACTGGAATATGCAGCACCAGTATGGAACCCTCACTTAGTCAAACACGTCACAAAATTGGAGAAAGTGCAAAAGTTTGCAACACGATTAGTCCCGGAACTGAGGGATATGTCTTATGAGGAGAGGTTAAGGGAAGTCAACCTGATGACAGTAGAGGGTAGGAGGGATAGAGGGGACATGATAACAACGCATAAAATACTAAGAGGCATTGACAAGGTGGACAAGGATCGAATGTTTCGGAGATGGGATACAGAAACAAGGGGACACAATTGGAAGCTGAAAACCCAGATGAGTCATAGGGATGTTAGGAAGTATTTCTTTAGTCTTAGAGTTGTCAGGAACTGGAATAATCTGGAGAGTGAGGTAGTGGAAGCAAGTTCCATAAATAGCTTTAAGAAGAGGTATGCTAAATATCATGGAGCAGGGAGAGTGAATTAGTATCGACCAGTGAAGAGGCGGGGCCAGGAGCTATGAATCGACCCCTGTAACCACATATAGGGGAGTACTTATAGGTGAGCACACTAGGCCTGCGCCACTGGCGCAGGCCTAGTGTGGAGCGAGCAGCGAGTTGCAACATGCCACCCATAAAAGATAATAAAGTGAAATGTATGTGTGGCCAGTGAAATAAATACAGTGAATAGGTTATATTATATATCGACAAGAAACGGAAGTGGATATACTCAGGACATCACATCGAGTTGGATAAACTACAGGCTACTACAGGCTGCATCGCAAGTATCTCACCTATGCGTGGCTTTCAGGGAGTCAGGTGTGAGTTCCAGTTAGCCGCCAAGGTGTTTGTGAACGATGAAGAATAGGATATCAAGTACTCAATAACGAATAGTAATTTATAGTAGAACAGAGCGAGCAGACAGGTGTCTATTAGACTAGGAAGAAGTATACGCATAAAGGACATAATCTGATAGTTGGGTGTGGGTCAGGTCATGTAAAGGAGCACTGTAGACCATGTGTTAACGCAGACACCACAAACATACTCATACACCATAACACAATCCCACCTATTTTTCACACACTTAATAAACCCACACTCGTATAGATCCACACACACACACACACGTTCCCATCTACACATTCCCACATATACAGACCCACACACTCCCTCCCCCTCTGAACCCTCCCCCCACCTCTCTCCGACTTCCTCCCCTGATCCCCCTCTCTCTCTCACCCTCCTTCTCCCCTTCCTCTCCCTGTTTTCCCCTCTCCCTCTTCCATTCTCTCTTCCCCTTTGCTTATCCTTCCTCTCTTTCCTCTCCTCCTCTCTTTCCCCCTCCCCACTTCTCTCTCATTTTGCCACTGTCTCCAGCTTCCTCCTCTACCTCCCTCCGCCCCCCACACACAAACACACTACGAAACAACCACACAGAAATACATAAGTTTTTTTTTATTCTGTAGCAACTAAAAAAATGGGTTGCCAGAGAGCAGGATGGAAAACCAAGAGACTGAAGGATGAATCTGGGAAGGAAGATTGGGTAGCAGAGCTAATGAAAAGGGAACATGAGTGGGGAGGAAGCTAGAAGAGCTTAGCATGAAAATGGAGGAGAGGATATCTGCAGAGAGCAGGAAGTGGGAGAGACAAGTCACAGCAGCAAAGGTCAAGATACAGAGATTAGAAGAGGAACTGAAAAATCTGAAACAGCCTAAAGAACTAAAGAGCAATGTGAGCATGACATCAGAAACAAGGGGACCATAGGGAATGAAGGAGTGAAACTGTATGCAGAGGCCCTATCAGACCATCGTGGAGCCCGAGAAAAAAAGGAGGATCACACCAGGAACAATCGAAGGGATTGTAGAAAAGGAAACAGCAAAGCTATATATAAAGACCCTAACAGACCACAGCAGTGCCCAGGGAAAACTGAGACAGGAAAATGACAGACCACTGGGCCCAGGGACAACAGATAGTGAAGAGATTGAGCTGCAATGGAGGCAACTAAATCGAACCAGGGGATACAATAGGATATGCAGTGGGAAAATGAAAGGGAGAGATCAGTCTTTGTTTATGGGCTCCAGGAAGCTGAAGGGGAAACTTACAAAGCAAGAAGACAAGGGGAGAAAAAGCGATTGAAAACATCATGAAAGCATTAAAATGGTATAAAATACCGACAGGTTGTTAGGTAAGACACATATGCAACAGTTTGGTATCTTTATTTCGAAACGTTTCGCCTACACAGTAGGCTTCTTCAGTCGAGTACAGAAAAGTTGATAGAAGCAGAAGATACTTTGAAGACGATGTAATCAGTCCATCACCTCTGAAGTTTTCAGGTGGTCAGTCCCTCAGTCTGGAGCAATATAGAGTTGAAGTGACAGGATGGAGCCTATATACCGCCAGGAGGTGAGATGTAGGCCACTAGTAGAGGTAAGAATGTTGTCGTTGGAAGGTCAGGTCCCTCTCAAATCCAGCCATTCTCACTAGTAGAAGATGACAAAGTTGATTTCAGGTCTGTACCAAGATACCCTTGTGTTGCAGTGTCTGACAGAGTGAACATTAAAATGGTATAAAATACCGACAGGTTGTTAGGTAAGACACATATGCAACAGTTTGGTATCTTTATTTCGAAACGTTTCGCCTACACAGTAGGCTTCTTCAGTCGAGTACAGAAAAGTTGATAGAAGCAGAAGATACCAAACTGTTGCATATGTGTCTTACCTAACAACCATTTTAATGTTCACTCTGTCAGACACTGCAACACAAGGGCATCTTGGTACAGACCTGAAATCAACTTTGTCAACTTCTACTAGTGAGAATGGCTGGATTTGAGAGGGACCTGACCTTCCAACGATAACATTCTTACCTCTACTAGTGGCCTACATCTCACCTCCTGGCGGTATATAGGCTCCATCCTGCCACTTCAACTCCATATTGCTCCAGACTGAGGGACTGACCACCTCAAAACTTCAAGGGTGATGAATTGATTACATCGTCTTCAAAGTATCTTCTGCTTCTATCAACTTTTCTGTACTCGACTGAAGAAGCCCACTGTGTAGGCGAAACGTTTCGAAATAAAGATACCAAACTGTTGCATATGTGTCTTACCTAACATCATGAAAGCATCAGTAGAAGATGACATGACCCAGCTGGCAAATTTTCTGAGAATAGGGGGGTTTGCAAAAGGAAGAACCCAGCCAGTGAAAGTGATTTTCTAGGCAGAATCGGCTCGAAACAGGATCCTGCAGGAGAAAGCAAGACTAAGGGACATGTCGGCATGCCGGAGAGTGCATCTCGATTGCGACAGAACACGAGAAGAAAGGCAGAAACTGAAAGAGAGGGTACAATGACAAAAGAAGGAAAGAGAGGTAAAGATGGAGATGGACAGAACCCAGACTCAGGAGGAGAATCAGATACAACCTCCTCACAACCACCTACAGTAGCTCCCCAACCAGGAGCACCCCAATGCAATCAAACATTCTAACCCAAAATACACATGTAATACTCAATGCCCCCACCCACCTCATTACAAACTCGACCTTTACTGCAACCACCCAGACCACAGTTTTAGAAAAGAAGTTGAAGGTTTGGTATAGAAATGCAGACGGAATAACAAATAAGTTTGAGGAGTGGCATGAAAGAATCAAGGAGACATCCCCAGACATAACAGCACTCATAGAAATGAAACTCACCAGAATGATACCAAATGCAATCTTTCCACTTGGATATCAAATCCTCAGGAAAGATAGAGCGAGCAGAGGGGGAGGAGGTGTTGCACTGCTCATTAAAAACCGGTGAGGATTCGAGGAAATGGAAGGAATGGATAGAATGGGCGAAAGGGCCTACATAGTAGGAACAATCCTGTCTGAGGGCCATAAGGTGATAAATTATTGCAGTATTGTACAACCCGCCACGAAACTGCAGGAGGACAAGAGAAGAATACGATGAGAGCAACAAAGCAATGGTAGACACACTAGCAGAGGTGGCCAGAAGAGCTCACATGGGGGGAGCAAAGTTACTAGTTATAGGTGATTTCAATCACAAGAAGATTGACTGGGTAAACCTGGAGCCCCAGAGGGGTCCCGAAACATGGAGAGCCAAGATGATGGATGTGGTACTGGAAAACCTCATGCATCAACATGTTAGAGACACTACCAGAGAGAGAGGTGAGGACGATCCAGTAAGACTGGACCGAGTATTCACCTTGAGTGGTTCAGACATCGAGGATACCACGTACGAAAGGCCCCTTGGAGCGAGTGATCATGCGGTTCTGCGCTTTGATTACATAGTTGAGCTACAAGTGGAGAGGGTAGCAGGAATAGGAAGGGAAAAACCAAACTGCGAAAGGGGGGACTACACAGGCACGAGGAACTTCCTGCATGGCGTTCAGTGGGAGAGAGAAATGGCCGAAAAATCAGAAACAGACATGATGGACTATGTGACAATAAAATGCAAGGAAGCAAACGAGGGGTTTGTTCCCAAAGAAAACGAAATAATGGGAAGACCAGAATGAGTCCTTGGTTCACCCAAAGGTGTAGGGAGGCGAAAACTAAGTGTGATAGAGAATGGAAAAGGTACAGAGGACAAAGGACACAGGAAAATAGAGATTAGCCGAAGAGCCAGAAATGAATATTCACAGATAAGAAGGGAGGAACAGCGTCAATACGAAAATGATACAGCATCGAAAGCCAAGTCTGACCCGAAGCTGCTGTATAGCCACATCAGGAGGAAAACAACAGTAAGGACCAAGTAATCAGGCTGTGGAAGGTGGGGAGTTCACAAGAAACGACCAAGAGGTATGTGAGGAGCTCAGCATGAGATTTAAATAAGTATTTGCAGTTGAGACAGCAAGTACTCCAGGAATTCAGAATAAGGAGGTACACCAACAAGTGCTGGATGAAATACACACAACCGAGGAGGAAGTGAAGAAGTTGCTATGTGAACTTGATACCTCAAAGACGGTGAGACCAGACATCTCTCCGTGGGTCCTTAGAGAGGGAGCAGAGATGCTGTGTGTGCCACTAACAAAAATCTTCAACATATCCACTGAAACTGGGCAACTACCTGAGGTATGGAAGATGGCAAGTGTAGTCCCAATTTTAAGAAAGGAGACAGACACGAGGCATTAAACTACAGACATGTGTCACTGACGTGTATAGTATGCAAAGTCATGGAGATGATCACCAGGAGGAGAGTGGCAGAGCACCTAGAAAGACACAAGCTTATAAACGACAACCATCACGGTTTCACGGAAGGAAAATATTGTGTCACAAACCTACTGGAGATTTATGACAATGTAACAGAAGTAAGACACTAGAGAGAGGAGGGGATAGACTGCATTTTCTTGGACTGCAAGAAAGCTTTCGACACAGTTCCTGACAAGAGGCTAATGCAAAAGCTAGAGGATCAGGCATGCATGACAGGAAAGGCACTGCAATGGATCAGAGAATCTGACAGTAAAGTAACAACGAGGTGTCAGAGAAGGCACCTGTGACGAGCGGGGTTCCACAGGCGTCACTCCTAGAACCTGTGTTGTTTTTGGTGTATGTAAATGACATAACGGAAGGGACATGCTCAGAACTGTCCTTGTTTGCAGATGATGTGAAGTTAATGAGGAGAATTAAATCGGTTGAGGATGGCAGGACTACTAAGAGACCTGGACAGGCTACAAGCCTGGTCCAGCAGCTGACTCCTTGAATTTAACCCCGCCAATTTCAAAGACATGAAGATCAAGGAAGAGCAAAGAAGACCGTAGACAGAGTATAGTCTAGGTGGCCAAAGCCTGCAAACCTCACTAAAGGAAAAAGATCTTGGGGTGAGAATGATACCGAGCACATCTGAGGCGCACATAAATCAGATAACTGCTGCAGCATACGGGCGTCTGGCAGACCTTAGAATAGCGTTCCGATACCTCAGTAAGGAATCGTTCAAGACTGTACACCATATACATCAAGCCCACGTTGAAGTATGCAGCACCAGTCTGGAATCCACACCTGGTCAAGCACGTCAAGAAATTAGAGGAAGTGCAGAGGTTTGCAACGAAACTAGAACCAGAGCTAAGGGGATTGTCCTACGAAGAAAGGTTAAGGGAAATCGGCCTCACGACACTGGAGGACAGGAGGGTCAGGGGAGACATGATAGCGACATATAAAAATACTGCGAGGAATTGACAAAGTGGACAAAGACAGGATGTTCCAGAGATGGGACACAGAAACAAGGGGTCACAATTTGAAGTTGAAGACTACTATGAGCCAAAGCGACGTTAGGAAATATTTCTTCAGTCATACAGTTGTCAGGAAGTAGAATAGCCTGGAAAGTGACGTAGTGGAGGCAGGAACCATACAAAGTTTTAAGACGAGGTTTGATAAAGCTCATGGAGCAAGAGAGAGAGACGACCTAGTTACGATCAGTGAAGAGATGGGGCCAGGAGCTATAAAATGACCCCTGCAACCACAAGTAGGTGAGTACGCCACACACACACACACCACACACACACACACACACACACACACACACACACACACACACACACACACACACATACACTCACAAATATACATCATCTGCCATAAACAGTCTCTCCCAGAAAATTCATAACTATTCTCCTAATATGTGTTTCGATACGTAAGCATCAATCTCTTTTGGGCCCACATAGTAAACTGAGACCAGGTGACAGTAAGAAATGGTGTACAGAACAGAAGCAAAATGTGCATCCACGAGAGGTGTAGCGAGAGAATGAGCAACAACGGGAAGATAGAGTTGGCCACTGGAGTCTTGACCACTGTAATAATAATAATAATAATAATAATAATAATAATAATAATAATAATAATAATAATAATAATAATAATAATAATGTACTATCTTTATGTACTACAAGTGGAAATATAAACACATATGCAGTATAATGTGATCCTTTATTGACAACGTTTCGCCAGCGCAGACAGATAAAGCCCACTGCGTTGGCGAAACGTTGTCAATAAAGGATCACATTATATTGCATATGTGTTTATATTTTCATCGTTTCGGTATTTTATACCATTTATTTCCATGTACTACAAGTACATGTACAATGTATACAGTCTTAGCTGGCATCAATGACATACTACTATGTAGAAAGCCCCTTTTTATGCAGAGCATTTCGGGCAAATTAGGTCAGTTTTGTCCCAGGATGTGACTCACACCAGTTGACTAACACCCAGGTCCCCATTTTACGTTGGGTGAACATAGACAACCGGTGTAAGGAAACACGTCCGATGTTTCCATCCCTTCGCCGTGAATCAAACCCGGACCCTCACCGTGTGAAGTGAGAGCCACGGGGCAATAAGAATACGGGAGTACATGAAAGGGAATACAGAATAGTTATCAGCCCACACACAGGCTAAAACCAGCAGAATAGAGCCTTTTGGAGATACTAATGATATACTAATGAAAAAGCAAGGTAAAGTTTGGTTGAGGATGGAGAATGGGCAAATAAGAGAAATGAGAAAATAAATCAGTGAAAGAAAGTTAGATATACCATGACATCAGAAAGTTCTGCTCGGTTATTGAAAAAGAGGGCAAAGGTGTACGCACCAGTAAACACAAATTAGGCAGAAACTGCAAAAACCAGAAGTACAGAAATATAAAACGTAGAAAAGAACAGACATTTCCAAAAAAGGAAAATTCAGTAAAGGACTCATAACTGAAGACTTCAATTTCATCCCTAACAGTTACGTGTACTACACACTCAATGAATATAAAATTCATATAATTAAAAGATTAAAAATAAGCATGAGGATAATTTCGGAATGACTTGAACGAGGGAGAAAAATAACTGAGAAACTATACACTATTATGTGGAAGACAGATATTTAGAGGAAGGCTGAAAGACAAAGTATCAGCGACGTTCCTTGTTCAACAGTTGAGAGTGTGTTAGAAATAAAGGAAAGAGATGGATCATCAAGACTAAATTTAATTATCAGTCAGAGGGAAGCCAGCAGTCTTTGAGTGAAGGTCCCAGTGTTATTACATGCTGGGAGTGAAAGCTTGAAACTAAAGTGGATGTAACATGGGAAAGATATTAGCATAATGGAGAGGGAAATTAGAGAGAGTATAATTTACTTTTGAAATTGTACGTCGTTGAATTAAATGAGAAAACTACGCAATATATGATGGACTTCCTTACCTAGATAAGCAATGTTTGTAAGCAAATATTAAGAAGAAACGGAATATTTTCCGACACAATAGGCAAAAGGAAACTAAGATGGCAGAGAACGGCGAGAAACGAACGTCCTAAAATCAGGAGAGAAGCGAGAAACTATATAAAAAGCAAATTTATATCGATAATCCCAAACTATGACACTATCGCATCATGTAAACAAACCAAGGACTGGGTGGGACGTGAACCCATGGTGAGTGTTCTGAAACTCAAGAAGAATAACAGGAAAATATTCAGGAAACTCAACATAAGTTTAATGGTGCCATCAACACTACATAGGAGCTACTAGATTCTCGGAAGAAGAGACTTTACCAATGAACCTGAAGTGCACAGCAGTAAATGAAGACGAGGGAAGAGGAAGTCACCTGAAGAAACACATCAAATATAATGAATGTAGATCCTGAAGGAAACTTCAGAGGTTTCATGCAAGTTATTAATGAGGATTTACAAGAAATAATCAGTGGGAACAGAAGAGCTGCTAAATCATTGACGAGAATAAGCTGAAAGTCAAATGGAAGGATAATAAATTATAGGTTAGTAACTAAACTAGAAAAAAAAATCAGTTATAATAATAAAAATAATAATAATAATAATAATAATAATAATAATATAATAATAATAATAATTAATAATAAAATAATATAATAATAATAATAATAATGATATAATAATAATAATAATAATAAAAATAATAATAATAATAATAATAATAATAATAATAATAATAATAATAATAATAAAATAATAATGATAATAATAATAATTTAATCATTATTATTATTAATACTACAGGGTAGCGCTAAAATTGCTCATGAAGAATGGAGAGTAATCAAGGAAGAGTAACTCCGACTCCTTTGATCAAGAGCCTCTTACAAGCATTAAGACATCTCTGTAATAAAAATGAACTGTTTAACTAGAAGCACTCGAAAAGAATCTTATAAGTCAAGAAACATCACATAATCTCGTGCACTGCTAACAACAGTCAGGTAAGAGGAGAATTATTATTAAATTTGGTATAATAATAATAATAACAATAATTAATATAATAATAATAATAATAATAATTAATAAAATAATAATAATAATAATTCAGTAGTAATAATAATAATAATAATAATAATAATAATAATAATATAATATAATATATTATTATTATTATTATTATTATTATTATTATTATTATTATTATTATTATTATTATTATTATTATTATATTCAAGAGAAGCGGTAACACTTTTGGATCATCTCTCTATTCATCATCTCTCTATCCATCATCTCTTATCCATCTCTTTCATCTCAGTCCCTCCTATATCCCCCGAACTCTTTCTTTTT
Organism: Cherax quadricarinatus; assembly: GCF_026875155.1. Lineage (NCBI taxonomy): Eukaryota > Metazoa > Arthropoda > Malacostraca > Decapoda > Parastacidae > Cherax > Cherax quadricarinatus. Next base: position 25,415,265 of record NC_069400.1, read on the forward strand.
CTTCCCCCAGTTCCTCCTTTTCAACATTCACCTTTTTCTTTTTACCTAAACCCGAGCATTCTCCCCATCCATAACTTCTACTTTCAGCCATTAACCATCTTCAATCCCCCTTCTTTATAACCTACCCCATTATCTCCTTCACTCTCATTCGCACACATCATCCCCATCCAGTTCCTTACCCACATCAAAATGAGATGTCAGGTGAGGGAGTCAATTTGATTGATTATTATTTATCGTTGCTAGAAAATACAACGTGAAATCTATTATTTATTTGGCATATTATGCCTGAAAGATGTTATGAATAGCGCTGAAACGTCGAAATACGAAGCAACATAAATCTTATTTTAAATATTCGGAATTTCACATCACAATAAAAGGTAAGAATTCCAAGTCAGAAGAAAGTCTATTCCCAACCCATCCCAAGTGACTTCATGTTTATTTGCCTTTACCCTCTCGTCCTCTTCCTCATCCTCTTATTCATCCTCCTCTCTATCATATATACTACAAATCTTTAAGTTTTCAATGGGTAGATAGGTAAGCCAGCGGAAAGCCTCGACCAGGTCACCAAAAGTTCCAGCGGCGGGTCGTCTTATGACTGAGACCCGCGTCAAGAATCGGTTGTCCTGTCTATTTTTATTTGACTTAACCTCCTTCACCTCTCATCTTTTTCCATTTGTTCCTTTTTTTTACTCTCCCTTTACCTCCTTTTCCCCCTGCCCTTTCTGAGTGCATAATAAGACCCATTACAAGCACAATTTCTTGAGTTTTTCCTTTTTTTTCCTCCTCTTTTAACGTTTTATGCCTTATTCATTACCTACTTGCCACCCTCCTTACATTTCCCTTATTTTTCTAATAAAACCTCCAGGGAGATCCATCTTTTCCTCTTGCTACACCCATCTTCTTGTTTCTTGCTCCTTCTTTTCTTACGTTTCTTTCTTCCCCTATTCCCCTAGGTTCTCAATAAAACTTGACCTTTCCGTAATGTAATGCTGCAGAGTCTTCAGAAAGATTCTTTCCTGGAACTCTTGATTAGAATAATTCTTCTTTATATCCTATAATCATGTCAAATGAGTTTTGATGGGGTTGTTGGTTGTTGATTGCAGGGTAGTTTCTGTATAAGACCTTGAACTCCACTAATATGAGAAGTAAAGCATTATCAGAACTACAGTGATATCAGAACTATAATAATGGGTACTACAACAGCAATGATATCAGCATTGCATTGATACCGGAACTACAATGATTTAGGTATTACAATGATGCCAGAGTAAAATGATTCCAAAACTACGGTGATATCAAAACTGTAACAATACCAGAAGTACAATGATACCCGTTGTTCACTAACAAGAAGACAAACATAAAATTTTAAACAAATACCAAACATAAGAGACTTCACCTTCGCTTGTATAATGAAAAACAATAATTAAATTTTGAGAACGAATACGGTGTGTGTGTGTGTGTGTGTGTGTGTGTGTGTGTGTGTGTGTGTGTGTGTGTGTGTGTGTGTGTGTGTGTGTGTGTGTGTGTGTGGTGTGTGTGTGTGTTTGTGTGTGTGTGTGTGTGTGTGTGTGTGTGTGTGTGTGTGTGTGTGTGTGTGTGTGTGTGTATGTGTGTGTGTGTGTGTTTGTACTTAGAACCTAACCTAACCTAACGATTTCAGAAATTTACTAATACCCATCATGAAATGTTAATCGTTTTTAAGAATTCCTGTTTATTACGTCTCCTTCGTGGCTGTGATAGTATGGACTTAACCTTCCTTACGTTCTATTTAAACATTAAATTCTTTCTGTGAACAACAATAGTTTGACTTAACATAGATTAGCATAAAGAGCATCGAACCTGCACCACTCCTTGCGCTGAATCACCCACACGGGTTTAATGCCTCATGAAACAGAGTACACTACAATTCCTCTCACTATTTGCTGTGTCCTTTGTCCCTGTCTCATTGTTTTGTTTTGGGGGATAGTGAGTGAAACGACTTTGGGGAACTGGAGGTGTATGATGGTCAGGGAGATTAGTGGCACACTGAAGAGAGGATTCTTCATACTCCATCACTTTCCTGGAAAGTGATGGAGCATGGAGAGGAGAGAGAGAGAGAGAGAGAGAGAGAGAGAGAGAGAGAGAGAGAGAGAGAGAGAGAGAGAGAGAGAGAGAGAGAGAGAGAGAGAGAGGGAAATGGTGGTGGAGATACATGGAGAGTATGTGTGACGGGTCATGGGAAAGGGTAAATGATAGTGGGATGGTTGTAGAGTAAAGAGGAGGGAGAGGAGAAGAGGGACTAATCTTTGGGAAGGAGAGAGAAGGTTGTGAATCACTGGGAAGAGAGAAAGATGGTGGGGGCGAAGGCTTGAAAAAAGGTAGTTGGTGGAAAACGGTGAAGGGAAAGGAAGAATGCGAAAATGTTTTAGAGAGTGAGAGAGGATTTAGGATGATGGTCTAGATTAAGAGAGGAGAATGGTGGGAGTGGTGGTGAAGGGTGGCTTTAATTACTGCTTTACACCATCTTCATCTTCCACCAGGTGGGTTTGCCCTCTCGAAGATGAGGACTTCTCACCTTATCTTTTTTCTATAGCTCCCTTCTCCTTTGCTATGTCCCTTTTACTATTTTTCGTTTCTGCTACACCCAATTTACTTTGATAAAAGCCGCTTCGAGGATGCAGGATTCTTGCTGGAGGAATGAACCGTAAGAAAGGATATGGTTACAAACACTGATGTAAAGGATTCCATTAACATATTCAAAGAGCGATGCCTAGTACCGAGTGTTAGGGAACCCCGTGTTAATACTTTGTATCTCGCTGTATTTGTCTCTTACCATTCTGATGTACAATAACCTTAGGTAATATCTCGCTTATTACCTCTGCTTGTGTTTCCTCTTTCTGATGTAGTTACTTGCTATGCACTGTATCAGTGTTTTTACATGTATGCAATCCGTCCACCTTTACTTTCCTGGCTGATTCTTTATTTAACCTGCTATAGGTTTCTGTAAGGTTTGTACGGCACAACGTTCCAGTCCTGAAGCGACGTTGAGGCTGTAAGGAAAATTATATTCAATCTTTTCCTAATTATCTCTTAAGTTCGTTTACATTATAAACTCATCACTCACACTGGTGTAAGGTTAGTGACGTTTGAACGTCTTCTTCTAAATTAAGGAACGTCTTTATGGCTCCTTTTCTGAAAATTGGTTATGCATTTTTCACCCTTATTTCTAGGAATTCATTGTGTCTTCATGATTCCTTTAATATTTGGGCGAGTGATCTCACAAGATTTTAACCCAGTCTTATAGAGGTAATAATATTTTACTGTCACATTTCCTTTAATAAACGAAATTTATTTATTTTCCATGCTTTCTTACCAGAAAAATCAATCATGGTGTCCGTTGTACTGTCAACCTCGGGCACTGGTTCTTGCTCAATTGTGCAGATGCTGTTGAATATTCTACTGAATTCGTTGCACACTTCCCAGTCATTTTCCACGTGAAAAGCAATTTCGAATTGTTTTCTGTCACTCCTTATTTCTGTCACTCCTTATTTTTTTTCTTAACATATGGTGAGTTTTTTTTTTATATTTCCCATGCTTCCTTACATTATCCAATAAAACAGTTTGTTCTTTAG
>NC_069400.1:25423875-25439165 GCF_026875155.1 Cherax quadricarinatus
AACTCATAACAAACAGGTATATTTGCCGACAACCTGAGAAAAGCTGCTTGTCCGCTTGTCTTTTTACTGTACACCAACTCTAAGTCTTTGAAACTATTATGATGCTCCTTGGAATAAAATAGCACACTGTAAATAGTATGTTAACTTTTATATCTATGATAACGTTTTGCTTGATATACAAACTTTTATAAAACAGTAAACAAAACAAATTATTTACAGCGAGAGAAGTAAGTGAAGCTTAATAAAAAGTAAACCGTAAAATGCAGATGATTAGCTCAAAGACATCAGTGAAGAAGGAGGCCAAGCCTAGCATTGGCCAGAAGACTTACCACAGTGCTCTTCCACTCTTAGGCTCTCATGTTACTATATAAAGATGCGAGTCTATTGAGTAGTCTATTGAAGTAACAGGTGTGACAACGGTTTTGCGATTTGGAAACTTCATTTACTTACTTCAGTCATCTTATACGTGTTCATTAAAGCAGATTCTAAACATTTATCTCTCTCCTTGATTAGTACAGCCTCTGGCCATTACATAAGATAGTTGTGGATATTTCTATGTATTACACGAGCGATATACATGCGGCACCTGTATTTATGTTCTTAATGCGTGTGTCTAAATCTCTGGAGGTTTCTCCGATGAATATCTAGTCACAGTCATTGCACAGGATAGAGAATATATATATATATATATATATATATATATATATATATATATAATATATATATATATATAATATATATATATATATTCATTTCTAGCTAGTTATTTTAAGAGCTGATAAGTTCTTTCATGAAATGATTTGATATTCTTTCTAAAAGAAATCCGATCATGTTCTCGAAGCCCTTTGGAAAAACTTCAGAACGTTCTTAGTTTTAACGTCGGGTATGATCAGAATTTAATTACATCACATTGATTAATTGGTTTCCGGTAATCATTAAATTGCAATAGGCTGTCTACCTTGATAATTATCTCTCTAAAAATGAGAGGAATTGTTTTTCTTCAGGGTGAATTGTACAGATTTTTCTACACCAATGATCACACAAATACTACTGCCATGTTCAAACAAACCCATTTACATCAGCTTTCCAACGCAAACTTTTGCAAAAATAAAAATACATTGCAAAGCTTTTTTTCTTATCTATTTTATCGCCGTGTCTCACAGAGGCAAACCCTCACACTTTATCTCTAGTGCCACAGCAATTCTGTGCATCACGCTTAATTGCAAATATTTGAGAACGCTGCGAAACTCTCGTGCTTCACAGTCTTGCCTCTGTTTACTGCTTTAATAAGACCAAAGCAGTATTTGCTCGACTCATAATAAAGACTATGTTTCATTTTTGCGGTTATATAAACTTCACTTACGTTTAGTCTAGTCTTTCTATTCAAAGACTTTTGTTGTTGGATTCAAATGACGTACTGCCGACAACAGTAAGAAAAAGACACATGCTGCTGATCAAGTAGTTATCAGGACATACTCTGGCTTGAAGCTCCACACAGACTGAAACGTTGTCCAATGAAAAAATTCTTTAGGAATGTGTAGTTTCTTTAGGTACAAAATTATTAATAATAATGTAAAAATTAATAATTTTGTACCAAAACAACCTTAGAAAATTTACCTAACCTTAATATAACAAGCGTAATTTAATTTAGTACAAAATTATTAAATTTAATAAAAAAATATTAATTTTGTACCATATAACCTTAGAAAACTTACCTAACCTTATTATAACAAGCGCAATTTAATTTAGCCTAAACCAACTAAATATATTTTAGATAAGTGTACAATAATTTAATAATAAACAAACACAATGAAATATATTTTTATCGTTAGGTACAGAACGATTTTTGCGAAATTACTGCATAAACAAATCTTCACTTGCCGTATTCGGCAAGAAGAGTGTTGCTATTTAAGCCCAAATCGCAAGTCTTACCTATTCGGCACGACATATAAATATATATATATATATATATATATATATATATATATATATATATATATATAAATATATATATATTTTATTTTTATTATATATAAAATATATACACACATTTATATATATAATTATATATATATATATATATAATATATATTATATATATATATTTATATAATATATATATATATATATATATATATAATAATATTATATATATATAAATTATAATTTTTAATATATATAAATTAAATAATATTTTATATATATATATATATATATATATATGGTGTGTGTGTGTATATAAAATTATATTTAAAAGAAGTTAAATTTTTAAAATATAAATGTTTCTTTTCTATTAATTTATTAAGTCAGAAACACACGCTAACTCTCCTCTCTCTCCCCCCTCTCTCTCTCCCCTTCCTCTCTCTTTCTCTCTCTCTCTCTCTCTCCTCCCCCCTTCTCCCTCTCTCTCTCTCTCACTGTTATTAAAAGCACAGCTTCCCTAATGAATTAAATACCCCTGAGGCGAAGCGTTGTTTTGAGGAATATTCTTTAGGTATCGACAGCCAGGTAACTGAACGAAACTTTTTGATTAGCCTAGGGGAGGAGTAAATGGGGCTTTGGGAAATTTTGGCAATTGGGGCAACTGAGGTAAAAAAAAAAAAGGAAAATTTGAGAAACATCAGCTTTTAAATATTTTGGTTTAAGGATGGGTAAAACCGGGTTAAAGACTTTAAAACCAAGTGACTGAATTATGGTAATAGGGCTAGGCTTTTCACGGTTCCGTATCCCAATATGATAACATCACGGGTTTTACTATTAGCGGTAAGTTTTTGTGTGTGTTTTTCCCCTTCCCAACCTTTTTGTCTGTCTGTCTGTCTGTTATCGTCTGTCTGTCTACCTGTCTGTCGTCTGTCTCTCTTCTCTTCTCTCTCTCTTCTCTCTCTCTTCTCCTTCTTCCCCTTCTCTCTCTTTTCTCCTTCTCCTTTCAATCTCTCTCTTGTGCCCTTAATTTCCCTTCCATTTCACATGCATTACTCCTAATTTTTCCACTCACCCGGCACATCCTCAGCAAAAAATGCTCCCCGGAAATCACTCCCCTCAAAGTCCCCTAATTTACTTTCCACTACACTTTCCATCCATCTATAGTGAAAAAAAAAGCGGACCCTTTTTTTTTCGCCCCGAAATTTTTTTCCGTTTCGAATCGTCAAAAACCCCCCTAATTCACATTCATTTATGGAATAAAGCGTAAACTGGACGTAGTTACTACCTTTCCCCGGGAAAATGACCTTGGATCCGTTCCATTCCCTTCTTAAATCAATTTAAACATTCATTATTTTTTGGAAAAGAAAACTTTGGGCATTTTTTCGGTCGTTCCAGAAATGTTGTTTAGGTTTCCCTTTCCCGATGTGTGGTATTTTTTTTTTTTCCTTTTACGGTCGTAGTAGTAGTCGTAAATTAATTGTGATATTTTCAGAGACACAGACCAGAACAGAAGATCACTATAATCTGAGTAAAAAGTGAAGGGGAATCAACTACCCAGCTATGAGGAAGGAGCAGTGAGATTTGGGAAGGAGCTTCTAGTGCACAATAGGTCCTCTCAGCTACAAAAAGCAAACCACCCCACCAGCCCTTTGGCCCATCGGAAAGCCCTTTACCCATGAAACATGAACTAAATAACTATATGCCCAATAGTTAAAGGGCATTCATCACTGAGGTTTTGCACTTACTTCCCCCACAAAGACGAATTTCGGGCATTGTACAAGGAGCCCCGGGGGAGAGGCCCCATCTCTCTGACCACAGATAGGAAGCCCCAAACCAGGAATGGGGTTTTGATTCAAACGACAAACGGGCCGAAAAAACCTCCATGTGATAAAAGCCTCTCATTTCCCCTTTTCCAAAAAAAACACGGTGGGCGCAACCAAATAGGGGGAGAAAATCCAGTAAAACGTTAAGGATTGGGAGGGGAAGGTTTCCCACCATGGTTTTAAAAGGACTCCTCCTTTTCCGGAAGCTGGGGAGAGGGGGAGCGATATGTAAATTACTCAAAAACTTAAGATTTTGCATATTTACTTTTTTAAAAAACCCAAAACTTTTGAGAGAAAAATTTGCAATTTTTGTTCGTACTGGACAGTTGCGATTTGATCATATTTTAAAACGACCAAAAAAGTTGGAAAGTTTCTTCATCTAAGTGGGTTAATGTGTATTATTTTAGTCAAAGAACTGTGACTTTTTATCGTCATATCCGCTTTTTGTTTAAGTTTTTTTTAAATTTAAACCGCGCAGAAAATAATTTTTCCTATGATTCATTCCTACCAAAACTTCTTGCTTTTCTTCTTTCCCAGGGAACTTCATATAATGTTTCCCCCACTAAAGCACTTCCTGCTAATGGCCTTCCAACAAAACCAACTTACTAAAGAGATCCTTGACTCGTTCTCTGGCAATTAGCAGTCCTACTGAAAGCCTCAGAATATATCAGATCTTTTGAATATACACAGCATCTCGAAGGGCCTCTGTACTTGCCTTTCATCCCCTGCTTATTACATCTTGGCTGCACAGCTTAGCGATACTTGTTGCTCGTGCTCTCTCTTTAACTTTGAACCATCTACTTACATTGAAAGTAATTTTCTCACTCCGGTGAACTCAAGGTCTTCTAGCTATTCCTCTCTACGTCTGTTTCTAATTTCCTGTGTCTCCTCTCTTCGCGGTTGCTTCAACTGATGTTCCTCCTTATTTTCTTTGTCTCTCTCTTCGCGTCAGTGACCTCTTTCTTTTTCTTCTCAAAAAAGAAAGGGGGAACTTGTAAAGGAAAAAATAAATGAATGGGAAAAGTGCAATAGCTTCTTTTTTGCCCATGTTCGCTCCAGTAATTTAAAAAGCAACATATATTCTTTCTTAATTTACTTATAGGGGGAGGGAAGGGGGAAAGGGGGGTAAATAGTCGTGTTCAGGGCCTAGGAAAATATTCCTCCTGGGTGCAATGGTGTGTTAAAATTTAATTATAATTAAAAAAACGACGAATTTGCACCTATCTGAGAGAAACGAGTACTTAGAAAAGGAAATTAAAGAAGGGAATTAAAAATTTTTTTTTTATACGCTCTACGTTAAAAAAATAGTTGAAAGCAAAAAGCAGTTTTTCAAAACATAAAACTTTACCAACATTTTACTTGAGGACAAAAATCGCCCCAGATTTACAGCTTCCCAGGGAAATCTCCCCCAGTTTCATCATTGAAAGTCTTTTAAGTAAAATTGGATTACAAACACTTTTGGGGTGGTCTGCGAGCGGAAAAAAGGAGAAGAGACGGGGAGGATTGACAGTGGAATAGATCGAGCAGGGATAGAAAAAAAGTGGGGAAAAAAGAGGGGGGAAAAGGGGCGGAAATGTAGAGCGACAATTGGGAAAGTTAAAAGGAAGTGCTTGAGGGGATATAATAACATTCATTAGAAAAAAAATAAAATTTTTTAGGCTTCATTTGACCCCCTCAGTGTGGAAATTGCTAACATTTCTTTTTAAAAATTTAACATTTCCAACATGTACTGAAATGTAAAGAGTTTTTGACAAAACAAATAAAAAAATAGGAATTTTAATTTATTTTAATATTTCATATTTATGTCTTTTTTGTTTTTTTTTTTTGTAACAGCGGTATTCTCAAAAATAGTTATCCCTTAAAAAAGTATTAATGGAGTTTTTTTTGCTATAAATTTTAATTTTTAAGCCCTTTTTTTGCTTTAAAAATACTGTGTTTCACCTTTTTTTTGATTAAAAAAACTTTTCGCTTTTTTTCTTCTAACTCTAATGAAGAAAAAACAGACACTTTACGACGAATTTTTTCAAATAAAATTTGTGGGAAAGGAAAATTTTTACTGAGACTCTTCATTAGCAAAAAAATCAGAATTTCTTTATTCTAAGTTTAACAACTTTGAGTTGGGCTGATGTGAATATTGCGATACACAGATGAAAAATTTACAATCTGGGAAACAAAAAAAATTGTAGCCTTTGGAAAAAAATAAAATAAATTTTAACCCCCCCGGCAAAAAAATATCAATTTTTTTGAAAAAATCCTTATTTAGCAAAACTGAATGAAAATGAACCAATTTTTTTTTTGTTGCTTTTTATTATAAATTCTCATTTGTTTGTTTTCATTTATTTTTAAACTTTTTGTTTTGGTAATTCTGTGAAACTGGGACGCACAACCCCTCCCCCTTTTATGCCTTCTAATTTTTAATTATACTTTTTATCTTTTAAAATGCACAGCATTTTAAAAAATTTTTTTTTTTTGATTTTGTTAATGGTATTATTGCAGTTCTGCGCACTCGAAAATTTTCTAATTGCCGAAGAGTGGCTTATTTGCAATTTTTCTTCCTGAAAGATTTACCCAAATGTTCAGCATTTTACATATTCGGGCCCCCAAAACCCTACACCCAAACACACAACACACACCACACAACACACAAAAACACACACACACACAACCACATACACACAAAACACACAAACAACACACACCAATAAACAAAACACAACACACACACCACACATACACACAAACACAACACACACACCACCCCCACACACACCACACAACACACCAAACACACACAAAACACACACAACAACATACACACAAACACCACACCACACACACACACAACAAACCACAAACACCACAACACACACCACACACACAAAAACACACACACCACAACACACACACAACACACAAAAACACACACAACACAACACCACACACACACACACACACACACAACACACACACACCACAACAACAACACACAAAACACAAACACACACACACACACACACACAAACACACACACAAACAAACACACCCCACACACACACCCATACACACAAACACACACACACACAAAACAAACACACCATACACACAACACACACACACACACACAACAAAACACACACACATACACACAAACACACCACACACACACACACACCACACAAACACACACACCAAACACACCACCACACACCAACAAAACAAACACCACACACACACACACACACACCCCACACACACACACACACCACACACCACACACACATTTTTTTTTTGTTGTTTTTAGTTAAATTCTATTTGTTTGATTTTATTTTTTGTTTGTTAAACTTTTTTGTTTCTGGGCAAAGTCTGCTGACAACTGTAACGTCACCGCTCCCTTGTATGCCTTCTTTTGGACCAAGCAGGGATAACAGGAAGCACTCAAGGATCAGGGGAATACTTGTCAGGAAACAGCAGGAGTATGGTAGGGGGGGGTGTCAGATGGGCACCCGTGCCCGCGGGGTCCCACAGGGGGGCAGTCCTAGGCCAGGTGTTTTGGTTTTGTGAACGAATGACGGAAGGAATGACTCTGAGGGTCCCGTTTGGGAAACCCAACCTAGCCAAGCCGTGAAGAAAAAAGAAAGTGCAAAAGGTTGGCAAAAAGACTAGTCCCAGAGCTAAAAGGTATGTCCACGAGGAGGGTTTAAAGGGGGTCAACCTGACGCACTGGGGACGGAGAGATGGGGGGACATAATAACGAATACAAAAAACTGGGAAAGGGAATTGAAAAAGGTGGAAAAAGACAGGTGTTCCAGAGATTGGACACAGTAAAAAAAAAGGGGGAACCCCAGTTGGAAGTTTAAAGGACACAGATGAACCCACAGGGATTTTTTAGGGGGGTATTTCTTCGCCCAAGAGTCATTTAAGTGAAAATTTTTTGGGAAAACCCGATGTAGTGGGGAGGATCCTTTACATAGCTTTAAGCGGGGAAATTGATAAAAGCTCAGGGCCCTCGGGGGGGAAGAGTGACCTAGTAGCGATCAGTGAAGAGGCGGGCCAGGGCTCGGACTCGCCCCCCCCAACCCTAAACAAAGGGTGGGGTTCCCAACAAGGTGAGAAACACCCCAAAAACACCCCACCACACACACACACACTCACCACCACCACACAACAACACCCCAAAACACACAACACACACACACACATAACACAAACCCCGGAGCTCGGACTCGCCCCCCGCAACCTCAACTAGGTGAGTACACAACACACACACACATTATAAAAGGAAATTTTATAAAATATAAATACTGATTCGGCCGAAGGGATTCGAACCTGAGGGCCATGCAGGGAATAGATGAAAAGCTGAAAGGGCCCCTTCTCCCTAAAAATTTGGCTGCCTTGGATCAACGTCAGCGCAACGGGGGCCCCCAAAGGTTTATTGCTCCAGTGTGGTGAAAAGGTTTAAAGCACTGCGTACCTTTTTCCCAAAGGGTTGTAGGTTCGCCCTTTTGGGCAAGAATCAGTTTTTTTGTGTATATTTCCCCTGTCTTGCGAATTCCTTGCATATATTATATAAAATTATATTTTAAAATTATATATATTAAAAAATATAAATTTATTATATATATAAATATTTTTTATATATATAAATTTTTATATATAATATAATATAAAAATAAAAATATATATATATATTTTATATTATATATATATATATATATATATATTAATATATATATATATATATATATATATATAATATATATATATTATATATATATATATATATATTCATAGTCGCCGTAAAATAGCTGAAGTTAATTAACGATGCAAAATGTTGGACAAGTTAATTTAGGTGTGACAACTGGGAAATATCAAGGTAAATGTGACATAACAGGCGAGCAAACACGCAGCCCAGAAAAAGGTGATGTGCAGCTCCAGCTGTGGCTAGTTGACATGTGGAAATTAGGGCGTGAAATTTATAATGAGTGCAGACACGCTACCGCATGAGAGGTCTATGTCGTCACCTAGCTGATGCTACGGGGGTCAGTCTTCGGATCTCACTAACTCTAGTTCTGCTAGGAGAAAACCTCTGAAGCCTCCCTAACTGAAGAACCATTAACAGAACACATGACGATTCCTTCATTGCCCTAGTAAAGTCATTCAGTTGAGACTGACAGATTTCAACACTATGTATAGACCGTCCTGTCCAATGAAATATATGAGGGAAATATAGCTAACTTTTGTTCACTTTATGTGAATGTCATATTGAATCAGGTAGCAGCACAATGTTGATGAATACACTCTGTTAAAAAAATTATCGACTCGATTTCAATAGTTTCCTGATGAATGTTGCTCTGTCGTACCTTTCCTTCAAGCTATGAATAATTTTTGCTTCCACCGCTTCCTTGTGCAAGTCGTTCCACTTCCTAACCTCCCTGAGAATGAAACATTACTTCCTAACATTCGAGTCCTAACTTTCGTATACACTTCTCCTTGAGCCCTGCCTTTCAATCAGCTTGTTCCTGTTTTTCTTATACAGTCCTCTGAGTATCTTGTGTCTCATCGTGTATTCTCTGATCCTCCTTTCCTCTGCGATCCGAAGATTTTTTTTTTTGGCTTCTCCTCGTAGATCATCCCTCTTACCTCCTGAGCCAATATTGTTGCGAATCTCTGGACTTTCTCCAGTTTCTTTGTGTCACCGATCATGTGTGAACTCCTGGCAGTTAATGTATGAAACAACAACCACAGCAACAGCTTATCACTACTACTGCTACATCCGTTTCTACTACTACTACTACTACTACTACTACTACTACTACTAGCACTACCAAATGAAGAGTTCTTTATCAATTATCCTAGAGCTTCGTGTGTCCCTTCCTATCCTAGAATCAAACCTATACGACACGTGATTTAAGACAGTTGGCTTCTGTCTTCTCTTGGACAATTGATTATGGTTTTCACTTCTGCCGCCTGTCTGTCCTGTGATGGTCAATCAGACGATACTGCTGTACATGGGGTATACATGGGTGTACAAGGGGCTGCACACAGGATGTACATGGGGTGCACATGGGGTGTACATGGGGTGTACATGGGGTGAACATGGGTAAGACAGATAGCAATTGACTTTGAAGTTCTTACGGAGGCTAACTGCTAAGAGGAACTATCTATTTCTACCTAGATTAAAGTCTTTTGTACAGTAAGAACAATCGTGTATTAGGGACCATCGTGTATAACCTCCCGAGTCAGGTATTGGAAAGGGATCAGAGCAGTGGTCAGACTGGAAAGCGTAGAAGTTATCCAGCGCCTGCGGAATGAAAAGCAATAAGGCTTGATCCAAGGAAGATGAGAGGTAGCTGAGAATTTCTTGGATCAAGAGCCCTTCACCAACAGCAAGACACTTTGTCTTTCTTCCCCATCATGAACGTTTATTACATAATGTGGCATCTGTTAGAGTAGATATATCCTGAGAAGGCAGGACCTTGAGATGCTCTTTGTACAACAGATGATTTCTCCATGACTACTAATTTTATGGAGCAATCGTCATTCCCAACAGCAATTGAATTTCTGTAAGGTTTTCTTGGGAGATAAATGATTTCTGTGAAGATTGACTAATGTTATTGTGGACAAATGCCGTTTTCTTATCAAGATTGATGGACTGATTACAGCGACTCCAGAGAGAGATGAGAGAGATTTAGACAAGGATATACTTAACAGTAAAAGAGGCAGAAATGTGTTTCGTTTCTAACAGAAACCAACCAATAAAGTTTTCTAAAATAAGTATGGATTTTCGTTGCAAATATTTACACTAGGCATCTTCCTCACTAACTTCCAGGGAGAAAACAACAGGGAATTGTTCTCCATGGTTTGGTTCAGTATTATTTTTCTTCCAGTTACAAAACTCTCGTTTTGACAAACTAAGATTTTAAGAGTGAAATTAATCATTAATGCGCTCTAATTAACAATTTGGCACATTTCTTATACAACCATTAAAGAAAAAATTTAATTTTTTGGTGTAACTTATTTTTCGTTTTTTAATAGTGGCTATTTTATCCAGGGGCTGTAACTATAAGACACAGCCATTTATACATGTACACAAATAACCCACACATAGGAGAGAAAAGCTTATGACGAGGTTTCGGTCCGACTTGTAAATGGTCCAAGTAGGACCGGAGCGCCGCCATAAGCTTCTCTCTCTCTGTCAGGCGGTGGGTTATTTGCGTATTGTTCCAGTCACGGTATTGTTCCTGTTCGTTCTTCATTTATACATGTCTTGAAATGTGATGATGTGTTGTGATGCTGAAAACCTGTTTCACAAAACTCAATTGACCAAGTCGAACCTGAAACGTCGTCATTAAGTTCCGCCTACTAAGTGCGAATTATTTGTGCGTGGAAATCAGTTAGAATACCTTAGAAGTTACACGGAATTCATATTTTCTCATTAAGTTTTCATGTCGCTCGTATACGCTGACTGCATCAGTATGAATTATCAAATGAAATTATCGTAGTCTTTAACTTTGAGTGAACTTCATTATTCCGCTATCACTACAGTGCAATTAAGAGACGATCGCGCAAAACTTAATATTCATTGGTTCAAATAATATGCACAAATTCATTACTTGACGCTCCAAAAGGGTCCTGATTTGTTTTCATACCGAGAGAGCTATTTTTTTTTCTTTGAATTTTTAGATTTTGCGAGTTTACGTAATGTAATTATCATTTTAGACTATAAATTCTTGCTAAAAAAAATTTAATGCAATGCACATCCCCGGTAACTAATTTTTTCATGTTTGCCCTAAAACTGAGCTAGCGTTTTCTTAATTAAAACTCATTCAATATCACGCGTGCTTCTGAGCTGCGCTGTTTGGCTTGCATCATGAAAAGTCTGTGGGAAAAAATATAAGGCTAGTTGGGGATTTCTTCCTCCCGTTCCTCCCGTGAAAACAGTTCCTCTTACAAGATGTGTTTAATAAGACCTGAGCAGCGTTTACTCGCCTCCCTAATGATGAAGCTTCCCTCACGCCTGCTATTCAAACTTGTCTTTCGTTGCGCTAGTTCCGTTCGGCTGGAATATATTTTGTTTCTGCTACGCAAGTTCCACATATCAGTTAGGTTGTGAGTGAAACTAGTTTAGCAGGCAGTGTATGTGAATTAATATTTATTCTACACGCTATTTACTTAAAAGAGGTGATATACATATTCATAAATGATTATACGACTTCATGCAGTGAGAGAGAGAGAGAGAGAGAATCATAAGACATGAACAGTTAATCCTTACTTTCTTACATGGGATGGAAAATCTATCTCTGATACCTAAGTGTACAAAACACTGTAAGCTAAACGCTAATGCGTTCAAAACATTTCAGCATATTTACAGCATGCGAGAAATCAGATACATCAATTTAACTGGAAATCTGCATCCATTTTGTATTCCAAATATTTTAAGTTAAACTGCAAAAAACTTCGAGACATATATTACAACAAAATCTACTTTCAGTTTCTCACAAGGCCACTGAAAACTTGACGCTGTAACTACCCTCAACCTGTGGTCACATCTTCCTCTTAGGTCATGCAACCCTACTTACTATATAGCTTCATCTCGTGTATACCTTTTCAGTTTTGCTACAGAGGGCCTCAGAGCAACGACGAAATATACAGATCACATTTTATTTTCGCTTATATCTACTAGTAGGTTTGTTTGTGGCAATTGCTAACTTTTATAACCTTAAGTGAACATGGGATATAAAGTATGTCTTGTGTGTTAGTTAATCTATTAAAGTAAACCTCAGTTGTTAGCCTATATAGTATATAATTAACTTTTTTCATTTTTTCCCTGTTATCCCGTTTGTGCCATTGACCAGAGTTGACTAAATATCTCTATTCTGTCCCATTATGCACTCATTTGTGCAAGATACGTCATAGAAAACTCAAATTTGCCTATTTATTAATACTTTGCACAAAATTTTGTAAATAGTAAGTCCACAAAACTTGCCAAACACGAAGATCACTAAGCTGTGCAAATACTGTCTATTCAGTATAGTGTATGGAAGCAAACTTCTTGCAGCTGAGTTGAAACTAGACAGTGCAGAACTAGTGTACAATCTATCCCATCAAAAACAAGGGAAATTCTATTCTAAACATCTATGTGTGCTCTATATAAGCACACAGTCTGTCCACACAGAACACAGCAAATTCGCACAACTTTAGTTTACAATAACTTAATGTAAGTTTGAAGGAGTGTGGCAGTGTTTTCTGGATACTCTGAACAAAATCAGTGCGACTACCAGTCTTCGAATCAGCAATGTAAATAATGTCATTGAAAACGACAGTCTGCAAATACGGACATATGCTCCAGTCAAAAGTCAATTTAAACAATCGAAGCCCCCAAGACAACTCTCTAATAGCAAGTGTCTGCATGAGAGATTGTATCAATGGACATAGAGTGCCCATAGCTCGTGTACTTCAAGAGACAACAGAACGCTTTCTGCCTGTGAGGGAGCAAGGAAGAGGTGGAAACTATTCCTTGAAGTCTGTCAAAGTAGCTACTCCCACTGTATGTTATGCAAGTATATCAAGTGGCAACAGCATCTCTACGTTTCCTCGATAAACAGAATACAAACATTTTAACATATAATATACAAATACAAAAATGGTAGAGAAAACAATGCTGCTATTACCACAAAGAATCTAAATACTGTTTGATAAGCGTGAATAAAACGTATTCTTTATGATATAACAATCCTAGACTTAACATTGCACACTAAATAATCATATCACATCATATAATGTACACAGGTTCGTTAAACACATCCAGCACCAAAAACAAATTATAATGGAACCCACAAGAGATTATCGTTTTAAACCACATAACGTGCTCAGTGCAAAAGCAGCCAGAGAGGTCATATGTTTAACCAGCGTCATTAATCTTGTCATGCCGGGCCCTCGCACATCACAGGAAACCTGCTTCACACCTGTTCTGCTTACACACCTTCACAATTTCAGAAGCCGTCCTTTAGGACTGGCAACGAAAAAAAATTCCACTTGTTTTTCCTTAACACCTTATTAGAGATGACTGAGCGAAGTACTCGGAACCTTAGTAACACGGGAATTCTCAGTGGTACAACGAGTTCTTTGTAGCTCACGAACTGTCTCTAGTACACGAATTCTTAGTGGTACATGAATTCTCTGCGGTACACTAATTCTCAATTGCGCGGTAATTATTAGTGGTTTATTAACCTTAAACTGTCCAAACGTAGATCTACGTTTTTTCAACATTTTAAAGTATGCAAAAAAGCGTAGAGCTTCTTTTTCTTTTTTACATTTGAAAACGTGTAAAAAAACTTTGATGTACATTTTTTTTGTTATATTTGAAAATATGTTAAAAAAAACGTAGATCTACTTTTGGAGAACTACGCATGTGAACGTAAATCTGTCTGGACAGTTTAAAGGTTAATACTCAGTGGTCATCAGGTCAATATAAGAAGATCACCTGAAAATGATAACCCAAGGGCCATTGCATTTTTGCCCCATTTTCATGACAATAATTTTCTAAAAACATTAACAAGAGAGAGTGGGTTTGATCTGAATGGGACTTGCATTTGGATTAGTAGGGTTGTTTACGCTAATCCTTGGGTAACCTTGAAAATAGGCTGGACAAACATTCCTGTTAATGTGTTTATATCTGAAAATGACCAGGAAAGAAATAGTATAAAATATCAACACGGTGAATAAAGATACAAATGCATCATAATGCGATCCTTAACTGACAACGTTTCGCCCTTTTGTGCTTTTTGCAGTTACAAACAGATCAACCTTTCTCCTCAGGCAGATCTGTTTGTGACTTGATAAAACCCGCTGTGTGGACGAAATATTGTCAATATAAGTTCGCATTATGCTGCATTTGTGTCTTTATTCATTGAGAAGGACCTGCCTAGTATGGGACGGTTCACCTATTCCAATGTTCCTTGTTTCTTAGGTTCTTATCTTCTTACTTTATTCCGGGGGTTGAAATTTATACACCTAATGTGCAACAAGTCCTGAAATCATCTAAAGTCTTCAGTTATTTTCCTATTTACTCAAGTCTTTATTTATCCCAATAGCTTCAAGTAATCTTCCAGCAGGGATCCATAGGATTTTTTATTAAGGAACAGTACCAATCCAAAGAAAGTTCCCTGCAGGGCAAGCTTGTCTCTTCTAGTAAATCTTCCGGACCATCATTATCACCTTTCCTTGAGATCTTTCTAGATACAGAGAAAAGCTCTCTCGGGCTTTGCAACCTGGTCTGTGTCTTTGATAAAACGACGCTTCACTTTTGACAAAGCTCCAAGCTATACGTTTGCTTCAGAATTTCCCATTAACTGTGCCTATTTTCCCAATTTGTATTTAATATCCTGGTGACGTTGTGATGAAGGCCTTCGAGCAGTCCTGAAATACGCATGTTCCCATTTTTTTCATTTTCTGATTAATCTCTTTGTCATGTTGCAGCATTCAGGCTGCGTTGTGAAGAATGAATTAATCTTTCTAAAAAACCCAGTTGGCTGTCACTTTTAA
>NC_069400.1:25439665-25455802 GCF_026875155.1 Cherax quadricarinatus
ATTTTCGAAAAAGTTTATTACGGGCAAACTGGTAAAAATCTCGAACTAAGATTAAAACAACATAAATATAGCATTAGAACTGGACAAGATTCCAATGCTCTATTTATTCATGTAAGAGATTTTAACCATCCAATTGATTTTCAAAAAGTTGAGAAAGTAGTATCAAGCAAGTCCATGGTCGACAGGAATATAATTGAATCTTGTTTCATAAAAAGCAGTTTTGACAATAATATGAATATTTCCTTTGGTTTATATAAATTAGATCCATTTATAATTAATAGAATTTGGAAAGTATTTAATAATACACTGGACAAATAATTTTTAAATTTTCTTGGGTAGAATAGCTTGGGGGTGAGTTGTGCAAAGGACCTATCCAAGTTGGCTCGCCGCGCGTCACGTGTTTAACTGTTGTGGGATCTGATAGTGAGGTGCTGGCCGGACCCCTTATATAGCTTCCTTGGATGCTTCACTTTCATAGTTCCTTGATAATGTGAGTAGTCACGAAAGCGCTTGGAATTTCTCTATTCTTTCAGAGTGGTTGTTTTGCATATTTTGAAATCACCTGTTTACTGTGATCTTATTGCATATATATATATATATATATATATATATATATATATAATATATATATATATATATATATATATATATATATATATATATATATATATATATATTATATATATATATATATATATATATATATATATATATACTATATATATATTATATATATATATATATATATATATATATTATATATATATATATATATATATAATGTATATATATATATATATATATTATATATATATATATGTATATATATATATATATATATATATATATATATATATATATATATATATATACATAGATATATATGTATATATTTATATGTTGTGCCGAATAGGTAAGACTTGCGATTTGGGCTTAAATAGCAACACTCTTCTTGCCGAATACGGCAAGTGAAGATTTGTTTATGCAGTAATTTCGCAAAAATCGTTCTGTACCTAACGATAAAAATATATTTCATTTTGTTTGTTTATTATTAGATTATTGTACACTTATCTAAAATATATTTAGTTGGTTTAGGCTAAATTAAATTGCGCTTTTTATAATAAGGTTAGGTAAGTTTTCTAAGGTTATATGGTACAAAATTAATATTTTTTTATTAAATTTAATAATTTTGTACTAAATTAAATTACGCTTGTTATATTAATGTTAGGTAAGTTTTCTAAGGTTGTTTTGGTACAAAATTATTAATTTTTACATTATTATTAATAATTTTGTACCTAAAGAAACTAGACATTCCTAAAGAATTTTTTCATTGGACAACGTTTCAGTCTGTGTGGAGCTTCAAGTCATAGTATGTCCTGATAACTACTTGACCAGCAGCATGTGTCTTTTTCTTACTGTTGTCGGCAGTACGTCATTTGAATCCAACAACAAAAGTCTTTGAATAGAAAGACTAGACTAAACGTAAGTGAAGTTTATATAACCGCAAAAATGAAACATAGTCTTTATTATGAGTCGAGCAAATACTGCTTTGGTCTTATTAAAACAGTAAATAGAGGCGAGACTGTGAAGCACGAGAGTTTCGCAGCGTTCTCAAATATTTGCAATTAAGCGTGATGCACAGAATTGCTGTGGCACTAGAGATAAAGTGTGAGGGTTTGCCTCTGTGAGACACGGCGATAAAATAGATAAGAGAAAAAGCTTTGCAATGTATTTTTATTTTTGCAAAAGTTTGCGTTGGAAAGCTGATGTAAATGGGTTTGTTTGAACATGGCAGTAGTATTTGTGTGATCATTGGTGTAGAAAAATCTGTACAATTCACCCTGGAAGAAAACAATTCCTCTCATTTTTAGAGAGTTAATTATCAAGGTAGACAGCCTATTGCAATTTAATGATTACCGGAAACCAATTAATCAATGTGATGTAATTAAATTCTGATCATACCCGACGTTAAAACTAAGAACGTTCTGAAGTTTTTCCAAAGGGCTTCGAGAACATGATCGGATTTCTTTTAGAAAGAATATCAAATCATTTCATGAAAGAACTTATCAGCTCTTAAAATAACTAGCTAGAAATGAATATACATATATATATATATATATATATATATAATATATATATATATATATATATATATATATATATATATATATTATATATATATTATATATATATTCTCTATCTTGTGCAATGACTGTGACTAGATATTCATCGGAGAAACCTCCAGAGATTTAGACACACTCATTAAGAACATAAATACAGGTGCCGCATGTATATCGCTCGTGTAATACATAGAAATATCCACAACTATCTTATGTAATGGCCAGAGGCTGTACTAATCAAGGAGAGAGATAAATGTTTAGAATCTGCTTTAATGAACACGTATAAGATGACTGAAATAAGTAAATGAAGTTTCCAAATCGCAAAACCGTTGTCACACCTGTTACTTCAATAGACTACTCAATAGACTCGCATCTTTATATAGTAACATGAGAGCCTAAGAGTGGAAGAGCACTGTGGTAAGTCTTCTGGCCAATGCTAGGCTTGGCCTCCTTCTTCACTTATGTCTTTGAGCTAATCATCTGCATTTTACGGTTTACTTTTTATTAAGCTTCACTTACTTCTCTCGCTGTAAATAATTTGTTTTGTTTACTGTTTTATAAAAGTTTGTATATCAAGCAAAACGTTATCATAGATATAAAGTTAACATACTATTTACAGTGTGCTATTTTATTCCAAGGAGCATCATAATAGTTTCAAAGACTTAGAGTTGGTGTACAGTAAAAAGACAAGCGGACAAGCAGCTTTTCTCAGGTTGTCGGCAAATATACCTGTTTGTTATGAGTTCCATTGACGTTGGGGTTGTCAAAGAAATTCTTGACATGAAGCACTACACATCGTGTGTCATTCCACAGGCCTCCCAAGAGAAAAAAAAGAGAGATATTGAGTGCGACTTCTTCGCAGGACGTAACAATTCAACATTGCTATTGCTTTATCGTCCCTTGTGCACCGGCATTAATTATTCTGTCCTCCGGTGACCCAGACTGTACTGTCCTCTGGTGGCCATGACTGTGATGTCCTCTGGTGACTCAGACTGTACTACCCTCCGGTGATTCAGACAGTACTATCCTCCAATGATGCAGACTGTACTGTCCTCCGGTGATTCAGACTGTACTGTCCACTAGTGACCGGGACTGTGCTGTCCTCCGATGACTCAAACTATACTGTCCTCTGATGACCCAGCCTGTACTGTCCTCCGATGACTCAGACCATACTGTCCTCCCGTGACCCAGGCTGTACCGTCCTCCGGTGACTCAGACCATACTGCCCTCCTGTGACCCAGGCTGTACTGTCCTGTGTGGCCACATCATTTATTTTGCTGTTCCCTGTGGACCCAGCACTGTTTGTACTGTGTTCTGCGAACTGAGCATTGATTTCGCTATCCTCTGGTGAACCATTCACTGTATATCCAGCACTGACTATACTGTCTAGTGTGTAACCAGTATTGGCTGTACTGTCCAGCACTTATTGTTCTGTCTAGTGTGTACCCAGTATTGACAGTACTGTTTAATGTGAACCCAGTACTGACGGTACTTTCTAATTTGTACCCAGCACTGACATTACTGTCTAATGTGTTTGCCCAGCACTGACGGTACCGTCTAATTTGTACCCAGAACTGACAGTACTGTCTAATGTGCACCAAGCACTGACAATATTGTTTAAAGTGTACCCATCACTGACGATACTGTCTAATGTGGGCACAACATAGACGTTTTCCTTCTGGTGTCCTAGCATTGATTATACTGCTCACTGATGACTCATTGATTGTACTGCACTGCTGTACTGTTTCCTGTGGAACCAAGAATGATTATACTGATCCTCATGAGTTCAGCAATGATTGTACTGTCTCGTGTTGGCTCAGCAATGATTGTACCATCTTCTGTAGACTCAGATTTAATTTTTAATGTTGTCTGTAGGCCCAACAATGATTGTAGTAACCTTAGTGAACCAATAAATGGATGTCCTGTTTCCCGTTCCTCGCGATTTAAAAAAAATAACAATACATTAGATACTAGTAAATCAACCATGAGAATAATTTAACCTATAGTCATGACATGAATATATCTGGTATAAACCTTGGTAATAAATACCGACAAGTTGGTTTAGAAAAACACGTACGCAAACACTATAACATATTTATTAGAAAACGTTTCGGTCCAGTACACAAATAACCCGCACATAAAAGAGAGAAGCTTACGACGACGTTTCGGTCCGACTTGGACCATTGACAAAGTCAATGGGATCTTGATCACTTCTAACATACAGAGGTAGAAAGACATTATATATATAGGCGGAGAGTGAGATGTGACACACGTGACCTGAGGAATGTCATAAGAACATAAGAATGGAGGAACACTGTAGAAGGCCTACTGGCTCATACGAGGCAGGTCTTTATCAAAACAACCTCTACCTATGATGAGGACGGGTAGACGATGAAATCATGTGACTCCTGTGTTGTTGGGTTGGTGCTGCTTAAGTATCATGTATGCCAGATTAAGTATCATGTATGCTCAGATTCGTGCTTCACTTCCTACTCCTGACAGAAGGACTGCAGAATATATACTCAGCCAAGTTACCACTGCCAACATCCAACAGAAATTGAAGCTATCACGAAAACTACAAGACCTGTGCTCCCACAGCAAATGGAGCGAAATGGGACGACCAGAAATCATAAATAACTAATCTTCCTATACACTAACCGTCACCGAGACAGAAGCCCTCAGCCTAGGGCTTAAGTTTACTACTGGCAAACATAATCTGGTGGATATGGTAACCAAGAACCAACCTTTTTGAGACTCCGAATTTCAAAAGGGCTTTGTCCAAGGAATTATCACTGCTGCAGCTACTGAGCCTTCAAGACCGGTCGTTTCTAGAAGATACATCCAAGCACTCAGGAACTTGGCCAACAACGATGATATCGTCATTACAACCGCTGACAAAGGAGGTGGTGTGGTGTTACTCAACACTGTCGACTACAACAATAAAGTCTTTATAATCTTCTCACGATGCCAACACATACCAGCCTGTATCGGAATCAGTGTTACTTCAAAGTACCGACTTTCCTTCAAAAGGCTCGTAGCATCTTACGAAAATCAGAACAAGGCAAAAAACTACTTAAACTTTTACCAGGTCAACCGAACCAGCACACCTGTATGGCCTTCCTAAGACACACAAACCTGGCATCCCACTACGGCCTATCACTTCGGCATAGGGAGTGCATCACACAGACTAGCCGGCCACCTTGCCAAATACTTTCAGCGCTTCTGGGCACCATCAGTCAAGCCCACTCAAACACTCAGGTGACCTTCTCTCCCGAATTTCCAACCTGAATGTCAAAACAAAAGCATGGCTTCCTTCGATGTCACAGCCCTCTTTACCAACGTTCCTACTGACGCTGCAATCAACATTCTGAGACAGAGGCTCACTGAAAACCACGACCTCCCTTTACCTCTTCTAGATTTCATCATATCTAGTGGAAATTTGTGTTAATTTCACTTCTTCAAGTATCAGGACAACTGTTACAAACAATGCTTTGGGATGGCAATGGGCAGCCCGCTCAGTGCTGTGCTTGCCAACCTCTTCATGGAAAACCTGGAGACAGAGAAATTCGCACCCTCATTCCCAACATCCGTTACCTGGCTAAGATACGTTGATGATATATTGGTTTTCTATCCGAGACGTTCATATCCAGGCCCTTCTCAACAAGATCAATGCAGTTGAACCATCAATAAAGTTTACACTTGAACTCGAAAATGATGGCAAACTTCCTTTCCTCGACGTTCTACTGTGCAGATCTCCCGACAGTGACAAAACTTCTCTTCAAGTGTATAGAAAACCTACCAACAAGGACGATCTTATACACTTTTATTCACACCAAGACACCCGCACTAAGAGAGGAGTCCTCATGGCTTCTTGAGAGCTCTTCGCATCTCCAGCTCTTGTTTTCTAGAAGAAGAATGCACTTACATAACACAGCCTTTACACGTCTTCAGTTCCCATCTTTCTTCATCCGAGATTGCAGACTCAAGGCACAAGCTATCCTCAAAAAACCCGCCATGGAACACCCCCCTAAACAGTTCTTAGTACTCCCATGTGGCGATTGTTGCCACGAATACTCGCACTTGCTATAAGTAACATACGTTTCCACCATAAACACATCATCTATCAAAGACCTCACTACAAAACGCAGCCCCACACCTCTAACTTCTACAGCAGGCGTTTTACACTATCCCATGTGGGTTCTGTCCAAGAAATATGTAGGCGAGACAGGCAGAGATCTTGCAGTCCGCCTGAATGAGCATCGAAATGCCTCTAACAGAGACGTTTGTAAGGTACGCCTGTGTCCTCCACAGAGATTTCCACGGGGCATTTGATGAACTGGAACGAGGCACAACTCGTTCTCACCGAACCAGACCTCAGACGCCGACGGTGCCTAGAAGCCTCACTAATCGCCGTCCCCGACACTATAGAACGCAACACTGGAAACTACAAAATTTCAAAAACATTGGCATACATGATACTTAAGCACCACCAACCCAACAAACACAGGAGTCACATGATTTCATCGTCTACCGTCCTCATCATAGGTAGAGGTTGTTTTGATAAAGGGCCTGCCTCGCATGAGCCAGTAGGCCTTCTACAGTGTTCCTCCATTCTTATGTTCTTATGACATTCCTCAGGTCACGTGCGTCACATCTCACTCTCCGCCTACATATATAATGTCTTTCTACCTCTGTATGTTAGAAGTGATCAAGGTCCCAGGACCGAAAAGTTTTCTAATAAATATGTTATAGTGTTTGCTTACGTGTCTTTCTAAACCATGAATGTATCTACCCTCCAATGTCATGACATCTATTAATCTTACTAGAAAGTATAAAGTGATAACGATAATGAAATTGTACTAAGTATTCATGTTATAGAAAGCATATTTCAATAGGGAATATTCAGTTAGACATTAGGAAGAACATAACATTTTTAACAAATTAAACAAGGACATGCGTTAAAAGGATCAAAAAGACGTGAAAGGCTCTCGTGCAGAAAGGGTCAAAGGCGTAATCCTCTTTGGACTAATGATAGCCAGAAAAGTGTTGAGTAGGGTGACATTGAGATCAGACACCTGTATTACCCCTTACCACACAGCTTCATATAGTTATAATATGGGGTGGTTTAATTAATGATGTAATTTTGTGAATATGACGCAATTAAGAAATAATGATATAATGGTGTGAAAATTTTGTGAGGTGATAATTATATTATGTATAAATTATACAAAATTAAAATTGACGATGTGTTTTAGGATTATAACGATGTGGTTACAATATATTTATTATCAAGCAATGTAAATTCATGAAAGAGCTTAGGAAGGATGAAGACTAAAATGCAGTAATAAAGTGATAGTTCACTGTTAACGTCAGGTGACACATCACTGTGTGACCTCCAGACTATCAGGTCAGGTTACACAATACTTTTTGACCTTACGAACCACAGGTCAAGTCACACATCACTGCGTGACCTCAGGAGGCAGGTCACACACAACTTTGTGTAACTTACCCACCACTGAAGAGGTATTGGTTTAGTCTCCTCATTCCCCGCAAAATTGTTTTATAATATTCTCTTTTAAAAGCATTTCATAATGTGATATCTTAATATATTTTACTGAATTGTTCGTGAAGAAGTTTTTACACTGGCTGATAGACTTTCACTCTGGAGCTGGAGTCTTGGAGCAGCTGGTGTGTGGCTGTGAGAAGCGTTACGCTTGAAGCTGAGAATATTGCGTTAGCTGCTGATGTGTGACTGTGAGAAGCTTCATCATGGGAGCTGAGAATCTTGCAGCCGCTAGTGTGTGACTGTGAGAAGCTTCAGCATGGAGCTGAGAGTCTTGCAGTCTTGTAGTCTGACGTGTGTATCCAGACTTGATGACGGATTTCCAACTTTGATTGGTTGCAGGTTGCCAAAGCCCCACACAACAATATGGTGCGTTTTCTCTCCATATTTTCTCCTCGTTCCTCACTTTGATTTTTCTTTCACTTCCTTTCCTAGCTTGAATATTGACACGTAACCATTACTGATAAAAATTAAATATGAGCGTACTTACTGTTTGACGTTAAACGTCATGTTTTTTTTTTTTATAGTACAGAGGCAGCTATTAAACTCTGTTGAACTTGATGTTAGAGGGCGATAACTAGGGGGCTTGTAGCTGAGTGATTGTGCTTTCTTCTCACACCCGAAGAGCCCGGGTTTAATCCTAGGCCAGTCGAGACGAATGGGAAACTCTCCTCAAGCCTGTTGCCATTGTTCATCTCGCAGTAAATAAGTACCTGGATATTAATCGATTACTGTTAGTGGTAGTATATACTCTGGATAGGGCTGGGATTTTAAGTGAATTGAGGAAGGATAATTCTTTGCTTGATCTGGTTTGTTGTTATTGTGTTATCTGATAACATCTACACAGAGAATATGCTTCACAGAACCTGCATAAATGGGGAGAAATCAGAAATGGCATATGTTAATCACCCTTATACACGCACACACACACACACAACACACACACACACACACACACACCACACACACACACACACACACACACACACACTCACACGCACACGCACACATCACACACACACATACACACACAGACACACACACACACACAAACATGTGAAAAAAATCTAAACAAAAACAAAGTGTAGCAGACAGAATAGGATCGGAATTGAGGAACACAAGCCTCGACGAGAGACTCATAAAAAGAGCAGAGAGAGCAGGGAATTGCAAGAGAAATAATTACAACATGCAAGATACTCTGGGGAAATAGGCAGAATGAAAAGAAAAAAATATCTCACTTCCGTCGAACTTGGACGAGGGGAATTTAGTGGAAATTGAATATGAAGATGACCCACGTAGATGTCATGAAGCACTAAATAGGAGCAGTTACAATGTAGAGAGAACCAGTGCAATACATTGTGAGGGCAGATGGTAATCGGCTTGGATAAGATATAGTATAAAATACTGCCAGATGTGAAATAAGACACATGAGCAGTATTAACTTATTTTACTGAGGAAAGTTTCACCCTAGGACTGAAGCCATTAGCAGCGACACATTACTAAAATATTTTAATACTGCGCATTGTACTTGGCTTCAAAAACAAATATAATAAGAACAGAATACTCAAGATTGGATACAAATACACCTCGTCAGCCGGTAGAATGTTAAGATGACAGCAAGCAAGGTAGATGAAATTGAAAATCAGGCAAAATATTTAATCTAAAGAACTTAAGTTACCTTCCCTATCTTAGGATCGAGTCTAATTTCCTCGTATTTCCCCCTTTTCGCTGTACGACTCTTACGGTATAGTACTTCCTTACTAACGTAATAATAACAAACCATTAGACAAAATTATTTAATTACGCCAATGAAATACTGAAGACGGAGCATCATGAACATAACCTTGCTCTTGTTACAACAAATAATCAATCTCATACACACACACGTCAGTGAGGAGCGCAGTCCTGCATTTCCTTGTGAAACTGAAGAAGTAGTTAATAAATAAAATGATCAAAGAGTTTCAGAAATTCAATATTTTTCAAGTGGGAAAAAATGGTAGTAAAATGAGAAAAGTCATATATCTTTGACATAGACGAGACAGCTCACGCCCAGCTAGCCAGTGAGGCAAATTATGTGGGTTTTATTCATGAGCAAGTATTCTTGGGAGCTTTGTCACACAGATTAGAGCACTATGCGATATAAGCTTAAATATAGGAGTTATTATGTGAAGATTTGAATGCAAGCACATGAGTCAAGGTCATTTCAAGGGATACCGACTGGCACGTGATGAATGACAGGAAGCTGTGGTAGGGCAAGTGGATTATTCAGCCGGCTTCAGGGACTAATCAAAATACTTTTCCTCGAAGCTTTCTTAGCTACTTCTCTGAGGATCTCTCTCTGTCTGTCTCTGTCTCTCTGTCTCTGTCTCTGTCTCTGTCTCTCTCTCTTCTCTCTTTACACACACATACATGTATATACATACATACATACATATATATATATATATATATATATATATATATATATATATATATATATATATATATATATATATATATATATATATATATAAAGGCAAAAGTATAATATTAATAGGTGCTCGTAGAGGGGCATCGGCTTGTGGACGGGCTGGGAAAACTGCAAATCGTAATTACTATACTGGAACACGATATTATCTACAGAAAGCAAAAAAAGATATATGAGAGAAATTTGGAATATTTTGGTAATCGACAATAGAACCTGATTGCCTCCCATTTTCCCTGGCGCTGTATGGCCTCTACGGGTTTAACTCTTTGTCGTGAAAACAATAACATTATTATTATGATTATTATTGGAAATGAACTTGGAAAGTTAGAAAGAAGAGAAAATAAAGCTTGGGACCAAAATGTAATAAGAAAATTTCTATCAGAAATACATAGAGGAAATAGATAAGTGTCAGAAGACAAATAAACAATAGCGACTAAAGAACAAACTGTTTTATTGGATAATGTAAAGAAGCATGGGAAATATAAAAAAAAAACTCACCATATGTTAAGAAAAAAAATAAGGAGTGACAGAAATAAGGAGTGACAGAAAACAATTCGAAATTGCTTTTCACGTGGAAAATGACTGGGAAGTGTGCAACGAATTCAGTAGAATATTCAACAGCATCTGCACAATTGAGCAAGAACCAGTGCCCGAGGTTGACAGTACAACGGACACCATGATTGACTTTTCTGGTAAGAAAGCATGGAAAATAAATAAATTTTGTTTATTAAAGGAAATGTGACAGTAAAATATTATTACCTCTATAAGACTGGGTTAAAATCTTGTGAGATCACTCGCCCAAATATTAAAGGAATCATGAAGACACAATGAATTCCTAGAAATAAGGGTGAAAAATGCATAACCAATTTTCAGAAAAGGAGCCATAATGACGTTCCTTAATTTAGAAGAAAACGTTCAAACGTCACTAAGCTTACACCAGTGTGAGTGATGAGTTTATAATGTAAACGAACTCAAGAGATAATTAGGAAAAGATTGAATATAATTTTCCTTACAGCCTCAACGTCGCTTCAGGACTGGAACGTTGTGCCGTACAAACCTTACAGAAACCTATAGCAGGTTAAATAAAGAATCAGCCAGGAAAGTAAAGGTGGACGGATTGCATACATGTAAAAACACTGATACAGTGCATAGCTAGTAACTACATCAGAAAGAGGAAACACAAGCAGAGGTAATAAGCGAGATATTACCTAAGGTTATTGTACATCAGAATGGTAAGAGACAAATACAGCGAGATACAAAGTATTAACACGGGGTTCCCTAACACTCGGTACTAGGCATCGCTCTTTGAATATGTTAATGGAATCCTTTACATCAGTGTTTGTAACCATATCCTTTCTTACGGTTCATTCCTCCAGCAAGAATCCTGCATCCTCGAAGCGGCTTTTATCAAAGTAAATTGGGTGAGCAAAAAACAAAAAATATTTAAAAGGGACATGAAAAAGGAGAAGGGAGCTTATAGAAAAAAATAAGGGAAAGTCCTCATCTTCGGGGGGCCAAAACCCACCTGGTGGAAGATGAAGATGGTGTTAAAGCAGAAATTAGACCCCACCCTTCACCACCACTCCCCCAAATTCTCCTCTCTTAATCTAGACTATCATCCAAAAATCCCCTCTCATTTCTCTAAAACATTTTCGCATTTTTCCCCCTTTCCCTTCACCTTTTTTTCCACCAACTACCTTTTTTCAAGCCTTGGGCCCCCCCCAAACTTTCTCTCTTCCCAGTGTTTCACAACCTTCTCCCCCTTCCCAAAGTTTTGCCCTCTTTTTTTTTCCCCCTCCTCTTTACTCTAAAAACCATCCCACTTTCATTTACCCTTTTCCCATAAACCCCGTCACACAAAACCTCCATGTATCTCCACCCCCCTTTTTCCCTCTCTTCTCTCTCTCTCTCTCTCTCTCTCCCTCTCCCCTCCTCTCTCTCTTCTCTCTCTCTCTCTCTCCTTTGGCTCCATCACCTTCCGGGAAAAGTGTTGGAGTATGAGGAATCCTCTTTTTAGTGTGCCACTAACCCCTGACCATCATAAAACCTCCATTTCCCCCAAAGTCTTTCACTCACTACCCCCCAAAAACAAAAAATGAGAAGGGAAAAAGGACACAGCAAATAGTGAGAGGAATTTTTAGTGTATTCTGTTTCTGGGGCTTTAAAACCCCGTGTGGGTGATTCAGCGCAAGGATTGGTGCGGGGTTGGGTTTTGCTCTTTATGAAAATCTATGTTAAGTCAAAAAAAATTGGGTTGTTTCACAGAAAGAATTTAAAAGTTTAAATAAAAACTTTAAGGAAAGTTAAGCCCTTTACTACCCACAGCCAGGGAAGGAGACGTAAAAACGGGAAAAATTCAAAAAACGTTAAAAATTTCAGGGAGGGGTATTGGGAAAATTTTTTCTAAAAATCGTTGGGTTAAGGTTAGGTTCAAGTACAAACAAAACACACACAACATACAAAAAACACACACACACACAAAATCAATGGGGAAGTCCCCAAAACATCATGGCAGTTACAGAAAAACAAAACCATGGAGACAATAACAAATGCAATCTTCCCACCAGGATTTCCAGATCATGGAAGAAAGATAGAAGGGGCAGGGGGGGGTTTGGGGTTTTCTCTGCTCGTTAAAAAAAAAGATTTGGGAAAATTTGAGAAAATGGAAGGAAAAAAGATGAGACGGGAGAAAGAGACTACATAGCCCGGGAAATTTAAATCGGGGGGAAAACAAAGTGGCATTGCAGTGTGTATAATCACCACAGAAATGCAGGAGGCCAAGAGAGGAATAAAGAAGAGAGCAAAAAGCCCAAAGGTGGAAAACACTTGCTGAGGTGGCAAGAAGAGCTAAATCCCCGCAGGCAAAGTTTTCTGGGATGGGGGAAATTTTAAAACCCCAAGGGGGATTTACTTTGGGAAAACCCGGAGCCCCCATTTGGGGGTCCCCCAAACATGGGGGAGCCAGGATGTTGGAGTGGGGGCGGGAAAAACCCCATGCCCCAACATGTTAAAAGGGCACTACCAGATGAGATGGGAGGAAAGAACCAGCAAAAATTGGACCTTTTGTTCACCCTTTGGGAGGGGTTTAGACATTGAGGGCATTTTAAATATGAGGTCCCCAAAGGGGCTAGCGACCCCCCTGGGTTTTGTGCTTTGAAAACATAGTAGACTGCAAGTGGAGAGGGAAAAACAGGAGTAAAAAGGGAAAAAACCCGACTATAAAAGAGGGGGCTAAAAAGGGGTTTAAAGAAATTCCTGGGGGGGAGGGCCCGTGGACAGAGAACTGGCAGGAAAACCAGTAAATGAAATGATGGGAATATGTAGCAACAAAATGCAAGGAGGCTGTGGAAAGGTTCATTCCAAGGGCAATAGTAACAACGGGAAGACCAAAAACAAGCCCCTGGTTAAACCCGACGGTGTAAGGAGGCAAAAACAAAGTGCAATAGAGAATGGAAAAAGTACAGAAGGCAGAGAACACACGAAAATAGGGAGATCAGTCGCAGAGCCAGGAATGAGTACGCACAGGTAAGGAGGGAGGCCAGCGACAGTATGAAAATGACATAGCATCGAGAATCAAGACTGACCCGAAACTGTTGTATAGCCACATCAGGGGGAAGACAACAGTCAAAGACCAGGTGATCAGATTAAGGAAAAGAAGGTGGAGAACTCACAAAAAAATGATCAGGAGGTATGTGAGGACTGAAAAAGGAGATTTAAGGAAGTTTTTACAGTAGAGACAGGAAGGGCTGTGGGAAGACAGAACAGAAGGGAACATCAAGAGGGAATATACCAACAAGTGTTGGAAAGACATACGAACAACTGAGGAGGAGGGTGAAGAAGCTTAAGTGACCTTGACACCTCAAAGGCGATGGGACCGGAAACATCTCCCCATGGGTCCTTAGAGAAGGAGCAGAGATGCTGTGTGTGCCTCTAACCACAATCTTCAACACATCCCTTGAAACTGGGCAACTACCTGAGAAATGGAAGACAGCTAAGTAGTCCCCATATTTAAGAAAGGAAAAACAGAAACGGGCACAAAAACTACAGACCTGTGTCTTGACATGTATCGTGTGCAAAGTCATGGAAAAGATTTCAGGGGAGAGTGGTCGAACACCGGAAAGGAAAAAAGATTATAATGAAAACCAGCATGGGTTCATGGAAGGCAAATTTTGTTCAAAAAACCCCCTGGAGTTTTATGACAAGGAAACAGAAGAAAGGGACACGAGAGAGAGGGTTGGGTAGATTGCGTTTTCCTAGACTGCGGGAAAGGGCCCTTTTGACACGTTCCCCAAAAGAGATTAGTCAGAAGGGAGGATCAGGGAACGAAAAAAGGAAGGGCATGCAATGGAAAAGGGGGAATCCTGAAGGGGGCAGCAACGAGTCATGGTACGTAAAAGAAAAGTATCACATGGGCGCCTGTTAGGCGGGGGTCCCACAGGGGTCAGTTCTAGGACCGTGCTTTTTTGATATATGTGAACGACTGATGGAGGAATAGACTCGAGTGCCCCGTTCGCAGTGACGTGAAGTTGTTGAAAAAATTTAAAATCGGGGGTTTGAGGCAGGCTGCAAAGAGAGGAGAGGTGGCATGTGGCCCGTAACTGGTTTCCGAATTCAATCCAGCCAATGCAAAGTCATGAAGATTGGGGAGGGCAAAGAAGACCGCAGACAGGTAAGGCTAGGTGGACAAAGACTACAGACCTCATCAGGGAAAAAAGACTTGGGGTGACCTAACACCGAGCAATCACCGGGGCACACATCAACCAAAAACTGTGCGCATCGGGCGCCTGGCAAACCCGAGAAAGCGTTTTCCCATACCTTTAAAGGGAAACGTTCAAGAATGTACACTGTGTATGTTAGGCCCTCTGGAGTATGCGCACCCCGTCTGGAACCCACCCTGGCAAGCACGTCAAGGTTTTGAGAAAGTACAAAGGGTTTTCAACAAGGCTAGTCCCAGAGTCAAAGGGAATGTCGTACGGGAAAGGTTAAGGGGGAACGGATGACGGGGCACGGAGGACGAAGGGTCAGGGGGGACATGATAAAGACATACAAGATACGCGGGGAATAGACAAGGTGGAAGAGATAGGTGTTCCAGAGAGGGGACACAGGGGCAAAAGGGGGACAACTGGGCTGAAAACTCGACGAGTCACGGGATTAGGAAGTATTTCTTCAGTCTTTGGTTTTCAGAAGTGGGAAAGCTAGCAAGTAAAATGTGGAGGCAGGGAAACCCTACATAGTTTTAAAAAAAGGTATGACAAAGTCAGGAAGCAGAGAGGAGAGGATCAGTAGCGAAGTGAAAAAGGCGGGGCCAGGAGCTGAGTCTCGACCCCCCCGCAACCCAAAATTTGGTGAGTACAATTAGGTGAGTAAAACCAAACACAACACACACACAACCACACACACAACACAAAAACACACCCCACACACCCCACACACCACACACACACACACATACAACACACCCGTATTCGTTTTTCAAAAATTTAATTATTTTTTTTCATTATACAAGCGAAGGTGAGTCTCTTGTTTGGTTTTTTGTTTAAAAAATTTTTTGTTTGTCTTTTTTGTTAGTGAAAAGGGTATCATTGTACTTCTGGTATTGTTACAGTTTTGATATCACCGGTTTTGGAATCATTTTACTTGGCATCATTGTAATACCTAAAAACTGTAGTTCCGGTTCAAAGCATGCTGATATCATTGCTATTGTAGCCCCCCCCCTTATATTTTTTATCTGATATCCTGTGTTTGATAATGCTTTACTTTCATATTGGGGGAGTTCAAAGGGCTTATAAAAAAACACCCCGCAATCAAAAACAAAAAAACCCCATCAAATCATTTGACTGTTTTGGATATAAGAAGAATTATTGTAAAGCAAAAGGGTTTCCCGGAAAGAATCTTTTGAAGACTTTTCAGCATTTAAATTAGGAAAGGGCAAGTTTTATTGAGAACCTAGGGGGAAAAGGGGAAGAAAGAAACGTAGAAAAAAAGGA
>NC_069400.1:25456302-25472645 GCF_026875155.1 Cherax quadricarinatus
GCTAAAACAAGCAGTTTTATTTTTTATTGTGTGGTCTAGTGGTCTAAGGTGTCATACATTTTCGCTCACCATGAGGTGGGCAAAGCAGCATGGATTCGAATCCTTGGCTAGTGCAGTGTTGTTATAGATCAATACCACTTGTTTCGTGGGTACAGTAATATAATATACTGCTTGTTGAGCTAGTACACAAACAGGGAGTAGAGTGAAATTAGCTCTGAGGCGTCCACTCCACCATATGTCCTTCCATGGTGGGTATAACATCTACCTTGGCTGGATGCGCCATTGTTAAGGATTGTGTGGTCTAGTGGTCTAAGGCGTCGTGTGTTGTCGCTCGCCATGAGGTGGGCCAAAACAGCATGGGTTCGACTCCTTGGCTAGCGCAGTGTTATTGATGAATACCACTTATTTCGTGGGTTTGAAGGGATATGTTGAGTATCTTTGTACGTATATGCTTCTAAGCTATTGTGTTCTGAGCACCTCTGCAAAAACAGTGATTATGTGTGAGTGAGGTGAAAGAGTTGAATGATGAAAGTATTTTCTTTTTGGGGATTTTATTTCTTATTTGAGTCACCCTGCCTCGGTGGAAGACGGCCGACTTGTTAAATAAAATAAATAAATAAAATAAATAATATATAATAAATAATTTTTATATATATATATATATATATATATATATATATTTATATATATATTATATATATATATATATTTTCATTCTGAGCCAACCAAACTCGCCTCATTGGAACAAGCATGATTACATCTTCCCACCTGGATTCAATATTTAGCTTAGAGCGCAAAGTTTGAAAGATCCACGATTATCGGAAAGTTAACTTCCTCCTCTACATGAATAGATAGGAATTGAACCTTCTGGAATTCGCAACCTGAATTATTCTCGCACTTTCCCGCCAAAAGACTCTTAACTGCGAAATTGGAAAGGAAGAGTTTAACAATTACCAACTGACAATGCTTGGTACAAGCTGGAAAGATGCTACTTTCTAATTTAGTTATACTTCGAGAAGTCAGGAAAAGTATTACCATGGTTTGCTATCTTGTTTATTAATCAGGGGTTTATATAATATTTATCTCTCGATATATGGGGTATATATTTTTTATATATATATTTTTCATTTCGGGAGCAATTACCCGATATGATTTACCTAGTTGGAAAATGCTGTATCGGACAAATCTGGACCCTTTTCAACCGGGGAATTCTTTAAAACAATCCAAAGGTTTCAAAGTTCCTCACGATTAATTAAATCTCTGTTACGAATTAACGAAGTAATGGTATATAATACTTAATTTTTTTTCCTTTTGAATTACGGGTTTTTCGGGAAAAAAAAAATTTTTTTTTTTCGGTTAATAATGGCTCCAAAAGTAGCGACGGTGGAAGTTGTTCAAACACTTAGAGAAGCCGTCAAGTGCTTCCCGTAAGTGAACAAGTGATAATTCTCAACTTAGTGTGCGTAATTTATCAATTTAACTTATCATAAGTATGTAAACGAAAAACAATTGATCATATATATATGGTTCGCTACTAATCTGTGGTTCGGGTATCCAGGGTGGGTTTTATAGAATTTATCTCCCTCGGATACGAGGGGACTTATGTACTTCTGTCTTCTTTCCTTACAGGATGCGAGAAGTTCATGGGATAGAAATATACTGTGTGAAAGGGACAGTAGGACCGACTGCACAGTCTAGGATACCAAGGTAAAGAAACCATGGTACGGGTGGCTTTGAACCCGGGGTAAGTCATAAAACTCACTCACCATGGGTTCAAATCCCACTGGTACCGTGATTTCTTTGCAATCATTTTATTACGAATTCGAGAGTAATGTTACAAGTTTATGATAAATTAGCCATAACGTAACAAAATTGAAATTGACGTCGTGCTGGTCAAAACAGTGACATGGAGACTTGCGCAGAGGGAATGATTTCCAAGCAAAATATTCCTTCAAAAAAGACCTGAGTATAAATGTCTGTCTTGAGATTTTTTAATTATTTACAAGTTATTCTTGGAAAGGCAAACTTCGGATTTTAACGACTCTTTGGAATTACTGATCTTTCAACCCTCAGTAACAATATAAAGGAAAGATGAGCAACTCTCCCTTAACATCTGTATACACGCTGTACGCAAACCGTTGCTCCTTGACAACAGGAAACTACGCTAATGACAACTTAAACATATTAAGTAAAAACGACACAAGTGCAACTAATGTGATTTTTATTATACAACGTTTCGCTCTCCAGAAGAGCGAAACGTTGCCATAATAAAATGTCGCATTAGTTGTACTTTGTTTCTTATTACCTAACATATTGGCGGTAAAGTAAACATTATTAAAACATAAACATCAACTTACCTTAGTGATGCTGTCATCTCTCCCTCGACGATCTGTGAAGCTTCACCTACCTGTAATGTGAACACTACGTATTAATACACACCTTACAGGTTCATGTATACCAGGTTCATGTATACCAAGTCCATGTATACCAGGTCCATGTACTCCAGGTCCCTGTATTCTTGATCTATGTATGCCAGATCAATGTATTCCAGGTCCATGTTTTCCAGAACCATGTATACCAAGTCCATGTACTCCAGATCCATGTATCCCAGGACAATTTATTCCAGATCCATGTAATCCAGGTCCATGTAATCCAGGTCCATCTAGTCCAGGTCCATCTAGTCCAGGTCCAACTAGTCCAGGTCCATCTAGTACAGGTCCATCTAGTCCAGGTCCATCTAGTCCAGGTCCATCTAGTCCAGGTCCATCTAGTCCAGGTCCATCTAGTCCAGGTCCATCTAGTCCAGGTCCATCTAGTCCAGGTCCATCTAGTCCAGGTCCATCTAGTCCAGGTCCATCTAGTCCAAGTCCATCTAGTCCAGGTCCTTCTAGTCCAGGTCCATCTAGTCCAGGTCCATCTAGTCCAGGTCCATCTAGTCCAGGTCCATCTAGTACAGGTCCATCTAGTACAGGTCCATCTAGTCGAGGTCCATCTAGTACAGGTCCATCTAGTACAGGTCCATCTAGTACAGGTCCATCTAGTCCAGGTCCATCTAGTCCAGGTCCATCTAGTACAGGTCCATCTAGTCCAGGTCCATCTAGTACAGGTCCATCTAGTAAAAGGTCCATCTAGTACAGGTCCATCTAGTCCCGGTCCCTCTAGTACAGGTCCATTAGTCCAGGTCATCTAGTACAGGTCCATCTAGTACAGGTCCATCTAGTACAGGTCCATCTAGTACAGGTCCATCTAGTACAGGTCCATCTAGTCCAGGTCCATCTAGTCCAGGTCCATTAGTACAGGTCCAAACTAGTACAGGTCTATCTAGTCCGGTCCATTTTGTACAGGTCATCTAGTCCAAGTCCATTAGTACAGGTCCATCTAGTCCAGGTCCATCTAGTACAGGTCCATCTAGTACAGGTCCATCTAGTACAGGTCCATCTAGTCCAGGTCCATCTAGTACAGGTCCATTTGGTCCAGGTCCATCTAGTCCAGGTCCATCTAGTACAGGTCCATCTAGTACAGGTCCATCTAGTCCAGGTCCATCTAGTCGAGGGCCCATCTAGTACAGGTCCATCTAGTACAGGTCCATCTAGTACAGGTCCATCTAGTACAGGTCCATCTAGTCGAGGTCCATCTAGTACAGGTCCATCTAGTACAGGTCCATCTAGTACAGGTCCATCTAGTACAGGTCCATCTAGTCCAGGTCCATCTAGTCGAGGTCCATCTAGTACAGGTCCATCTAGTACGGTCCATCTAGTAACAGGTCCATCTAGTACAGGTCCATCTAGTCCAGGTCCATCTAGT
Organism: Cherax quadricarinatus; assembly: GCF_026875155.1. NCBI lineage: Eukaryota > Metazoa > Arthropoda > Malacostraca > Decapoda > Parastacidae > Cherax > Cherax quadricarinatus. The sequence continues at coordinate 25,460,107 of NC_069400.1, forward strand.
CGAGGTCCATCTAGTACAGGTCCATCTAGTACAGGTCCATCTAGTACAGGTCCATCTAGTCCAGGTCCATCTAGTCCAGGTCCATCTAGTCGAGGTCCATCTATTTACAGGTCCATTTTAGTACAGGTCCATCTAGTCCAGGTCCATCTAGTCGAGGTCCATCTAGTACAGGTCCATCTAGTACAGGTCCATTAGTACAGGTCCCATCAGTCCAGGTCCACTTAGTCCAGGTCCATCTAGTCGAGGTCCATCTAGTACAGGTCCATCTAGTACAGGTCCATCTAGTCCAGGTCCATCTAGTCGAGGTCCATCTAGTACAGGTCCATCTAGTACAGGTCCATCTAGTACAGGTCCATCTAGTCCAGGTCCATGTATTTCAATAACATGTATATCATTCAGTCTACATCTTCGGGAAGTATCTCGGGTATACCTCCTCACACAAGTTATCCCTCCTCATACAAACACGTTATCCCTCCTCACACAAACACGCTATCCCTCCTCACACACACACACACACACACACGTTATCCCTCCTCACACACACACACCACACACACACCCCACACACCACACACGTTTTTCCCTCCTCACTCTCTCACACCCCACACACGTTAACCCCCCCTCACACACACACACACACACACACGTTATCCCTCCTCACTCTCTCACACACACACACACACACACACACGTTAACCCTCCTCTCTCTCACACACACACACACACACCACACGTTATCCCTCCTCACTCTCTCACACACACAACACCCACACACACGTTTTTCCCTCCTCTCACACACACACACGTTTACCCCTACTAAACACACACACACACCGTTATCCCTCCTCTCACACACACACACACACACACACACACACGTTATCCCTCCTCACACACACGTTATCCCTCCTCACACCCCACCCCAACGTTATCCCCCCTCACACACACACAACACACACGTTATCCCTCCTCACACAACACACACACACACACGTTATCCCTCCTCACACAACACACACACACACCGTTATCCCTCCTCACACACACACACACAACGTTATCCCTCCACAACCCCACCCCACACACACGTTATCCCTCCTCAAACACACACAAAACACGTTATCCCTCCTCACACACACACACACACACACACACACACACACGTTATCCCTCCTCACACACACCACACGTTATCCCTCCTCACACACAAACACACGTTATCCCTCCTCACACACACACACACGTTATTCCTCCTCACACACACACACACACACACGTTATCCCTCCTCACACACACACACGTTATCCGTCCTCACATACACGTTATCCCTTCCTCACACACACGTTATCCCTCCTCACACACACACACACACGTTATCCCTCCTCACACACACACACACACACACACACACACTTTTATCCCTACTCACACCACACCACACTTTTATCCCTACTCACACACACACACGTTATCCCTCCTCACACACACACACGTTATCCCTCCTCACACACACGCACGTTCCCCCTCCTCCACACACCACGTTACCCCTCCTCTCACACACTCACGTTACCCCTCCTCTCACACACACACACGTTACCCTCCTCTCACACACACACACGTTACCCCTCCTCTCACACACACACAGGGTTACCCCTCCTCTCACAAAACACACCGTTACCCCTCCTTCACACCACACCACGTTACCCCCTCTCTCACACACACACGTTACCCCTCCTCTCTCACACACACACACACACACGTTACCCCTCCTCTCACACACACACACACTTACCCCTCCTCTCTCGCCCCAAAACACGTTATCCCTCTCTCGCCCCGCACACACACACACACACACACCACACACACAACACCACAACAAACGTTATCCCTCCTCACACACACACACACACGTTACCCCTCCTCTCACCCCACAAAACACGTTACCCCTCCTCTCTCACACACACACGTTCCCCCTCCTCTCACACACACACGTTAACCCTCCTCTCACACACACACGTTAACCCTCCTCTCACACACACACGTTAACCCTCCTCTCACACACACACTTTAACCCTCTCTCACACACCACGTTATCCCTCCTCACCCCACCACACACACACGTTATCCCCCCTCTCGCACACACACGTTATCCCTCCTCTCGCACACACACGTTATCCCTCCTCTCACACACGCACGTTACCCCTCCTCTCACACACACCCCACGTTATCCCTCCTCTCACAAAACACACGTTATCCCTCCTTTTCTCACACACACACGTTATCCCTCCTCTCTCACACACACGTCATCCCTCCTCACACACACACGTCATCCCTCCTCACACACACACCGTTATCCCTCCTCACACACACACGTTATCCCTCCTCACAATACACGTTATCCCTCCTCTCTCACACACACACGTTACCCCTCCTCAAAACACACACACACCCCACACACCACACATGTTATCCCTCCTCACACACACACTTTCATCCCTCCTCACACACACACACACACACACACATCATCCCCCCTCACACACACACGTCATCCTCCTCACACACACACTTTTATCCCCCTCACACACACACGTTATCCCCCCTCACCCACAACGTTATCCCTCCTCACAATAACGTTATCCTCTCTCTCACAACACAACGTTATCCCTCCTCACACACACACACACCCCACCACACACACACACGGTTATTCCTCCTCACACACACACACACACACACACGTTATCCCTCCTCACACACACACCACGTTATCCCTCCTCTCACACACACACACACACACACACACGTTATCCCTCCTCACACACACACACACAGGGTTAGATTGCGTTTTCCTAGACTGCAGGAAGGCCCTTTGACACAGTTCCCCACAAGAGATTAGTGCAGAAGCGGGAGGATCAGGCACACGTAAAAGGAAGGGCACTGCAATGGATAAGGGAATACCTGACAGGGAGGCAGCAACGAGTCTTTGGGTACGTGAAGAGGTTTTCACAGTGGGCGCCTGTTACGAGCGGGGGGGTCCCACAGGGGTCAGTTCTAGGACCAGTGCTATTTTTGATATATGTGAACGACATGATGGAAGGAATAGACTCTGAAGTGTCCCTGTTCGCGATGACGTGAAGTTGATTTAGAAGAATTAAATCGGACGAGGATGAGGCAGGACTGCAAAGAGACCTGGAGAGGCTGGACATGTGGTCCAGTAACTGGCTCCTCGAATTCAATCCAGCCAAATGCAAAGTCATGAGGGCTGGGGAGGGGCAAAGAAGACCACAGCAGAGTATAGGCTAGGTGGACAAAGACTACAGACCTCACTCAGGGAGAAAGACCTTGGGGTGACCATAACACCGAGTACATCACCGGAGGCACACATCAACCAAATAACCGCTGCAGCATACGGGCGCCTGGGAAACCTGAGAATAGCGTTCCGTACCTCAAAAAGGAATCGTTCAAGACACTGTACACTGTGTATGTTGGCCCCTATGGAGTATGCGCACCAGTCTGGAACCCACACCTGGTCAAGCACGTCAAGAAGTTAGAGGGAAAATACAAAGGTTTGCAACAAGGCTAGTCCCAGAGCTCAAGGGAAGTCGTACGAGGAAAGGTTAAGGGAAATCGGACTGACGACACTGGAGGACAGAAGGGTCAGGGGGGACATGGGTAACGACATTTCAAAATTACTGCGGGGAATAGGGCAAGGTGGACAGAGATGGATGTTTTCCCGAGAGGGGACACAGGGACAAGAGGTCACAACTGGAAGCTGAAGCTCAGACGAGTCACAGGGACGTTAGGAAGTATTTCTTCAGTCTTTGAGTTGTCAGCAAGGGGGAATAGCCTAGCAAGTGAAGTAGTGGAGGCAGGAACCATAATAGTTTTAAGAAGTGTATGACAAAGCTCAGGAAGCAGAGAGAGAGAGGATCCAGTAGCGATCAGTGAAGAGGCGGGGCCAGGGAAACTGGCTCGACCCCTGCAAAACCCCAATTAGGTGAGTTTCAATTAGGTGAGTACACGTCATCCCCCCTCACACACACACACACGTTATCCCTCCTCTCACACACACACACACGTTATCCCTCCTCACACACGTTATCCCTCCTCACAAACACACACACACACATAAGAAGAACATAAGAACATAAGAACGAAGGAACACTGCAGAAGGCCTACTGGCCCATGCGAGGCAGGTCCAAGTCTCCTACCGGCTTAAGCAATGCACCCAACCTAGTCAGGTCAGGTCACATTGACTTAGGGAGGAACACGGCAACCGACCTGGAGCACAAGCTATCAGGTTAACTAACACCCACCCACATCCACTCATGTATTTATCCAACCTATTTTTAAAGCTACACAACGTTCTGGCCTCTATAACGGTTTCTTGGGAGTTTGTTCCACTCATCCACAACTCTATTACCAAACCAGTACTTTCCTATATCCTTTTCCCGAATCTGAATTTTTCCAACTTAAAACCATTGCTGCGAGTCTGTCTAGGCTAGATATTTTCAGCACACTATTACATCCCCTTTATTTATTCCTGTCTCCATTATAACCTCAATCTATCCCCCCTAATCAGTCTTTCAGAGATGCAGTTCAGGGCCCTTAGCCCTTCCTCATGGGGAAAGGGTTTCTGATACATGGGATCAACTTGTATCCTCCTTTGTACATTTCCAGAAATTATATCCTTTCTGAAATAAGGGACCAAACTGTGCAGCATAATCTAAAGGGCCTAACCAAGGATGTATAGAGTTGAAGAAAAACCCTAGGACTACTATTATTATCTTTTTGATATAACCCAAGGATTCATTAGCTTTATTAACACTATCACTGTTGTCTTGGTTTCAGATTACTCTAAACCCAGAACTCCTAAATCTTTTCGCAATCCGTAATATTAGATCTACATATTTAGTTATATGTGGCAGGGTTATTGTCCTTGCCCAAACTTAGAACTTTGCTTTTCCCTATATAAACGCATCGCCACTTCTCCACCACTGCATCATCTATTCAAATCTCCTGGAGTGCTCAATGTCCTGTCAAATGAATTCGACGCCTATTTTGTGTCATCGCAAACTTCCCGATGTCGCTCTTTTGCCCTCATCTATGTCGTTTATGTAGATTGAACAGCAGGGGCCCCAACACTGACCCCTGTGAACACCCTCGTGACACTTCCCCACTTGTTTTCTCCCCATTATGCAAACTCTCTGCTGCCTATTGTCACACACACACACACACACACACAACACGTTATTCTCCAAACACACACACACACACTTATCCCTCCTACACACACACACGTTATCCCTCCTCCACACACACACACCACACAACACACACCCCGTTATCCCTCCTCACACACACACACACATTATCCCCTAAACACACACAACACACACACACACCAAACACACATTATCCCCCCTCACACACACACACGTTATCCCTCCTCACAACACACGTTATCCCTCCTCAAAACCACCGTTATGCCTCCTCACACACACACACGTATCCCTCCTCATAAAACACACGTTTTCCCTCCTAAACACACCTCACGTTTATCCCTCCTCACTCACACACACGTTATCCCTCCTCCCCTCACACATCGTTATCCCTCCTGACACGCACACACGTTATCCCCCCTCACACACCAAAACCCCCACGTTATCCTCCTCTCACACACACACGTTATCCTCCTCACACACACACACGTTATCCCTCCTCTCACACACACACGTTATCCCTCCTCACACACACACACACACACACGTTATCCCTTCCACACACACACACACAACGTTGTCCTCCTCACACACACACGTTTCCCTCCTCACACACCACGTTGTCCCTCCTCACACACACATTTTTATCCCTCCTCACACACACCCCCGTATCCCTCCTCACACACACAACACACACATCATCCCTCCTCACACACACACGTTATCCCTCCTCACACACACACGTTTTTTCCCTCCTCACACACACACGTCATCCCTCCTCACACCACACTCACCTCCTCAAAACACAACCACGTTATCCCTCCTCACACACAACTACCCCTGTCACAACACACGTTATCCCTCCTCACACACACACACACCCCGTTATCCCTCCTCCCCACACACACGTTATCCCTCCCCCACACACTTTACGTTATCCCTCCTCACAACACACGTTATCCCTCCTCCCCACCCCAACGTTATCCTCCTAACACACACACAACGTTATCCCTCCTCACACACAACGTTATCACTCTCACACACCCCACACCGTTATCCCTCCTCACACACACACGTTATCCCTCCTCACACACACACTTTATCCCTCCTCACACACACCACACACACACACACACACCACGTTATCCCTCCTCACCACACACACGTTATCCCTCCCCCGCACACACCACACGTTATCCCTCCTCACAACACACACACACACACGTTATCCCTCCTCAACACACCGTTATCCCTCCTCACACACTACGTTATCCCTCCTCACACACACCGTTACCCCTCCTCATACACACACGTTATCCCTCCACACCCACTTATCTCCTCACACACAACGTTATCCCTCCCTCACATACACGTTATCCCTCCTCTCACACACACACAGTTATCCCCCCAAACACACACACACGTTATTCCCCTCACACACACACACACGTTTACCCCTCCTCTCAAAACACACACACACGTTATCCCTCTCTCACCACACACACGTTATCCCTCCTCACACACGTACACACGTTACCCTCCTCCACCAACACCACACACACACACCACACACACACGTTATCCCTCCCCCACACACACACACACACGTTATCCCCCCCACACACACAACACACTTATCCCCCTCACACACACAAAACCACACACACGTTATCCCTCCTCACACAAGCACACACACACTTTATCCCTCCCACACACACACACAAAAACACGTTATCCCTCCTCACACACACACCACGTTATCCCTCCTCACACACACACACTTTTATCCCTCCTCACACACACACACGTTATCCCTCCTTTTCACACACACACACGTTATCCCTCCTCACCACACACACGTTTCCCCCCACCACACACGTTATCCTTCAACCACACACACACACCACACAAAACGTTACCCCTCCTCCCACACATTATCCTCCCCCACACCGCCCCACTTTTATCCTCCTCATCACACACACGTTATCCCCCCTCCTCACACCTCGTTATCCCTCCTGACGCACACACTTTAAATCCCTCCTCACACCACACACACCCGTTATCCCTCCTCTCACACACACACGTTATCCCTCCTCTCCACAAAACACGTTATCCCTCCCTCTCACACACCACGTTTTTCCCTCCTCTCACACACACAGTTATCCCTCCTCTCACCACACACACGTTATCCCTCCTCTCACACACCCCCGTTACCCCTCCTCTCACACACGCACGTTACCCCTCCTCTAAACCACGCACGTTACCCCTCCTCTCAACACACACCGTTACCCCTCCTCTCAACACACACACGTTACCCCCCCTCTCACACACACACACCCCACGTTACCCCTTTTCTCCCCACACACACCACTTTTACCCTTCCTCTCACACACACAACAACACACACGTTACCCCTCCTCTCACACACACACACGTTACCCCTCCTCTCTCGCATCACACACCCACACTTTTATCTCTCCTCACACACACACACCACACACACACACACACACACACACACACACACACACGTTTCCCTCCTCTTACACACACGTTACCCCTCCTCTCTCACACACACGTTAACCCTCCTCTCCACCACACACGTTAACCCTCCTCTCGCGCACACACACTTTATCCCTCCCTCGCACACACACACGTTATCCTCCTCTCGCACACACACACACTTTACCCCCCTTTTCCCAAACACGTTTTCCCTCCTCTCGACACACACGTTATCCCCCCTCTCCACACACACTTTTTTCCCCTCCTCTCGCACACACACGTTTCCCCCCTCTCCCCACACACACACTTTCCACCTCTCTCACACACACACGTTATCCCCCCTCTCACACACACAACCTTTACCCCCCCTTCTCCCCACACACACGTACCCCTCCTTTTCACACACCCCAATTTATCCCTCTCCACACCCCACACACACAACACTTTACCCCTCCTCTCTCACACACACACTTACCCTCCTCTCACACCACACGTTACCCCCCTCTCTCACACACACTTAACCCCTCCTCTCACACACACCTTACCCCTCCTCTTAACACCAACGTTACCCCCTCCTCTCTCAACACACACTTATAATCCTCAAAACACACACACACACACGTTATCCTCCTCTCACACAACACCTTATCCCCCTCTCACACACACACCTTACCCCCTTTTCCACCCCACACGTTACCCCCCTCACCAAAAACCCCTTATCCCTCCTCTCACCACACACACTTTCCCCCTCCTCTCAAAACCCCACAGTTATCCCTCCAAACACACACACACGTATGCCCCCTCTCACACCACAACGTTACCCCTCCTCTCACACACTCCTTTTAACCCCTCCTCTCACACCAACAATTATCCCTCCCTCACAACACACGTTACCCCTCTCACAACCACGTTATCCCTCCTCTCACACACACACGTTATCCCTCCTCTCACACACACAACGTTATCCCCCTCTCACATACACACGTTATCCCTCTCACCCCACACCCTTACCCTCCTCTCCCCCACACACACCACGTTATCCCTCATCTCACACACACACACACACACGTTATCCTCCTCTACTCACACACACACGTTTCCCTCCTCACACACACACACACGTTTCCCCTCCTCACCACACACACGATATCCCCCACCACACACACACTTATCCCCCCTCACAACACACAAAACACATTTTATCCCCCCTCCACACACACACACACACACACACACTTTATCCCTCCTCACACCAACACACGTTATCCCCCTCACCACACACACACACTTACCCTCCTCCACAACAACACGTTTCCCTCCCACACACCACACTTTCCCCTCCTGACTAACACCACTTATCCCCCTGAAACGCCCACTCCTTTCCCCCCCAAACACACACACTTACCCCTCTTCAACACACCACACACACACACAACGTTACCCTTCCTCCACACACCCGTTACCCCCCTCTCACACACGCACTTCCCCCTCCTCTCACACGCAACTTCCCTCTCTCCCCCACACGTTACCCCTCTCTCACCACACACGTTACCCTCCTCTACCACAGTTACCCCCCCTTCACAACACACTTCCCCCAAATCTCACACAACACACACCGTTCCCCCCTCCCCCACAAAATTTTACCCCTCCTCTCACCACAAAATACCCCTCCTCTCACACCACAACTTTCCCCTCCTTCAACACACACACACTTACCCTCCTTCACCACACAACCTTACCCTCCTCTCAACACACACACGTTCCCCCTCCTCTCACACAACCGTTACCCTCCCTCACCACAAAACGTTATCCTCCCCCCACCACGTATCCCCCCTCCACCCCCACACACCCCTTTACCTCGTCTCACACACACACACCACACACACCACACACCCACCACACACACACACACACCCCCACCACACACCACGTTTCCCTCCTTACACACCACACACGTTACCCCTCCTCACCACACACACACACACACCACCACACGTATCCCTCCTCCACACACCACCACACACACGTACCCCTCCCTCACACCACACTTTATCCCCCCTCACACACCCACACAGACACACAGACACACACCCACACACACACACCCACAACAACACTTTACCCCTCCTCTCCACACCACGTTTTCCTCTTCACACACACACACACCGTTAATCCCTCCTCACACAACCACAACGTTTCCTCCTCAACACACACACACACCACGTTGTCCCCCTCACACACACACTTTGTCCCTCCTCACAACACACGTTGTCCCTCCTCACACACAATGTTATCCCCCCTCACACACACAGTCATCCCTCCTCACACACACACAACACATCCTCCCACACAAAACGTTGTCCCTCCCCACACACATGTTTCCCTTCACACACCCACACATCATCCTCCTCACACACACACGTACCTCCTCACACCACACGTCCCCCCTCCTCACACACACACACTTTTCCCTCCCCCAAAAACCACTTAAACCCCTCCTAAACAACACCCGTTATCCCCCTCACACACAAGGGTTTTCCCTCCTCACCAAACACGTTACCCCTCCTCTCACACCACCGTTAATCCCCCCTCACACAACACGTTACCCCTCCTCACCACACACTTACCCCTCCTCACACACAACGTTATCCCTCCTCACACACACACACGTTATCCCCCTCCACACACACACACGTTATCCCTCCTCACACACACACGTTTTCCCTCCTCCCACAACACGTTTCCCTCCTACACACCCTTTACCCCCTCACACAACACACACACACAACGTTACCCCTACACACACACACACACACGTTATCCCCCTCACACCACCACAACACGTTATCCCCCCTACGCACACCACACTTTATCCCTCCTCACAACTAACACTTTATCCCCTCCTAACACACGTTATCCTCCCCCAACCATAGATCCTCTCACCAATCGTTACCCCTCCTCAAAACCATACGTTACCCCTCCTCAACACACCGTTTCCCTCTTCACCCCACACGTTTCCCTCCTCCAACCACGTTTCCCCCCTCACCACACACGTTATCCCCCCTCAACATACACGTTATCCCCCTCTCCACCACACACTTATCCCCCCTCCCAAACACATGTTTTCCCCCCAACACACACACGTTTCCCCCCTTTACACAACACACCGTTATCCTCCTCTCACAACACAACGCATCCCTCCTCACACAGACAAGTTTCCCCCTCCCCTTTTTCCCTCCTCACACACACACACACCAACACACACACACACACACACTTTTACCCTCCTCCACACACACACCCTTACCCCCTCCTCCCACCAACACTTTCCCCCTCCCCCCCCCCCCACCTTATCCCTCCCACACCCAACACACAACTTTACCCCTCCTCACACACACAACACACACAACCCACACACACACACGTTACCCCTCCTCACACACACAACACACCCACACACACACACACACGTTATCCCCCCCTCACACACACCCCCTTTTTTCCCCTCCACACACACACACGTTATCCCCCTCACCACACCACGTTATCCCCCCTTCAACCCCACAACGTTATCCTCCTCACACACACCACGTTACCCCCTCACACACACAAAAACCCACACACACACCCCGGGTTATCCCCCCTCACAAAAACATTTTCCCCCCCTCACCCGTCACGTTATCCCTCCTCACTACACACACGTTATCCTCCTCACTCAACATCGTTTCCCTCCGACGCGCACATTTATCCCTCCTCACCACACACACCACGTTTCCCTCCTCTCAACAACACGTTACCCTCCTCTCCCCACAAACCGTTATCCCCCTTCCCAACCACGTTATCCCCCCCCTCCAAACCACATCCCCCCCCAACAAACACTTTACCCCCCTTTTCCAAAAACGCCTTTCCCCTCCTCTACACAGCCCTTTAAACCCCCCCTCCAACCCATTAAAATTTAACCACAGTTATCCTCAACAACACGCCCCCCTCTCTAAACAACACACTTATTCTCTTAACCCCAACCACGTTACCCCTTTAACCCCACAACTTATCTCTACCCAAAACCAGTTATCCCCCCCCTTGTAACCCCCCAATTTCCTCAAAACCCCCAACCCACACCAACCCAAAAAACTTCCACCCTCTTACCCCCTTTACCCCTCCTCTCTACAACCGAAATTCTCCAAACCAACCCTCCCCCCACACCCGTTCCCTCCTCTCCCCCAAACACACACGTTATCCCCCTCTCGCACCCAACCACCCTTTTCCCCCCGCCCCTCTCCAAACCCCCGATCCCTCTTCGCAACACACGTTTCCCCCTTTCTCGCCACACATTACCCCTCCTCTCAAACACACGTTTCCCCCCCTCCCAACACACTTATCCTCCTCTCAAAACACATTATCCCCCCTTCAACACACACACGTATCCCTCCCTCCCCAACACAATTTTTCCCCTTCTACCAACCACGTTATCCCCCCTCTCACAAAAATTTTAAAAAAAAATTTTTTTAAAAACGAAATTTTTAAAACACAACTTACCCCTTTTTAAAAAGTTTTTTTAAAAAACTTATTTTCCCCCTTTTTTACCCTTTTTAAAATTTACCCCCCCCACACACACACACGTTACCCCTCCTCTCCACACCACCTTTACCCCTCCTCTCACACCCAAATTACCCCCCTCTAAAACCCACACCCCGTTATCCCCCTTTAACCCCCTATTTTACACACCCGTTATCCCTCCTTCCCCACAACACGTTATCCCCCCCCCTTTCCCTCCACACCACACCCCAAACGTTACCCCCTCTCACAACACA
>NC_069400.1:25473145-25490645 GCF_026875155.1 Cherax quadricarinatus
ACCGTGGTTGTTTAATATATTTATAGATGGGGTTGTAAGAGAAGTAAATGCGAGGGTCTTGGCAAGAGGCGTGGAGTTAAAAGATAAAGAATCATACACAAAGTGGGAGTTGTCACAGCTGCTCTTTGCTGATGACACTGTGCTCTTGGGAGATTCTGAAGAGAAGTTGCAGAGATTGGTGGATGAATTTGGTAGGGTGTGCAAAAGAAGAAAATTAAAGGTGAATACAGGAAAGAGTAAGGTTATGAGGATAACAAAAAGATTAGGTGATGAAAGATTGAATATCAGATTGGAGGGAGAGAGTATGGAGGAGGTGAACGTATTCAGATATTTGGGAGTGGACGTGTCAGCGGATGGGTCTATGAAGATGAGGTGAATCATAGAATTGATGAGGGAAAAAGAGTGAGTGGTGCACTTAGGAGTCTGTGGAGACAAAGAACTTTGTCCTTGGAGGCAAAGAGGGGAATGTATGAGAGTATAGTTTTACCAACGCTCTTATATGGTGTGAAGCGTGGGTGATGAATGTTGCAGCAAGGAGAAGGCTGGAGGCAGTGGAGATGTCATGTCTGAGGGCAATGTGTGGTGTGAATATAATGCAGAGAATTCGTAGTTTGGAAGTTAGGAGGAGGTGCGGGATTACCAAAACTGTTGTCCAGAGGGCTGAGGAAGGGTTGTTGAGGTGGTTCGGACATGTAGAGAGAATGGAGCGAAACAAAATGACTTCAACAGTGTATCAGTCTGTAGTGGAAGGAAGGCGGGGTAGGGGTCGGCCTAGGAAGGGTTGGAGGGAGGGGGTAAAGGAGGTTTTGTGTGCGAGGGCTTGGACTTCCAGCAGGCATGCGTGAGCGTGTTTGATAGGAGTGAATGGAGACAAATGGTTTTTAATACTTGACGTGCTGTTGGAGTGTGAGCAAAGTAACATTTATGAAGGGATTCAGGGAAACCGGCAGGCCGGACTTGAGTCCTGGAGATGGGAAGTACAGTGCCTGCACTCTGAAGGAGGGTGTTAATGTTGCAGTTCAAAAACTGTAGTGTAAAGCACCCTTCTGGCAAGACAGTGATGGAGTGAATGATGGTGAAAGTTTTTCTTTTTCGGGCCACCCTGCCTTGGTGGGAATCGGCCGGTGTGATAATAAAAATATATATATATATATAATATATATATATATATATATATATATATATATATATATATATATATATATATATATATATATATATATATATATATATATATATATATATGTCCTGCCGAATAGGTAAAACTCGTCAATTAGTAAGAACTCATTTAAAATTAAGTCCTTTCTAAAATTTTCCTAACACTATAACATTATAACAAGCGCAATTTAATTTATCCGAATCGAACTAAATATATTTTAAGTTTATAATAGTTTAAACATACAAACACAGTTAAATATATTTTTATCGCTACGTTCAGAAAGATTTTTGCGAAATTATCGCGCACACGAATTTTCGCTTGACTTATTCAGCAAGAAGAGCGTTGTTATTTAAGCCTAAATCGCAAGTTTTACCTAATCGGAACGACATTTTATATATATATATATATATATATATATATATATATATATATATATATATATATATATATATATATACATACATATATATATATATATATATATATATATATATATATATATATATATATATATACATACATTATATATATATATATATATATATATATATATATATATGTATATATATATATATATATATATATATATATATATATATATATATATATATATATATATATATAATATATATATATATATATATAATATATTAAGGATGGGACGATACTCTTCTTAGATTTTTTTTCAGTTATGATAACTCTGTACAATACATAAGAGAATGTTTATTTCTCAACACATATTAAATAACTAAGGAAGATAAAATATTAAATCATTAAATTTTTCTGAGGTAACCCCGTGAGGCCTGCAAACTTATTAATAAAATGAAAATGAAACATCAAATTTCTGTTTAGTAATCTGATGGAAACACAATCAGAAATGAGTTACGAAAATATAAGCCCGAATAATTTCCAGTTATATTAAACATGAAGCTAAATTATCCAACACTCAAATTACTATTAATTTAAAGTTTTACAAAACATTTTAAAATTTAATAAGCGTATGTTATTATTAAAACCAGAAAATGATAATAAAAAATTATGTGTAGAGCTTGAGCAACTTCTCTTCATTACTGAACTGAATTACAGTTTAGAGTTTATTAAATTTTGTTGAAAAACACTGAAAAAAATATAAAAAAAATATATACATTATTCTAATACCTGAAATAAAAAATAAACAATATACATATACATTTAATAGCAAAAATTAAAATATTTTCAAATTAAAGGAGAGGAACATCAGCATCTACCCTTGTCGGAAGTTAATCTGTTCTTATGGAGAGAGATGTTCCGTCCAGTGCTGAAAAGTCATTCTACTGAAGAGGGGATCAACTCTGATATTTATTGGCCAGGTTTTTGCCATAGATGGAAGAACTATTACATTTTCTCTCAACTACTCTAGTGAAATTTTTAAGGTAATAACGTCATTGCTATATAATTGTCTATTTCTGTGATGTTTTGCAGTTGGGAATGCTGGCTACAGTTTCTTAGTAATATTTATCAAAATTAAACTCTTCGAGTGCTTCAAGATTTATTATATTATCTTGATTTTCTTCGTCAGACTAGATGCTGCTTGACGCTGTTCATTGTTCAAACAGTTGTACTCTTTTAGTACTTGAACTGCCTCGTCTGTCTTCACTGTTTCCTTTCCTGTTTCCTTTATCACCTCCTTTGTCTCTCCATCTACTTAGGGCATCTCCACTAGTGATTTTCCTTATCCATACTAGGTTTCTCTGCTTTTTCTTCCTTCATTCCTCCTACCCTATCTGCAAACTCTCATTTTTTCCATGCCTTCTTTCATTTTTTTCACTCGCTTTGTCAGTCTTATAGGCTTTAGTTGTTACGTAGCGCACTCATCAGTAAAATGGGCCCGTGGGTGTTAGTTGAGTGGTGTTGGTCGCATCCTAAAACAAAATTGACATAATTTGACCGAGTCAAGTAACATTCATTTATATACGTGATTTTATTTCGATAGACGGAAAGCTAATTCTCGATACTAGAAGCCGAGCGATACTTGTGTATTTGGATGACTACGCAGGAACAGTGATGCTTTTGTGTTCCTCACTGCACAGGAACAGAGTAGTGCTACTGTGTTTGCTACTACACAGGAACAGAGTGGTGTTACAGTGTCTGCTACTACACAGGAACAGAGTGGTGTTACAGTGTCTGCTACTACACAGGAACAGAGTAGTCCTACTGTGTCCGCTACTAAACAGGAACAGAGTGGTGCTACAGTGTCTGCTACTACACAGGAACAGAGTGGTGTTACAGTGTCTGCTACTACACAGGAACAGAGTGGTGCTACTGTGTCTGCTACTACACAGGAACAGAGTAGTCCTACTGTGTCCGCTACTAAACAGGAACAGAGTGGTGCTACAGTGTCTGCTACTACACAGGAACAGAGTGGTGCTACAGTGTCTGCTACTACACAGGAACAGAGTGGTGCTACTGTGTCTGCTACTACACAGGAACACAGTGGTGCTACTGTGTCTGCTACTACACAGGAACAGAGTGGTGCTACTGCATCTACTACAACACAGAGTGGTGGTGCTACTGTCTCTGTTACTTCACTTACATATTAGCCAACAAAGAAGAATTTGTAAAAATAATCCTGAGCTCAAGTGTTTGCTTCGTTAGCATTTCATTAAATAATAATGTATTTTCAGTGAGAGAATCTTTTCATAACAATTTTAATAATTTCAAGCAATGAATAATTTTGAGTATTATAAAACTTAAACGAAAAATGTTTTTTGTCATTATTACGGTTGTATTTTTAGCAATTGTATATAAAAAACACTCCATATATAATGTCATTTTCCAGGAATTTCTTTTGAAACGGGACCCTATTATCTGAAGATACCAGGACAGGTCGAACAGTAGGTGTTTGTAGGTCAGTTACGAAGAACTTGCGCAGGGAAGAAGGTCATCTTGGTTTAGGCTTCGTGTAATTAGGTGGAGGTTGATTATTTTTTTACGTAAGTTTATCCCTAGGTTATTTATTGTTTTAAGTGTTCTCATGTTTACCTGTAAGGCCCTAGTGTGCAGAGGCCTGTTTAAGTTTTGGGAGAGTACTCGTATCGTGTTTTTGCGTGCTGGTAGTCAGACCGGCAGAAAGGGATGGGGGTGTCATATAGCTTCCCTGTTTATGTTTATATACATATATTGTTTTACTCACTAGCAGCAGTGTGCTAGTGAGCTAATGTGAGTCCTGAGTAAAGGTGAACTGGAGTGTGATCTTGGTTGTAATAGAGTAGATTGTAGGTTGTACATGTTACCATAATATTTTATATTATATAATATACTATATAATTATATATAATATAATATATATATTGTATATATATATTTAGTATATATATACTATATATATATATATTATATATATATATATATATATATATATAATATATATATATATATATAATATATATATATATATATATATATATATATATATATATATATATATATATATATAATAACAAGTCGGCCGTCTCCCACCGAGGCAGGGTGTCCCAAAAAAGAAAGAAAATCCCATAAAAAAAATACTTTCATCATCATTCAACACCATCACCTCACTCACACATAATCACTGTTTTTGCAGAGGTGCTCAGAACACAACAGCTTAGAAGCATATACCTATAAAGATACACAACATATCCCTCCAAACTGTTAATATACGAACCCCTCCTTTAGAGTGCAGGCATTGTCCTTCCCATTTCCAGGACTCAAGCCCGATATATAAAAATAACCGATTTCCCTGAATCCCTTCACTAAATATTACCCTGCTCACACTCCAACAGCTCGTCAGGTCCCAAATAGCATTCGTCTCCATTCATTCCTATCTAACATGCTCACGCACGCTTGCTGGAAGTCCGAGCCCCTCGCCCACAAAACTTCCTTTACCCCATCTCTCCAACCTTTTCGTGGACGACCCCTACCCCGTCTTCCTTTCCCTACAGATTTATACGATCTCCATGTCTTTCTACTTTAATCCATTCTCTCTAAATGACCAAACTACCTCAACAACCCCTCTTCAGCCCTCTGACTAATACTTTTATTAACTCCACACCTCTTCCTAATTTCCACACTCCGAATTTTCTGCATAATATTTACACCACACATTGCCCTTAGACAGGACATCTCTACTGCCTCCCACCGCCTCCTCGCTGCTGCATTCACACCCATATAAGAGTGTTGGTACTACTATACTTTCATACATTCCCTTCTTTGCCTCCATAGATAACGTTTTTTGTCTCCACATATACCTCAATGCATCAATCACCATTTTTCCCTCATCAATTCTATGATTAACCTCATTTTTCATAAATCCATCCGCCGACACGTCAACTCCCAAGTATCTGAAAACATTCACTTCTTCCATACTCCTCCACAATTTGATATCAAATTTTTCTTTTTCTAAATCATTTGATACCCTCATCACGTTACTCTTTTCTATGTTCACTTTCAACTTTCTACCTTTACACACACTTCCAAACTCATCCACTAATCTTTGCAATTTTTCTTTTGAATCTCCCATGAGCACAGTATCATCAACAAAAAGTAACTGTGTCAATTCCCATTTTGTATTTGATTCCCCATAATTTAATCCCACCCCTCTCCCGAACACCCTAGCATTTACTTCTTTTACAACCCCATCTATAAATATATTAAACAACCATGGTGACATTACACATCCCTGTCTAAGACCTACATATACTGGGAAGTAGTCTCCCCCTCTTCTGCACGCCCTAACCTGAGCCTCACTATCCTCATAAAAACTCTTTACAGCATTTAGTAACTTACTTGCAACATCTGCCACATTGCTCCCCTATCCACTCTATCATATGCCTTTTCTAATCCATAAATGCAATAAAAACTTCCCTACCTTTATCTAAATACTGTTCACACATATATGCCTCAATGTAAACACTTGATCTACACATCCTCTACGAACTCTGAAACCTCCTTGCTCATCAGCAATCCTACATTCTGTCTTACCTCTAATTCTTTCAATTATAACCCTACCGTACACTTTTCCTGGTATAATTTTTACAATCTCTTTTGTCCCTCTTCCCTTTATATAAAGGGACTATACATGCTCTCTGCCAATCCCTAAGTACCTTCCCCTCTTTCATACATTTATTAAACAAAATTACCAACCACTCCAACACTATATCCCCCCCTGCTTTTAACATTTCTGTCATGATCATGTCAGTTCCAGCTGCTTTACCCCCTTTCATTCTACGTAATGCCTCACGCACCTCCCCCACACTCACATCCTGTTCTTCTTCCCTCCTAAAATATGGTATACCTCCCTGGCCAATGCATGAAATTACCGCTTCCTTTCTTCGTCGACATTTAAAAGTTTCTCAAAATATTCTCGCCATGTACCCAAAACCTCCATCTCCCCATCTACTAACTCCCTTACTCTATTTTTAACTGACAAATCCATTTTGTTCCCTAGGCTTTCTTAGCTTGTTTAACTCACTCAAATATTTTTTCTTCTTCCACTCTATCATCTGCTCTCCTTTTGCACTCTCTCACCACTCTCTTCACCTTTCTTTTACTCTCCATATACTCTACTCTTCTTATAACATTTTTGCTTTGTAAAAACCTCTCATAAGCTATCTTTTTTTCTTTTATCACACCCTTTACTTCATCATTCCACCAATCACTCCTCATTCCTCCTGCACCCACTCTCCTATTTTTTATTTTTTTTTTACACAGGGTTAGACAAGGTTAAGGATCCCTAGCTTTATTGACAGCTATTCACAGGTTAAGGATTCCTAACTTTATTGGCAAGCTAAGAGCTGTTACCTACATCAGCTCATTTGAAAGCATTTTTATTGTTATGAGACATACAAGTAGGGAACAGGATGAAGTTGGAGCCATCTGTGGGCCAGCATTTTCATTTGATCAACTGACTTTATCTCGTTGACATCATTATGCTGTACGAATGTGTTCCATACTCGAGTCATCCTGGGTATGTATGATCTCAGATGGAGTGATGTTCTGGAGAAGGGTACAGCCAGAGTGAAGTTGCTGCTTTCTGCCCGTCTTGTGGCATAAAAGCTTGTTTCACGCTGTCCTCGAAGTGGATCCAAGTGTGGTATTTTGACAATATTGGCCTTGTACATAACAGTAAGGCACCCATATCCCTCCTATGTTGAAGGCTCTGCTGAAATGACAGATCTATCCAGGATGGGTCCAGGCGAGAGATGAGACGTCTTGCTCTGTTCTCTACTCTGTCAAGCAGTCGCAGATGAGAGGGGGGGCAGGCAAACCAAGAAAGTGGAGCATACTCAAGGTGTGAGCGTACTTGTGCCTCGTACAGGATCTTGCAACCCCTACTGTCAAGCAGATGGGAGATACGGCGAAGTGCTGTAAGCTTCCTGGCTGCCTTGTTTGCAAGATTTACAACATGGTTCTTCATGGTTAGTTTGGAGTCAAATTTCACCCCAAGGATATCAACTTCTTCTACAGGTGCCAACATCCTCCCATTCATCCTTACTACTGCACCAGCATTATCATCATGGTGCCTAGAGATGATCATCATTTGCGTTTTCTCAGGTGCAAATGTTACTTGCCATCTATTTCCCCAAGCTGATATAGCTCTCAGCTGGTGATTGATGTAGCTTAGAGCAGCTGGCATTTCTTCTCTTGGATAAGTGAATGTCAGTGTACAGTCGTCTGCATATGCATGTGATTCTGGGATGAGATGAAGAAGGTCGTTGAAGTAGACATTCCATAACAATGGACCTAGCACGCTTCCTTGTGGAACACTTACCCCAATAGGATGTCTTGCTGATTCCGTTCCATTGAGAACTACACTTAGAGTCTACAATGAAGGTAATCTACTGAGGAGACATAGCGTAGAGCCTGCAATTCCCAGTGCTTGAAGTTTTGCTAAGAGGTCCTGGTGCCACACCCGGTCGAAAGCTGGCCAGCTTTCGACCGCATATATATGTATATGGATTATATATATATATATATATATATATATATATATATATATATATATATATATATATATATATATATATATAATATATATATATATATATATATATATATATATATATATATATATATATATATATATATATATATAAATACTATAATTGAATATAATATAGAAATATTCATAGCCTTTGTGACTACTCATATTATAAGAATATAATATATATAGCATCATAGGAAGTATATAATATGCACTCACTATCATATCATAGTTTATAACTACTGACTACATATTATATATCTATGGCAATATACTAATATATATATTTCTAAATAAATATATTATAATATATTATAAATATTAATTGATCATGATATATATATAATTATCAATATTCTATATATATTATATAATATGGATTATATATTATATATATATATAAGATATATATATATATTATTTAAAATATATTTTATATAACAAATATCAATTATATATTTATACATACTTTTGATTATATTATCTATATATTATGAATATCATTGATGTTAATATTCTACATAATAATATAGAGCATTGATATCTTGTCCATTTTGCTATAAGTTATTTGTTTTTAATCTTAGTTCGAGATTTTTACCATTTTTATGACGTATAAACTTTACGCAATTTTCTTAAGAATTATAACACTTGACATACACAGTTTTGACCTAGGGCCAGAATTTAGTGTTACTACAAAAAGTTCGTTCATTATCCTCGTAAAATCCTTTATAAAAAAAAAAATCTGAGATCGTTGCAAACTCGTTTAGCATACCTAGAATGCTTGCCACTCGTAACCGAAGTTGTAATCACGGACGGGACTCGAGGCTAACTTTTATGACATAAGCTATCTTGTATTCCATTTATCGTTACTTTCTACAACATATTGTCAGTCAAAAATTTAAAAGAGCATTAAAATTTCCTTCAGGAAGTTCTGTCAAACATTACTATTCATAAAATTGATTGGTCCCAGCTGAGAAATGTATGTTAAAAAGTAATCATCTTTCACTTAATAAAAACAAATAGTTATCTTCTTGATTGCGAGAATTTTAGTGATTGACACTAGTATTAGTAGTTTTCTGTAAATTTGAAATTCTTTTTCTTTACCCTTAATAATTGAAAACATCTAAAAGGACCATATGAGTTATTTCTTCAAACTCAACAGTAAAGTTTATTGAATGGGCTAAGCTATTTAATTTTCACAGGAAATGTGTATCTACATTTTTGGGCATAAGACACAAATATCATCAACATATCTGAACCATTTAGCTCTATTTAGGGAGGATTGTGTTAAGTAACCTTGTTTCAAAAAATTCCATATATAGGTTACTAAGAACAGGTGAAAGAGGATTTCCCATTGCCATACCAAACTTCTGAGTGTAAATTTATCATTAAATACAAATTTTGCATCAACAATGCAAAGTTTAATAAGTTTAATGATAGTAGGAACTGGCAATGTAAATCATAGTTAACGATTTTTTCAGAAAAGAAACTTAATAAATCATCAAACAGAATTTTGTAAAAAGGAAGTAACATCAAAATAACCATGTTATAAAATCATTTAAGTCGTCAAGGAGTTAATTTATCAACCAATCTATAAAAATTAAGCTTCTTGGGTAAGAATAGTTATTGAGGTAGTTGTGCAAGGACTATCCAATTGGGTCGGGCGCGTAGTGTTTAAACGTTGTGGGATCTATATGATGCCATTACCTATAAGACACTTATATTCTATGGATGCTTATTTATAGTTACTTGATAATGTGAGTATCATATAATGAGCGCTTAATTTTATATTTTATTTCATAATGTTTTTTTGCATATTCTATATATACCTATTATTATATATATTATATATATATAATATATATCATATATATATAATATATATATATATATTATATATATATATATATAATAATATATATATATATATATATATATATATATATATATATATATATATATATATTTGCATATTTAAGTTTTTGTGTCCTCCCTCATAATACATTGACCATTTAAATTTATGCTTCATAATTTGTATGAAGGTACAAGCTGGCCCTAGAGTGGTTTCTTTTTTAAATAATATACATGCCCTTAGACATACCAGGTTTTACCCCTAGGAGCCAGGACGTTTATTTGTGTTACGTAGCCAAAAAAGTCGTAACAATTATCCATCGTAAAATCCTTTATAAAAAAAAAATCTAAGATCGTTGCAAACCTCGTTTGCATACCTAACTACTTGCCCTCGTACCGACTGTTGTAATCACGGCGTGACTCGAGTTTGCTTACTTTCCATGACAGTAAGCTCACTCTTGTAAATTTCCATTATCCGTTACTTTCCTCCCCACATATTGTCAGTCAATATTAATTTTATCGCAGCATGAAAATTTCCTTCAGGGAAGTCGATGTCAAAAGCAAATATTAACAAAGACTCGGGTCCCCAGAGCTGCAGAAAATGTATGTTAAATGTATATCTTCATTTCTACGTTAATAAACAACAAATATGTTATTCTTCTTTTATTAAGATCTGTAGTTTTTTATTATTGTACAGCTAGCAGTATTTAATTGTTGTAACTAGGAAACTCTCCTTTTTCTTCAATGGTATTATTTTTGTCAAATACCATAGAATCATCAAGAACTTAATGAACAATATCGTGGATGTAACCATTCACAATTAATCACAGTTTGAAGACGAAACTTTAGATGGCAGTTCGGTTCGTCACGGACCATTCTGCTGTCGCGACTGCTGTGACTGGTTTGATGATGGTCCAGAATAGACCGAAACATCTTAAATTGTTCTCTCCCAGTTACTGAGTAGTTGTAAACAATAGGGATGAAAGAATTGTGATTTGGTTTTATAATTTAAAAAATCTACAAAATAATATTTAAAAGAAAAAAGATATAAATTTAAAAATGCATAACTTTTTCTCCAGATCATTTATTAAAAACATTTTCTTTCTCAGCAGTAAGTATAAACTTCGATGTCAACGTCCGCCTTTTCAACTGTCTTTTGGTAATTAACGTTCTATTAATCACCGGAGAAACTACATAATCATCCATTGTATGAGTAATTGTTTAGGGAGCAATATTCACTTTTACAGGGGTACAATTTTTCTAAGATATTAAAAAATTTGCAACTTTTCATGTACTCATAGGTTGCCTAGGTTCACCATTGCATTAGGAATGTATGGATTAAGAAAGAGATAAGCAAGTTAGGTTCCAGCTTTGATACTCAAGGTATCTTGTGAAGCTCAACTGGTGATGGATAGAAATTTTGTTTACCTAAGCCCTCTTCACAATCTACCATGGCTTGTAGACAACTTTCTATTCCATTGCAGATACTTCCCACATTCCAACATTATTTTTTCCTCTCCCTAATGCAGACTTTAAACAAAAGTGTTATTTACGATTAAGAACTTGCACAATTATAACGCAAGCTTTGGACGCCTTGAATCAAGTTGTTATTTATAGTGTGTATTCACCTATTTGTACTCACGTATTTATACTTGCAGAGGACACTTATTAACTCGTCACTAACTTGGCAAGATAACTTGCCATTTGCTACCCAGACTCTTCCTCTCCGTCTACGTACCCAGTGAGCTATATAATCTCACGTTCCTCATCCTCCTTTCTGCTACTTCCTTAGGGTACCCTTTTATCATCAGGCGCCTGAAGTCCATAGATCATTAGTAACCCCCCCCCCCCACTTTCTTAGCCTCATTACCTTGCCCTCCAGATTGTTATTGTCTGTTGTTTTCACAATTCCTCTTGCTGTCTTTCTTATCACTTTTATCTCCCCATCTTCAGAGAGCATCTTTACTAGTGATTTTCAATTTTTGTCTCCTCTGGATCCATCTACTCCACTCAACTTGATGCCCCACTTTTTCTAGTCTCGCTTTTTCTCGAACTGTATTAGTCATTTTTGCCTATTCTGCATCATCTTCAAATGTTTTATTGCATACTTCCGTAGTTTTCTCTCGAAGGATATTTAATTTTTTTACCACGTCTCGTCTAATTTGCTCATATCCAGGAAACGACACCAACAACATTCACCCCTTATCCCCTCGTTCTTATTATTCCTCTGATTTACCTTTTCCTTGTACACGTCAAGTAAGTGGGAGTTATCATTCCACGAATGCAAAGCTACAATGTTTCACGTTACCCCTTGCACAAGTGCCAAGATAATTTAGTGCATAGTGTGTGTGTGTGTACTCACCTATTTGTACTCACCTATTTGTGGTTGCAGGGGTCGAGTCACAGCTCCTGGCCCCGCCTCTTCGCTGATTGCTACTAGGTCCTCTCTCTCCCTGCCCCATGAGCTCTATCAACTTCCAATTGTGACCTCTTGTGTCTGTATCCCATCTCTGGAACATCCCGTCTTTGTCCACCTCGTCTATTCCGTGCAGTATTTTATATGTCGTTATCATGTCTCCCCTGACCCTCCTGGCCTCCAGTGTCGTCAGGCCGATTTCCCTCAACCTTTCTTCATAGGACAATCCCCATAGCTCTGGGACTAGTCTTGTTGCAAACCTTTGCACTTTCTCTAATTTCTTGACGTGCTTGACTAGGTGTGGATTCCAAACCGGTGCTGCATACTCCAGTATGGGCCTGACGTAGATGGTGTACAGAGTCTTAAACGAATCCTTACTGAGGTATCGGAATGCTATCCGTAGGTTTGCCAGGCGCCCGTATGCTGCAGCAGTTATCTGATTGATGTGCGCCTCAGGAGATATGCTCGGTGTTATACTCACCCCCAGATCTTTTTCCTTGAGTGAGGTTTGCAGTCTTTGGCCATCTAAACTATGACTTTGCATTTGGCAGGGTTAAATTCAAGGAGCCAGTTGCTGGACCAGGCTTGTAGCCTGTCCAGATCTCTTTGTAGTCCTGCCTGATCCTCGTCCGATTCGATTCTTCTCATTAACTTCACATCGTCTGCAAACAAGGACACTTCTGAGTCTATCCCTTCCGTTATGTCGTTCACGTATACCAAGAACAGCACAGGTCCTAGGACTGACCCCTGTTGAACCCCGCTTGTCACAGGCGCCCACTCTGACACCTCGTCGCGTACCATGACTCTTGTTGCCTCCCTGTCAGGTATTCTCTGATCCATTGCAGTGCCTTTCCTGTTATGTGTGCCTGGTCCTCTAGCTTTTGCAGTAACCTCTTGTGAGGAACTGTGTCGAAAGCCTTCTTGCAGTCCAAAAATACGCAGTCGATCCACCCCTCTCTCTCTTGTCTTACTTCTGTCACCTTGTCATAAAACTCTAGTAGGTTTGTGACACAGGATTTTCCTTCCCTGAAACCGTGCTGGTTGTCAATTATACACTTGTTTCTTTCCAGGTGCCCCACCACTCTCCTCCTGATGATCTTCTCCATGACCTTGCATACTATACACGTTAGTGATACAGGTCTGTAGTTTAGTGCCTCATGTCTGTCTCCCTTTTTAAAAATTGGGACTACATTTGCCATTTTCCATACCTCAGGGAGTTGCCCAGTTTCAAATGATGTGTTGAAGATCTTTGTTAATGGCTCACACAATATCTCTGCTCCCTCTTTAAGGACCCATGGAGAGATGTTGTCTGGTCCCACCGCCTTTGAGGTGTCAAGTTCGCATAGCAGCTTCTTCACCTCCTCCTTGGTTATATGTACCTCATCCAGCACTTGCTGGTGTGCCCCCCTGTTCTGAATTCTTGGAGTCCTACTGGTTTCCACTGTAAATACCTCTTTAAATCTTGTGTTGAGCTCCTGACATACCTCTCGGTCGTTTCTTGTGAATTCCCCATCACCCTTCCTCAGTCTGATTACCTGGTCCTTGACTGTTGTTTTCCTCCTGATGTGGCTGTACAACAGCTTCGGGTCAGTCTTTACTTTTGATGCTATGTCATTTTCATATTGTCTCTGAGCCTCCCTTCTTATCTGTGCATATTCGTTTCTGGCTCTTCGGCTGATTTCTTTATTTTCCTGAGTTCTCTGTCTTCTGTACCTTTTCCATTCTCTAGTACACCTAGTTTTTGCCTCCCTACACCTTTGGGTGAACCAAGGACTCGTTCTGTTCTTCCCATTATTTCTGTTTCCCTTGGGAACAAACCTCTCCTCTGCCTCCTTGCATTTTGTTGCTACATAGTCCATCATTTCTTGTACTGGTTTTCCTGTCAGTTCCCTCTCCCACTGAATGTCTTGAAGGAAGTTCCTCATGCCTGAGTAGTTCCCCCTTTTGTAATTTGGTTTTTCCCAGCCTATTCCTGCTACTCTCTCCACTTGGAGCTCAACTATGTAGTCGAAGCACAGAGCCACATGATCACTAGCTCCCAGGGGCCTTTCATACGTGATACCCTCGATGTCCGAACTACTCATGGTGAATACAAGGTCCAACCTTGCTGGTTCATCCTCTCCTCTCTCTCTGGTAGTGTCTCTAACATGTTGATGCATGAGGTTCTCTAGTACCACATCCATCATCTTGGCTCTCCATGTTTCGGGACCCCCATGGGGCTCCAGGTTTTCCCAGTCAATCTCCTTGTGATTGAAGTCACCCATAACTAGTAACTTTGCTCCCCCCATGTGTGCTCTCCTGGCCACCTCGGCTAGTGTGTTGATCATTGCTCTGTTGCTCTCATCGTATTCTTCTCTTGGCCTCCTGCAGTTCTGTGGTGGGTTGTACATTACTGCAATTATCACCTTATGTCCCTCAGACTGGATTGTTCCTACTAAGTAGTCCCTTTCGCGTGTGTGTGTGTGTGTGTGTGTGTGTGTGTGTGTGTGTGTGTGTGTTTGTGTTTCTGTTCTATGCACGACTTGGACAGTTGGAGGTATCTGAATCTTTCAGGTATTTATTCGAATTTTTGTTAGCCTCTCTAGAAAAGACGAAACTCTATAAACAAGGAAGGGATGAAGGGAGGGAGGGAGGGAGGAAGGGAGGGAAGGTGAGAGAAGGTTGGACGGGCGGACGAGGAGGAGTTTACCTGGATGGGATCGGAACAGTGTGTGAAAATGTATTTCTTAATATTTGCAATTGCGGAGACAGAGCTTAGTTTGTGGTGTCCTGTTTTAATTATATTACTTCAGACACTGTTGTTTCCATAGATTATAGAACATTCGATCTCATCTCCGTGCTTATTCAGATTTTCATAATTAGAAATTATAGTCTTTTGTTATATCTTTTGCTTCCAGTGAAATTTGTTATCGTGTTGGTTATAACTTGTTTCTTCGTCATCTTCCATGGTGGGTGATTTTCATTTTTTTCAGTATTCAGACGTAATTATTGTCTATTAACTCATATAATCATTTTATTTCCTGTCATCGGACATATGATAATTTGGTCTGTATTTTTAGGTGGTCACGTGAAACTTTTTTTTTATGATTTTAACGTTATTACGTTCTCATCTTAATACATATCCGCCTTGAAGGCTTCAGGGCAATCAAACTGTCGTTTACACGTAATTCCATTTACCAGTATTCCAATTTTTATAATTCAATAATACTGGCAAAACTTGCATCTGTGGAGCCCAAAGGCAAACCAATATTTCCACTAAGTTACACGAGCTTTCCTATGTTAGTACGTTGTCCAATACTCTAAACTTAAGAACACTCTTGACTGGACCTGACTTGTTTACTTCCTCGCCATTTTTTTTCCTTGACCTGTATTCTGTTTTTCCTTCATCTTTCTTGTTTTTCGACGTCCTCCTTATTTTCTTCTTCTCTCGTTCCCAGTATACGTGGAATTACCTCCTTCCCTATCCCCTTAAGAAGAAATTTATCCCTGTTACTACTACTATTATTGCGACTATTACAACGTCTACTACTACTATTGCTATTCTCTTATTTCTTACTAGTAATGCTATATCTAATATTACTTCTTCAAATAATTTCATTATATATGCAAAACAACAGGGAGAAGTGAAATGACAGCTCCAGGTCTTTCGTGTTGCAGCCAACACCTTTTCATGAGCTTGCAGTATTGTAAAAGAATGGAGATCAGCCCAGATAGGTGTGTTTATGAAGGCATTCTGCAAGGGGATGTCTTCACAGACACAAGTTCTCGGGCTGATCTCCATTCCTTTCCACTACCGCAAGTTCTTGAAAAAAGTGTTGCTGCAACACGCAATGCCTAAAGTTGTCATTCAACTTCCTCCTCCTCTGGTTGTTTTGCATCTGTTGTCGCTTGTTTGAGATTATTGCTTTATTTACTAAGTATATTAAAACTACTAATGCACATCAATTTATATTACTACTACTATTATTATTACTACTCCTCCTCCTACTACTAATAATATTAATATTATTACTGCAGTAGTAGCAATAAAAGTAGTAGCGTTACTACTACTACTTCTGCTACCGTCTTTCTTACTCCTCTTCCCAGCTTATTTTCTGGTATTATGTTATTTTCCTGTTCACCTGCGACTTGATAATGGTCCAGGATGAACAGGACTTCGTTTAAAGTTTCCACTTGAAGTTTAGATATTTCTGTGACATTCACATTACTCACTTCAATACGGAAGTATAAATAATCTAAATATTCCAGTTAATGCTGTCGTTCTTGTATTTCAAGACGCTGAGGGACATGCGAGAGGAGAAGCGTAATACACACTACAATAAACCTCCAGAAGTTTACCTTTTATGTGGTACTTGGCGTGACCTGGAGAGAGTGAAGACGAGGAGGGAATGAGATAACTGGTCCTTGAGAGACGCTCTCTCCTGGTGATGATGCTGGGGGTTAAGGGCGCGATTCAGGAGATGTGGTGAAGGTGTGATGGATGTGGAAGATGTAGTGTCCCTTTGACGGGCCAGAATGATGAATGTGAGAGGGCATAGAAAGTCGGGATGATGCCGGGAATATGAGATGGGTCCGTGAAATGTGGGAAACGTGAGGCGAGTCTGAAAGATGTAGTGAATGTGAGACGTGCAAGGATGATGCAATGAATGTGAGATTTTGCCAGGAATAAGTTATGAATGTGAGACGGGTGAGCAAGTTGTAGCGAAACGTCGTCTAAAGTTTCCTCTCAGAGTGTGTCTTTTTTGTGATTTGTTCCAGGTACCTTATTGGACTCTTATTCTGCATACAGGTACGTCAGAGTGAAAAACCATAGAGCTAGACTGAAAGACAAAACACACGGTATATAAAGAAATGAAGATAGACGATTAGAGGTAGAAAGAGTAAACTGTAAATATAAATTATTTTTATTATTATTACTATTATATTATTATTATTATTATTATTATTATTATTATTATTATTATTAATTATTATTATTATTATTATCATCATTATTATTATTATTCACATATTCATGTGGAAGCGTTAAACTCGTTGGGGTTATAGTGTGAATAAGGAAGGGGAGGTAATCAAG
>NC_069400.1:25495645-25563145 GCF_026875155.1 Cherax quadricarinatus
AGAGGGAAGTTATGCAAAAACATGAATATACACATGCGTGAATACATGTATGTGGTTGTGAATATATGCACACTTTGCGTAAGAATATCATAAAAATTTACAGGGAATCTAAGAATAGTCTTGTGACTGAAAAGTTCAACGTTGCAGCTTTAAGGAGCGGTGGAGGATACATTGTGAACAGTGCAATATTTGTGAAGTACATATTGCCATAGTACCATTTATATGAGGACTCCCTCGCCAAGCCTTAGTCACGTGACCCCCCTCCTCCCATCCTTTGAACTACGTGTCTGTTTATTCATAAATATATTCACGAGTTCCTGCGTGTATGTTCGCGGGGATTGATGCTGATGGTCCTGGAAGCTCCTCCACACTTTCAGTCGATGGATGAGGTTGACTTCTAGTCTCTCTAGGTTCTGTCACCCCTGCTTATTAAGCTAATGGTAAATATTTTGTACCTCATGATTATATGTCTTCACTCCTCCAGTGACGAAATTCAGGTTTATGATGCCTTCTTCGTAACTTATATCCTTCATTTCCTGGATCAGTTTTGTGGCAGACCTCAAAACCATCTCGTTGCTTTTTTTTTATGTAAAACGATAAACTTGTGTTAATCATTCGGCTCAATGAGAGGTAGAAGTTTGATAAGTCGTCCGCTATTCACGAGACATGCTGCTTACCTTATTATATTCAAGCGTCTTCAAACTCCTCCTCTCCTTGTACCTTCCTGCTTTGTATAAGACTGATGAAACCACTGTGTGGCGAAACGTTTCTTCAATAAAAATTCCCATATGTTGCATGTCTCAATTATTCAACTTGTCGGTCTTCAAAACCATTCACTACGTCTTTTTATCGCCTGAATAAGTGAGATTTCCTCACTGGCATTGCTGGCTGTAGGATTGATCATAAACACTACGGACTGCGTACAGAAATGTTCCTTGCATATCATGACTGCAGGTCTTTCGTTTCTTAACCATGCAGTTTGTGTAGATGTGTGCCTGAGGGGATTATTGTGTTGTCAACTCTCAGGTCCTCTTCTCAAACCTGTACACAAAGTTTCATTTTTTTGTGCTTTATGCGACTAAAGTAAACCAGCCATTTTGTGGACCATTCCTGCTGGCTTTCAAAGGCTACTTGAAGCCATTTTTTATTAGTATAGTCGTCATCAACTTTGCATCATTCGAAGCATTATCATTCATTTTATATATGGTTTTCTAAGGTCTTTCTCATTACCTCTCGATTACCGTACGCTGTAGTTTAAGGCATCCTGTCAATCACCTTTTCTAATATCGGCATAAAATTAGGTGCCTTACAAATGCCTGGAATTTTCAGCTTCTAGTATTCTGCATATCAGTATAATTAGCTTGTTTATGGTGTCATATATTTGCTCTCTCTCTCTCTCTCTCTCTCTCTCTCTCTCTCTCTCTCTCTCTCTCTCTCTCTCTCTCTCTCTCTCTCTCTCTCTCTCTCTCTCTCTCTCTCTCTCTCTCCTTAGGGTTAGGTTAGGTAATGTTTGTCAGGTAACAGGACAAGTGTTTCCTGACAAGCCGCTGGAGCTTTTGGTCATCTGACCGAGGCCTTCCACTGGCTTACGGGTCCACCCGCTTAAAAATTAAGGTGATAATTATAACCATTTTTATTTTTCTCTCTCCTTTTTAACCCTTTTTCGTCCTTCCTGTTGATGTACTGTTTATAAGCCCAAGTTTAATTTATATGAATTATAGTAAATTCACTAGCTTCTGAAGCAGAGCAAACTAATTTGTATATAATCACGTATAAACAGAACTAAAGAAATAAAAGATCCTCTGACGATGTGTTCTGCCATTGATCAAATGATCAACGTTTCTATACGTTTCTTCTGATATCGGTTGGAGGAATCACATACATCAAATTTTACCACTATGAGAAAATGGGTGGGTATCCAACACAGTGCTGCAAGTCTACGTTACCGTCAAGCCTTTGTTTACTTTGTACAATTTTTTTCAAGTTTCCCTTTATCATTCTCTTAGTCTTGTTCTTTCCCTTTTTTCTTTACTCTTTATTTCTTAATGTTATAACTACAGGTCAAGTCGTGCGTATGTATCTAGGATTAAACATGCTTTTGGTATAGAATGTGTTTATAAATTAATATTTTTTTTAGCACAAGTCTTTGGAGGTATATCTAGGTACAGGCGGGCCTCGCTTTACAGCAATTTACTTTACGGTGTTTCGCTAATGCAGCGGTTTTCAATTATACCCATTCATCATTTATTCAACCTTTCTACAATAAATATATTATGAGCCCAGAGGAGGGTGTCCAAGTAACGTCTGTAATAATGTTGTAATAATGTTGGTCAAATTGTAATAATGTTGGTAAAATTACGGACAATATGTTAGGTAAAAGGACACAATTGCAATTAATAAAACATTTTATTGAGGCAACACTTCGCTTTTTAAGAGCTTTGTCAGGAACGAAAATATTTTAAGGTAAGTAATGTGTGTACTGTATATGCATTTTCAAGGCTTAACTCTGTTACTCACTTAATATGCGATAGTGTAAACATATTATTAGGCATTTAAGAAAAAAAGGCTACGTTTCACTTTACAACGATTTTCTCTTGCAGCAGTAACCCGGAACCTAACCTACTGTATAAGCGGGGTCCTCCCATACTGGTAAAGGCTTCTGCAACTCTTTTGTTAGACAACCTTTTAACATGACCTACTCTTACTAGTGGGCCACACTCACCTGTGGCCTCATAACCCAGCTGCAACGCCTCATTTCTGCTCATTTCTGGATGCACTTTCCTGTTTTTAGGCTGAGACACTGATATGTCTGTCAGTCTTGATAAAAATTAAGGCTGGGAGACAGATCACTTCAAAATTACTTTTACTCTCACTCCACTGTGATATTTGCCTGTATTCGACTGAAGAAATCTGCTGTATCAGCAATATGTGTTTCAAATACGTATTTTTCACTGGCTTTTCTACTCCCTTATTGTAGCATATGGCTGCATCAAAGTAGGATGTTTTATTTGCTACGTAGCATTTTAAATATTTATATATCTAATTATTCTTTTGGTTTCCAATAACAATTTCACAGTTATTTATTTTAAAATTATCTGTTGCCACCGTTTTATTCAGGGCTGTCACCCATTATTCTTATCGCAAAGGGTTTTTCTAACATCCAACGTATTTCTATTCCTAGTCCACAGTTTGGCTTGGATCAAGCAACCGTGCAAGGCTAGGAAGGCACACGTTGTAGTTCCTGCTACAGTGAAGTGGTCCTACTTAGTTTGTGTGTTGACCAGTTGATTAAGTAATGGTCCAAGTCGGACCGAAACGCCATTAGTTTCTTCTATGTGCGGGTTATTTTGTGTAGTGCACAGAGACCTAGGTACTAAGTGACCATTGTGAGTGGCATCCTGAAGTCCTCGGGATGATATCTTGACTTTAGTCTCGACTGAAGTCATAACTCTAAAATGAACTGAGGTAAATAGACAATGGCAAAAAGCCGAAAAAGTTGAAATAAAGGCATTGGAAGCAGAGGTCCTTTTAAATTCAAACGTTTCACTCATGGCTGGGTATTGGTGACACGTTTTATTGAAAGAAGATTCGCTGTTATCAGTGTCTTCATTTCCATGAGTCGAGATACTGTAACAGTTCAACTGTAAATTTGATGAGGAACGATAAAAAATGATTGAGTTCTTGAATGAGTGAATGCTAGTGTACATGAGCTGCTGAGTAACCAACTAACCCACCAACCAACTAACCCACCAAAATTATCGTCGGTGTGGGTTAAATTAATCCCACCCTTGCAATACTGGCACAATATATCTTGTTGTAGGTAGTTCATTCATTCGTTACACTCAAGCGTTGCACATCCCCCTCTCTCACTTAATTCTTTGTCAAACTCTCAACCATACATACACTAATGTATACGGGGGATATAGAAAGGTAAGGGGTTTTATACAAAGGTATTGGGGTTATACACAGAAATATTGGTATACAAAGGCATACGAATGTATATGGAAATATAGCAGTTGTATAATTTTTATATCAGCGATATATGTGCAAGCCAGAATGGACATACGTATAATTAGCTTTAAAGAGGAGCATAGACTGTAAGTTGCGGATTTTCACTTATTTTTTCTGGATGCAGATTACATATAAATAGTTTTAGTGTTTTCGTTTGATGGTGATGATGATGATGATAATAATAATAATAAATAATAATAATAATAATAATAATAATAATAATAATAATAATAATAATAATAATAATAATAATAATAATAATAATAATAATAATAACAATAATAATAATAAAAATAATATTAATAATTCTAAATATTTATCCTCGTAGAAAAAATATTGTTTCCTTTGTTCAAATTAATTTTTTTTTTAATTTTAAAACTATTTTTGATGCTTGCTGTGTTTAACTGGATATTAAAAGAAAAAACTTTCCTAATGTAGAGTTGAATTCCTTTTATCAAATGTCAATATTTGTGCTAGGTCACTTCTCGATGCTCGTTGGGCTAAGCTGAATAAAATTCCTTACTCTAAATGTATCCAAGAGAGGACGGGGGAGAGGAAATACATTGGTGGAAAAAGAGGCTTGTGATCCGAGGAAATGAATTGCGTAGTATTTTCCCGGGCGATGTTTGACACCAGATTAATTAGCGCTTCTCTATGAATATAATAATACTCGTAATATATGGTAAACGGGATTCAAATGATTTGGTTTTTATTCTGGCGGTGATTGTGACCGCTGGCCGCTGGACACTCTCCAGTTTTCAATAATCTTCCTTAATTAAAGATGATGACCAAAACCGAACGAAATATTCTTGAAAATAACGCATCAAACTTTCTCTGAGCGAAACATTGAGGATCTTCCACTGTAAAACCTGAGATGATTATTGTTCTTACTGACTCTTTATATTGCTGTTTGACCTTACATTATTTTTTTAATTACCACCAGGTCTCTATTTGTTTTCATTCAAAGAAGGCACTTCCCTCATGAGGTCAAGGGCTCTTGATCCAAGCAGTTGGGACTACCCTCCCCATATATGGTCACAAAACATCACCTCACATTCCCCAGACGCTGCACTACTCCTGTGGGTTTAGCGCTTCCTCATGAATAGAAAACTAACCAGCCTTCGATTTTTTTTCATTAGAAATATCAACAATGATATTTATTTGCAGTCGTTTGTGGCATATTAACAATTACATCTGCATACAAAGCTTGACTCTCAGATGTATTCCTAGAACTGGATCCTGCCGCACCAGGTAATGTTGATAGTGTATTTGTCTCGCGATTATTGAACGGAGGATCGAGCCTCCACCTATCTTTGTTACGTCGAATGACTGCGCAGGATATTAGAGCTTCACGTAATTGTGAACAAATAAATAAATTCTTTCCTCGTTTTATGAATATATGTTTATAAGTTTTATATTTTATACAAGATTTTTAGTGTGAACATCGTTAATGCACTACTGAATTAATAATTAGAGTGATTTAGCTGTTGTATTTGTAACTGATACTCTGTTTAACTTTTGGGTTTATTACGAGCGGAAGTTATCGGTGGTTGTCGTGGTGGTTAAGGGTTGTGGTGAGGGGGGTGGTTGTTGTGGTAGTTGTGATCATGGGGTTGTGGATGTGATGAAGACGTGGTTGAAGTGCTGAGGTGGCAACTGAAGTGCTGAGGTGGTAATTGAAGTGCTGAGGTTGCGGCTGTGGTGCTGAGGTAGTTGAGGTGCCATGATAGTGATTGTGGTACTAAGGTGGTTGAGGTGCCATGATAATGACTGTGGTACTAAGGTGGTTGAGGTGCCATGATAGTGACTGTGGTACTGAGGTGGTTGAGGTGACATGGTTGTGACTGTGGTACTGAGGTGGTTGAGGTGCCGTGGGTAGTGACTGTGGTACTGAGGGAGATGAGGTGCCATGGTAGTGATTGTGGGACTGAGATGGTGGTTGTGATGTTGGACTAATAGTTGTGGTGTTGGAGTAATGAGTGTGATGCCAAGGTGCTGGTTGTGGGGCTGCTGAGAAGTGACTGTGGTATTGAGGTGGTGATTGTAATGGTAATGTGTTGATTCTGGGGCTGATGTGGTGGTTGTGGTGTTGAAGGGGCGATTGTGACTGTGAGGTGATTATAGTACTGAGGTAGTGACTGTGGTGTTGTGGTGGTAACTGAAGTGCTGAGGTGGCAATTACAGTGCTGAGGTGGTGATTGTGA
The DNA here is from genome assembly GCF_026875155.1 of Cherax quadricarinatus. Taxonomy (NCBI): domain Eukaryota; kingdom Metazoa; phylum Arthropoda; class Malacostraca; order Decapoda; family Parastacidae; genus Cherax; species Cherax quadricarinatus. The sequence goes on from NC_069400.1 coordinate 25,501,861, forward strand.
TGCTGAGGTGGTGTTGGTGGCCTTGTTCACAACACACATACACGTTATACGCAGGAAATACATTACCTTGATCTCAACATACACTCACTAAATTCGTATACCTTGTACACTACATGCTCTGAGTAATCCTCAGTAATGCTGTTCAAATACCAATACTAATATGTCATCATCCTCTGCTTGTGCTGCTATTGCTGCTTCTACTGATACTGCTGCTCTCCTGCTACTGCTGCTACTGTTAATGCTCCTGATGTTGCTGATGCTGGTATTTCTGTTGTTCTCCTTTGCATTACTGGTATTGCTAATGCTGCTGATGTTGCTGTGGTTGCTGCTGCTCGTGCTTCTATTCTCGACTGCTGCACTGCTGGTACAGCTGCTAAAAGTGATGTTGCTGCTGTTATTGTTGCCCGCTGCACGGTTGGCGGTGCTGCAGCTGCTGTTGCCTCATCTCTAATCACTGTTGCAAGAACTATGGTCTGTCGCTAACAGTGTTTAGTTAATCTTTGTTACACATCGTTGCTATAACTCTCAAGAAAGGTTCCTAGACGATGGAGAGTGAGTTGTAATCCGAGGAATTGGACCTATCCTCCCCTTCCTTGGATTGAAATTGAATGCCTCCCATTTTTTGGCAATATATGGGCCCGACGGGTTCGGTTATCCCTCATGAATTTAACAATATTTGGCTAAAAATGCTGAGTGTTTTGTCGTTAGTAATGTCATTTCCAGTGTTTGTTATACACTGTGGTATCTGCTGTATACTGCTGTGTTGTATCTGCTGTATACTGCTGTGTTGTATCTGCTGTATACTGCTGTGTTGTATCTGCTGTATACTGCTGTGTTGTATCTGCTGTATACTGCTGTGTTGTATCTGCTGTATACTGCTGTGTTGTATCTGCTGTGTACTGCTGTGTTGTATCTGCTGTGTACTGCTGTTGTATCCGTTGTATACTGTTGTCTTGTATCTGCTGTATACTGCTGCACTGTATCTGTTGTATACTACTATGATGTATTTGTTGTATACTGCTGTGTTGTCTCCGTTGTACAACGGTGGACAAACGATGTTAAAATAGCAGCTTTTTTGGCTAGCTGAAGTCGTCAGCAATGTAATCCTCCTCATGTACCATTATTGTTGTTTGGATTATATTTACATGGGTCATTCTGTGCAAAGGGTGGCAGGAAGCTCTTCTCTAGCAGCTAAACCTTCCCTTTAATTTTATTATATTGCGCCATAAGAGGGATAGCATGAATGGTGAGGGGAAGGATTGGGGTTGGATATAGCAGCGAAGAAAGTGAGGAATGAGACATGTGCAGTATCTGGGCATCTCTTTATGAAGACGTTTCACCAACAGGAAGGTTATCTAGTGAAGCGTCACTGGATAGCGAAACGTCTCCGTAAATATAACTCAGGTAATGCGCTTGTGTCATATTTATTAATCAGTCGGTACTGTATACCTTTAATAAAGTGAAAAAGGCTGTGGGTAGACAGGAAAAGAAAAGTTAGATGCCCTGACTATCTCCCGTGGGTTATGGAGATGTTTTTTTTTTTAAAGCATTCTCCTGAAATTCATGTTCCATCAACCTTAACTGTTAATGATTAGGATCAGTACAAAAATATGTTAGTGGAACTAATTCTCTTTTGAATTGCCTTTCATGCAATTTTTCTGAACAGAATTTTCTCGCGTTTAAGTGTGTTGTGACTTCATTGATTGGCACTATAGTTTTCGACAGTATTTGTGTCACTGGTTTTCAAACCGAGTGCTAAGTGTTGTGTCATGTTGTCATCAATGCTTTAGTAGACACTGAGATGAGAGGTAACAAAGCCTGCTCTTACGCAGTAACTGATGTTATTATTGCTACTGCGTTTGTCGTTGTTACTGAGGTTCAGTTCAGCTTCCTGCGGGTTACGGCGCGTTACTTCAGTATATTACGCTTACAGCGGTTTACCGCGGTTACTACAAAAAAAATATATATTCTGTAACCTGAATCGAAATCAAAGATACATAATAACTTGATTATTTTATAATTATTATTATTATATATTCACGGAAAAGCTCTAAACTCATAGGCATGATACATTGCTGTATAATGAATGCAGTCTGGTTTAATGACAATAGAAGGAGATACCTATTGTCCATTTCAACAAAATATATCTACACTGTGAGCAACTATCTTGCAGGAAAAAAGTATTTAGTGATATTCAACTTAAAATACCCAGAACATCTCACGCGGATTATTATGGGGAGCGCTAAACCCGTAGGGAATTCAGTACGCGGAGAGGGCTGCTGCCACTGCACTTAGAACCGTTACTGCGGTTACTACAGTTACTGCAGTTACAGACAATACTGCGGTTACTATACCTGCTGCGGTTACAGTCAATACAGCGTGTATTAAGATTACATTTACTGCAATTACAGTCACTACTACAATTACTGCAGTCACAGTCACTATTGCGGTTACAATCACTTCTGCTTTTACTGCAGCTGCGACGGTTACAGTCACTACTGCGCTTACTACAGTTATTGTGGCTATAGTCATTACTGCACTTACAGTTACTGCGGTTGCAGTCACTACCGAGATTTCTATAATTACTAAGGTTAGTTAAGTCAGCGATGGTAATATACCTACCATAACAATATCTCTAGATTGGTTAGATAAATCAAGTCAACGTTGCTTCGCTAACAATTGCTCGTCAATCTGAGAATAGAAAAATGTGAAAAAAAAAAAAAAAATCTCGCTCCTTTGCGTCAAACTCATTATTGGTGGAATTTTTACGATCTATGCTTAATTGGCTTTTAGATTAATTGGAGCAATCTAAAGCTGATTTCACTTAAAATTATGACTGGTGATTAAATACAGTTTGACGAGAGAAGATTATCTTCGGTAATTATCTTCGCATCTTTGCTTGTTAATTTTTGTGATAATTTCTCACCAAGAGTGAACTAGTTTGGCACGCTAAGGGTGTTAGTGCACAAACATGTAGTGTACCAGGTGGAGGGAGTGACTGGTGTGAGGGGGGAGTGACTGGTGTGAGGGGGGAGTGACTAGTGTATGTGGAGGGAGTGACTGGTGTATGCGTGTAGAGAGTGACTGGTATGTTCAGAGTGACTGGTATGTGGAGAGAATGGAGTGACAGAGTGACTGATGCGAGAGAGTGAATAGTATGTGGGAATAACATTTGGAAGAGTGACTGGTGTGTGTGTGTGTGTGTGTGTGTATGTGTGTGTATGTGTGTGTGTGTTTGTGTATGTGTGTGTATGTGTGTGTATGTGTGTGTATGTGTGTGTGTGTATGTGTGTGTATGTGTGTGTGAGTGTATGTATGTGTATGTGTGTGTGTGTGTAGTTGTGTATGTGTGTGTGTGTGTGTATGTGTGTGTGTGTGGAGGAAGTGACGAGTATACAGGGAGTGATCTGAATATGTGAAGGGAATCACTAGAGGAAACCGTACCACGGGAGGGGATTGAACTCGTGGCAAGTAAGTGAATAGTGTGGAAGAAATTTTTAGTGTATAAAACAATGCATAGAACGCATAAAATACAACATCCAGCAAGTGAACTTTGAACCCAGGTTGGGTATAGGTTGTATGAATGTATGATGGCAGTCTCACGATAGACTATGTGACTTTTGCTTTATATATATATATAGGTTGGTAAACAGCAACCGCCCAGGGAGGTACTACCGTCCTGCCAAGTGAGTGTACAATGAAAACTTGTAATTGTTTTACATGATGGTAGGATTGCTGGTGTCTTTTGTCTGTCTCATAAACATGCAAGATTTCAGGTACGTCTTGCTACTTCTACTTGCACTTAGGTCACACCACACATACATGTACAAGCATATATATACACACGCCCCTCTGGGTATTCTTCTATTTTCTTTCTAGTTCTTGTTCCTGTTTATTTCCTCTTATCTCCATGGGGAAGTGGAACATAATTCTTCCTCCGTAAGCCATGCGTGTTGTAAGAGGCGACTAAAATGCAGGGAGGGAGGGGCTAGTAACCCCTTCTCCCGTTTTTCTTTTTGGGCCACCCTGCCTTGGTGGGATACAGCCGGTGTGTTGAAAGAAAGAAGCTATATATATATATATATATATATATATATATATATATATATATATATATATATATATATATATATATATATATATATATATATATATATATATAATATGTGTGTGTGTGTGTGTGTACTCACCTAGTTGGGGTTGCAATGGGTCGGAATCCAAGCTCCTGGCCCCGCCTCTTCACTGGTCGCTACTAGGTCACCCTCCCTGAACCGTGAGCTTTATCATCCCTCTTCTTAAAGCTTCCCAAACTATTCCACTTCCTGACTACTCTGTGGCTGAAGAAGTACTTCCTAACATCCCTGAGATGTGTGTGTGTGTGTGTGTGTGTGTGTGTGTGTGTGTGGTGTGGTGTGTGTGTGTGTGTGTGTGTGTGTGTGAGTGTGTGTGTGAGTGTGTGTGTGTGTGTGTGTGTGTGTGTGTGTGTGTGTGTGTGTGTGTGTGTGTGTGTGTGTGTGTGTGTGTGTGTGCAGAACAACCACTGTAAAAGAAAAGCGAAATTAGAAGCACTTTCGTGACTTCTCACATTATCAAGGAACTATAAAGAAAAACATGAACAGGAAGGCATACAAGGGCAAGACTACACCTCACAGTCGCGTCACAACACCCGACTCTGTGAAACACAACTGATACTCTAACCAAGAATTAAGATTTTTTTGTCTAATGTATCATTAAATTCTTCCCATATTTTATTAATTATAATGAATCCTGTTTATATAAACCAAAAGAAATATTCATATTATTTTCAAAACTGCTTTTTATGAAACATGATTCTATTATATTCCTGTCGACCGTGGACTTACTTGATACTACTTTCTCAGCCGTATGAAAATGAATTAGATGGTTAAAATCTCTCAGTTCCCAGTTGTAATGCTATATTTATGTTGTAATCTTAGTTCAAGACTTTTACCAGTTTGTCTTTATTTTACATGGAATCTTATAGACACACCTGTCAGCATTTTGGGGAGATTTTTATCAAAAGATTTTTTTTACTGTATGAAGATTTTTAAATACAACTTTGATATTAAAAGTCTTAAAAAGAGACGGCATATCATCTAACTTTTCATGGTAAGGAAGAATCAGCATAGTTGATATGTTAATATGCATTTAAATATCTTCATACAGTAAAAATCTTTTGATATAAAATTCCCCCGAAAATGCTGACGGGTGTGTCTATAAAATTCCTTGTAAAATATGTGGTAAAGTTTATTGCGGTCAAACTGGTAAAAGTCGTGAACTAAGATTAAGACAACGTATATTTAGCATTAGAACTGGAAAAGATTCTAATGCTCTGTTTATTCATGTGAGAGATTTTAACCGTCCGATTGATTTTCATACTGATGAGAAAGTTGTATCAAGCAAGTCAATGGTCGACAGGAGTATAATAGAATCATGATTCATAAAAAAAGTAGTTTTGAAAATAATATGATTATTTCTTTTGGTTTATGTAAATTATAATTAATAAAATTTGGGAAGAATTAAATGATACATTAGACAAAAAAAATCTTAATTCTTGTGTAGAGCATCAGTTGTGTTTCACAGAGTCGGTTTTTATGACGCGACTGTGAGGTGTAGTCTTGCCCTTATATACCTTCCTATTGATGTTTTTCCTTATAGTTCCTTGATAATGTGAGAAGTCACGAAAGCGCTTGTAATTTCGCTTTCCTTTCACAGTGGTTGTTATATACATACATACATATATATATATATATATATATATATATATATATATATATATATATATATATATATATATATATATATATATATATATATTACATATATATATATATAAATATTTTCAACAAGTCGGCCGTCTCCCACCGAGGCAGGGTGACCCAAAGAGAAAGAAAATCCCCAAAAAGAAAATACTTTCATCATCATTCAACACTTTCACCACACTCACACATAATCACTGTTTTTGCAGAGGTGCTCAGAATACAACAGTTTAGAAGTATATACGTATAAAAATAAATAATATATCTCTTAAAACTGCCAATATCTCAAACCCCTCCTTTAGAGTGCAGGCATTGTACTTCCCATTTCCAGGACTCAAGTCCGGTTATATAAAATAACCGGTTTCCCTGAATCCCTTCACTAAATATTACCCTGCTCACACCCCAACAGATCGTCAGGTCCCAAATACCATTTGTCTCCATTCACTCCTATCTAACACGCTCACGCACGCTTGCTGGAAGTCCAAACCCCTCGCCCGCAACACCTCCTTTTCCCCTTCCCTCCAACCTTTTCGAGGACGACCCCTACCCCGCCTTCCTTCCCCTACAGATTTATACGCTCTCCATGTCATTCTACTTTGATCCATTCTCTCTAAATGACCAAACCACCTCAACAAACCCTCTTCAGCCCTCTGATTATTAAATTCTTCCCAAATTCTGTTATTTATAAATGGATCTAATTTATATAAACCAAAGGAAATATTCATATTATTGTCAAAACTGCTTTTTATGAAACAAGATTCAATTATATTCCTGTCGACCATAGACTTGCTTGATACTACTTTCTCAACTTTTTGAAAATCAATTGGATGGTTAAAATCTCTTACATGAATAAATAGAGCATTGGAATCTTGTCCAGTTCTAATGCTATATTTATGTTGTTTTAATCTTAGTTCGAGATTTTTTACCATTTTGACCAGTTTGCGATAAAGTTTATTACGGTCAAACTGGTAAAAATCTCGAACTAAGATTAAAACAACATAAATATAGCATTAGAACTGGACAAGATTCCAATGCTCTATTTATTCATGTAAGAGATTTTAACCATCCAATTGATTTTCAAAAAGTTGAGAAAGTAGTATCAAGCAAGTCTATGGTCGACAGGAATATAATTGAATCTTGTTTCATAAAAAGCAGTTTTGACAATAATATGAATATTTCCTTTGGTTTATATAAATTAGATCCATTTATAAATAATAGAATTTGGGAAGAATTTAATAATACATTGGACAAATAATAATTTTTTAAATTTCTTATTTCTTGAGTAGAATAGTTTGTTGGTGGGTTGTATGAAGGACCTGTCTAGTTCGGTCAGCGGGCCTGCTGTCTCGCGTTTCGTTGTTGTGGGATCTGATAGTGAGGTGTGGGCTCCCCCTTTATATACCTTCCTTTGATGCTTTCCTTTCATTGTTCCTTGATAATGTGAGTATTCACGAAAGCGCTTGGAATTTCTCTATTCTTTCACAGTGGTTGTTTTGCATATTCTGAAATCACCTGTTTACTGTGAACTTATTGCATATATATATATATATATATATATATATATATTTATATATATATATATATATATATATATATATATATATATATATATATATACAAGCATATATATACACACTCTTCTAGGTAGTAGGTTGGTAGACAGCAACCACCCAGGGAGGTACTACCGTCCTGCCAAGTGAGTGTAAAACGGAAGCCTGTAATTGTTTTACATGATGGTAGGATTGCTGGTGTCCATTTTTCTGTCTCATGAACATGCAAGGTTTCAGGTACGTCTTGCTACTTCTGCTTACACTTAGATCACACTACACATACATGTACAAACATATATATACACACCCCTCTGGGTTTTCTTCTATTTTCTTACTTGATCTTGTTCTTGTTTATTTCCTCTTATTTCCATGGGGAAGTGGAACAGAATTCTTCCTCCGTAAGCTATGCGTGTCGTAAGAGGCGACTAAAATGCCGGGAGCAAGGGGCTAGTAACCCCTTCTCCTGTATATATTACTAAATTTAAAAGGAGAAACTTTCGTTTGTCCTTTTGGGTCACCCCACCTCAGTGGGATACGGCTGGTGCGTTGAAAGAAAGAAAGATATATATATATATATATATAATATATATATATATATATATATATATATATATATATATATATATTATATATATATATATATATATATGCAAGTAATTCGCAAGAGCAGGCGAAATATAAACAAACTCTGATCTCTGGCTGAAGGAGACTCGAACCTACGAACCTTGGAACAAGGTACGCAGTGCTTTACCAATCTACCCACACTGGGCCAATACCTTGGAGTCCAGCTTGCGCTAGACTTTGACCCAAGGCAGCCAGCTTCCAGGGAGAAGGCTTACAGCTTTTCATCTCATCCCCTGCATGCATCAGCCTTACTAGAGATATTAACAATGCAAGTAATTCGCAAGAGCAGGCGAAATATAAACAAACACTGATCTCTGGCTGAAGGAGATTCGAACCTACGAACCTTGGAACAAGGTACGCAGTGCTTTACCAATCTACCCACACTGGGCCAATACCTTGGAGTCCAGCTTGCGCTAGACTTTGACCCAAGGCAGCCAGCTTCCAGGGAGAAGGCTTACAGCTTTTCATCTCATCCCCTGCATGCATCAGCCTTTCTAGAGATATTAACAATGCAAGTAATTCGCAAGAGCAGGCGAAATATAAACAAACACGGTTTGTTTATATTTCATGAACTCAGAAGGATAAAGGCAGTTCAATATCCTTGAATCAAGAGCTCATCACCAGCATGAAGACACATACCATTAGAGGTCACTCTACCTTGTATCTACCAATCGTAAAGAACTTCCGATCACTGGTGTGGACAATAACTATGGGCTGCACTATAGAACAACAGCCGTAAAACAAGTGGAGGGCAACTTCGGTGTTGTGCAACGGACGCGATGAAATGTAAACAGAGAGGCTGGCACTGAAGCAGTGTCTCTATGTTCAAAGTTTGGCTTCCACCGCCAGGCCAGCGAGTAATGTACGTTATATTTGATATTTCATGACACTTTATGTGTCATTGTTGTGCCTGAGTGTGACACTGTACGCGTCATTGTTCCTTATGAGTGTGACACTGCATGGGTCCTTGTTACATTTGAGTGTGACACTGTATGTGTCGTTGTAGCATCTGAGTGTAAGAAGGTATGTGTCGTTGCTGCGTTGTTACCAGTTTTTTCTCGCACTAAGATTTACTAAAGCATTACGAGTATGGAATGTCAAGCATAAATAAAAAGAATCTGAAAAGAGAGAAATATGTGCACTGGTTTCCAAGAGATACCCATGCAGTGACAACGAGATATACACATGCAGTGATAACGAGCGTTACCCGAGTAATGACTAGAGAAACAGGAAATATTATTTTCATCTCATTGTACTGAAAAAAATGGATTGAACTGGATTTTGTAAACAATGGAAACGAACTCCATATATTCTTTTAAGAGAAGATATGATAGGGTTAAAAGTGTAGAAACCAGTAAAGCCTGGGCTTTAACCAGTCCTCTCCCCGCAAACCCAAATCAGTGAGTAAACACGCAAGTAACATCCACAAAACCACCAACCACTGCCCTCCACGGTGCTCGCAACCAATCACGCTTTCACAGCTACGTCACCAGTCCTTCAGCACCACCTTAAACCCCCATTCACCTACTACTCAGTTCTACCCATTAAACTCTCCAATCCAGTACCCCAAAAATGTCTCCTCCCACCCACTACTCGCCATTTTCTCTGCAAGTTAACACCAATATTCTCATTAGATGGGGAAAACTTCATCCCTCCCTACACCTTTTCCATGGCTGACCATTCTACCCTTTTTTTCGACAAAGCGTAAATACAAGACTCAGCGTGTGGACAGTGCACGAGCATACAGTAGATGGGGAAACAACGAGTCGACAATTAACGAGTCGAACGACTTGATCGAGAAGAAACAACCAGCCATAAAATGAATCATATTTATTTAACATTTGCAAGTAATTACAGGAACGACTGAACTGAGGTTGAAAGGTGGGATAACTTTTTTATATATAACGATATTGGTACCATTGAGACGAAAATACAAAGCGGAACACTAGAAATACCTGGTAGTCAAAATAACAACTAATAACATCAAGCTTATCTATAACTTCCCAATCATCCCTCATTCCCCGTGGCGGTCCTCAACGATCGACGACGCAGCCCAGAATATAATGTATGCAACACAGCAGAAACGAAGGGAAGGTTCACGTTGCAGAACAAGCTTTCAGCGCAATAACAAACTGCTATGCACGGAGCTTTAGCATTTTAGTGTCAGACAGTGTTCCAGTAAAATCTTAGTCTGCAGCATGTGTCCTTTCTTCAGTATTGCCAGCATTACAGTGTGTTATTTGGATCCGCAGTAATAAGAAACACTGGAGAGAGGGCAGCACAAGTGGGAAACATGACTCAAGCAAAACTAATCAGAGATAACTTCAATCATAGAGACTGAGTAAAATTGAGATCCACACGGAAGACGTGGAGATGGGAGGGCAAAGGTCACGAACTCAATAATGCGGAATTTCCTAATCCAATAAGTTAGTGAATCAACAAGTGAGTTGAACGTGAAGAAGATTAGAACTTCCATCCAATGAGTAAAATATAAAAAAAGACAAATTAAAGCTATCCCATACATACAAACTATGGTTACTATACCCACTATAAACTTTGGCAATTCCTTAAAATTTAAAGCAAAATGAATAAGAACATCGTAAAAAATATAACAATCATGCGAAAGAACGACTATGACCGAATGAAAAAATGTCTGAGCGAGATATGAAGGAAGTGGATTTCACACACACAAAAAAAAAAAAAAAAAAAAAAATTGGGAAGGGACACGAAGACTCATGTCTATTCAGAAACACACAAGCAGCCTGTATATAGGGACACCGTGCTTCAACAGCCACGGTATCCCTATATAAAAAGTAAACGAGAACAGCTTGTAAAAGTATAGAATGAGCCCAACGCAATTAAGTCGAGATGTAACTACCCTCTAATAAAACGAAGGACTGAGTTTTTATGCTACTGAATGTGTGCTTATTAATAAAATAAAAATCATAATCTCATTTCCAAATGCATTCATACCAACCCAAGGGCCCATCTGCTAATTTCAAAAAAAAAAAAATAAAAAAAAAAAATGCAGAGAATTTTAAATAAAATATAACAGAGAAACGTGAACAAAAATTTTGTTGAAAACCCAGTGAAAAATCACTATATTTATTACTTTCTGGTCATTGTTTACTTTAGCTGCTCGGAGAAGTTGGGTCATAATTTATAGTTTACAGTGCATAATAATAAGTGGGTTTTGCAAAAGGCATTGTTTTCATGTACGCAAATTGTTGAAAAAGTTTTTTTTTCCAATATTTACAATAACTGCTGGGAATACTTTTAGTAAATTCTATAATAATAAAAGGGTTGTACATATACTTAAATTTTGTTCCCATGACTAAAAAAAGAATATATTTTTTTGTATAAAAACATTTGTTTAACTTAGAATTTAACTTTAAATTTAATATGACAAGCCTAATATTGTATCTTTTTTTATCATTGTGTTTATTCTTTATAATTACTTATAAGAATTTTATTTGATATGTGATGTGTTTCGAGGTCTTATAATGCATCATGGATAAATATGTTACCGTAGTGCATAAATATTTTCTGTATCAGACTGGGTTAAATTATATACCCTGAGGTTCGTAAGTTTGTTGAGTGTGTTGGATTAACACTCTTGGATCTCCTCATGGAGTTTATTGGCAGATTTTAGATATTATGATGGAGATTAATTGCAGATCTACTTCCTTAGGATTTTGAGTTTTAAATACTTTGCGGCTTGCGTGAATTGAGATGGAAGGAACAGGAGTTATGGGATAGAGGTGGAATAATTTTCTTGGATGGGGGGCAGTTACCGAAGCAAGCCTAGTTTCTATGTAATTATATCTAGCATCAAACCATTGTGAGTCGTTCAGCTGACGTGGTGGAGGTGTGAGTCACTGTCCGCTAATCACAGCAGAGAAACTTTAATCTTACAAGAAGACCTCGAAAATATATCAATTAAACTCCCTTTAAAAATCACAGACAAGACTTTGTGAGAGATGTTCAATTTTGAAGTTGCACGACGTAAGTTGTTGTGTTAGTCTGCCAGGCGACTCACTCGTACATTACGCTGAAGAGGACCTCATTCGGAGGTCGAAATATACAGCTAATCTATTTCATTGTCAACATGTGGGTTTTGCTGCAAGATTAAATAAGCTTAAAGAATTCTGTTTTTTTTTTTTTTTTTTTTTTTTTTCTAGAAGATGATGTCCCAGAGAACATATTTTGTTTCCAGTATTATATACAACACAGTAGATAACTATGGGAAATTCTTTAACAACAAAAAAAAAAAATAGCTGTTGCATGCTGGGTTAGCATGTTTATATAATAATGAAGTATATTACTCCCTACCCTCACCCTCTCGTACCACTTACCCCCCCCCTCCTCCTCCTCCTCCTCCTCCTCCTCCTCCTCTCTACTTATTAGTCTCCCTCCTCTCTTTACCTGTTCCCTCGTCTACCCCCTTCTTTCCCTACCTCTGTTCCCAGGCCTTTTCTCCCCCCTTCATGCCAATATTTCTACACTAGGCACTTTCAGGTACATGTAATCACCAATGATTAAGTATACACGCAATTACCAGATGCAACCCCACACGCACGATCAGTATTCCGTAATATTGTACACCTCATGGTGTTCTCGCCCCCACCTCTTTCTCATTCACTCACTCACTCTCTCTCTGTTGTATGTACTCACCTAATTGCTGTTGCAGGGGTCGATTCACAGCTCATGACATACCCCTCCCTACAAAACGCTCACCCTCTCCTAACACCTACCCCTCAAAAAAAAAAAAAAACCTACCCCTCCTCCTTTACTTATTAGTGTGTGTGTGTGTGTGTGTGTGTGTGTGTGCGTGTGTGTGTGTGTGTGTGTGTGTGTGTGTGTGTGTGTGTGTGTGTGTGTGTGTGTGTGTGTGTGTGTGTGTGTGTGTGTGTGTGTGTGTGTGTGTGTGTGTGTGTGTGTGTGTGTATGTGTGTGTGTGTGTGTGTGTGTGTGTGTGTGTGTGTGTGTGTGTGTGTGCGTACGTGCGTACGTTTGTTCATAACAGGAAATCTTTCTGTTATATAATGATGCTAAATAAGTGGAAAAATGGGAAGAGAAGACCCGAGACGGAATATAGCTTGAGAAGCGAGAAAATACAAATATTGCCCAAGGATCAAGATTCATGAATAAACATCTGAACATCACACCCATCATGTCACAAAGGTGCCAATAACACGTATAACATCTGCAGCATACACAAGGGCAGCTAATTTCAGAACTGCCTTCGGGAACTTCAATAAAGAAACTCTTAGAACTCTTTTCGCAACATATGTCAGACTAGTCAGGGAGTTTGCAGCACCCGCAGGGACCTCCAACAGTTAAAGCATGTACAAAAAAAAATTGAAAATGTCCAGAGGTTTCCAACCAGACTTCTTCCAAAGCTAAGGGAATTGACTCATGGGTAGAATCTACAAGAACTGAATACATCGACGTTAGAAGAAAGAAGAACTAGGGAAGGCATGGTTGTGGTACACGATGCTCTAAGGATTTAACAGGACAGAGAGGGATAGACGTTTTTGGAGCATAAGGCGATGGGAAGAACGGTCATAGATGTAAGTTAAAGATACAGATGACCCACAGGGATGTTAAAAAAATTTTTTCAGCATATGGGTGATAAGTCGAATGAGCAAGACGACGAAAAGGTGCACCCAAACTCGACAGTCACAAGTTTAGTATGATATGGTCAATGAAGCTAATAACCAGAATCCAGAGTACCGAAGGTTGCTAAGTGGAAGAGCCAAGACCTAAGATTCGACCCCCTGAAACACAACTGAGTACACATACACACACACACACACACACACACACACACACACACACACACACACACACACACACACACACACACACACACACACACACACACACACACACACACGCATATACAACAGGCCTAGTGTCTAATCGACATAAGACTAGGACAAAATTGTAACTAATACAGAGGAGATATGACTCAACCCCTGCAACTACAATTAGGCTAGTACAATTAGGTGAGTACACACACACACGCCTGAGGCTTAGGTGCACATCATCAGAATAACTTATGCAGCAAATGCACATCTGGCAAATTTAAGGCTAACCCAGAACACTGTATTCAGTTTACGTGAGGCCTCTGTTGGAGTATGCAACACCAGTATGAAACCAACTTACCGAATATGTCAAGAAGCTGGAGAGAAAGTGCAGAGGAGAGATTGACATTAGAGGCAAGAAGACTCAGAGATATGGCAACAATGTACTAAATACAAAGAAGAATTGACAGGGTGGACGATGACAGATTGTTCATGAGACGGTCAACAGGAACATAAAAGAACAGGTATGTTAGAAAGTACGTATTTCTTCAGTTTTATAGTGGTCAGGAAGCTCAACGACCTGGACAGAAGAGTGATAGAGGCACGATCCATATATAGCCTTAAGAAAAGGTACAGTACGGCTCTCGAAGATAGGACAGAGTAAACCTAGTATCGATCCCTGCAACCAAATATAGGTGAGCACACACGCAAGCACGTATGCACACACACACCACACACACACACACACACACACACATGCAGACACACACATGCAGACACACGCATGCAGACACACACACATGCACACACACACACACGCATGCGCACACACACACACACATGCAGACACACACACACATACACACACATGCACACACACACACACACGCATGCGCTCTCTCTCTCACACACACACACACACGCATGCGCGCACACACACCTACGGATAGCGTTCCGATACCTCAGTAAGGAGTCGTTCAAGACTCTGTGTACCATTTACGTCAGGCCCATACTGGAGTATGCAGCACCAGTTTGGAATCCACACCTAGTCAAGCACGTCAAGAAATTAGAGAAAGTGCAAAGGTTTGCAACAAGACTAGTCCCAGAGCTACGGGGATTGTCCTACGAAGAAAGGTTGAGGGAAATCGGCCTGACGACACTGGAGGCCAGGAGGGTCAGGGGAGACATGATAACGACATATAAAATACTGCGCGGAATAGACGAGGTGGACAAAGACGGGATGTTCCAGAGAAGGGACACAGACACAAGAGGTCACAATTGGAAGTTGAAGACTCAGATGAATCAAAGGGATGTTAGGAAGTATTTCTTCAGTCATAGAGTAGTCAAACCGTGGAATAGCCTAGAAAGTGAAGTAGTGGAGGCGGGAACCATACATAGTTTTAAGGCGAGGTATGAAAAAGCTCATGGAGCAGGGAGAGAGAGGACCTAGTAGCAATCAGTGAAGAGGCGGGGCCAGGAGCTATGAGTCGACCCCTGCAACCACAAATAGGTGAGTACAAATAGGTGAGTACACACAAACACGCATGCGCGCGCGCACACACACACACACACACACACTCAAGACCACACACAGACCAGTGTCACTGACATGTATAGTATGCAAAATCATGGAGAAGATTATCAGGAGAAGAGTGGTGGAACACCTAGAAAGGAACGATCTCATCAACAGCAGCCAACATGGTTTCAGGGACGGGAAATCCTGTGTCACAAACCTACTGGAGTTCTATGACATGGTGACAGCAGTAAGACAAGAGAGAGAGGGGTGGGTGGATTGCATTTTCTTGGACTGCAAGAAGGCGTTTGACACAGTTCCACACAAGAGATTGGTGCAAAAACTGGAGGACCAAGCAGGGATAACAGGGAAGGCACTACAATGGATCAGGGAATACTTGTCAGGAAGACAGCAGCGAGTCATGGTACGTGGCGAGGTGTCAGAGTGGGCACCTGTGACCAGCGGGGTCCCACAGGGGTCAGTCCTAGGACCAGTGCTGTTTCTGGTATTTGTGAACGACATGACGGAAGGAATAGACTCTGAGGTGTCCCTGTTTGCAGATGACGTGAAGTTGTTGAGAAGAATTCACTCGATCGAAGACCAGGCAGAACTACAAAGGGATCTGGACAGGCTGCAGACCTGGTCCAGCAATTGGCTCCTGGAGTTCAATCCCACCAAGTGCAAAGTCATGAAGATTGGGGAAGGGCAAAGAAGACCGCAGACGGAGTACAGTCTAGGGGCCAGAGACTACAAACCTCACTCAAGGAAAAAGATCATGGGGTGAGTATAACACCAGGCACATCTCCTGAAGCGCACATCAACCAAATAACTGCTGCAGCATATGGGCGCCTAGCAAACCTCGGAGCAGCATTCCGACATCTTAATAAGGAATCATTCAGGACCCTGTACACCGTGTACGTTAGGCCCATATTGGAGTATGCGGCACCAGTTTGGAACCCACACCTAGCCAAGCACGTGAAGAAACTAGAGAAAGTGCAAAGGTTTGCAACAAGACTAGTCCCAGAGCTAAGAGGTATGTCCTACGAGGAGAGGTTAAGGGAAATCAACTTGACGACACTGGAGGACAGGAGAGATAGGAGGGACATGATAACGACATACAAAATACTGAGAGGAATTGACAAGGTGGACAAAGACAGGATGTTCCAGAGATTGGACACAGTAACAAGGGGACACAGTTGGAAGCTGAAGACACAGATGAATCACAGGGATGTTAGGAAGTATTTCTTCAGCCACAGAGTAGTCAGTAACTGGAATAGTTTGGGAAGCGATGTAGTGGAGGCAGGATCCATACATAGCTTTAAGCAGAGGTACGATAAAGCTCATGGTTCAGGGAGAGTGACCTAGTAGCGACCAGTAAAGAGGCGGGGCCAGGAGCTCGGACTCGACCCCCGCAACCTCAACTAGGTGAGTACAACTAGGTGAGTACACAAGAGCTGTAACTCGACTCCTGCAACAACAACCAGGTAACTACACAGGTAAGTACAAAGGCAACCTTCAAATAATGGCATAAATATTTAATTAAACAGGCGCGTGTGTAGATACTCATGAATGTTGTACAACAACAAAAATATATCCACACCAGAGAACTGGCACTGCAGAGATAGTAGAAGAGATAGAGAAAATTTAAAACATAAATGATACAGCGTAAAGAAGCAAAATTGAAGGTTTGCCCGAGAAGCGACAAGTGATGAGCCATGAAGACATGATAAAGAGGATTTAAGCTGCTTAGCGTGCGACTCGACACCACGTTGAGCCCAGCAGCGAACGAGCAGTTTCCGAATTTATAATAAAGTTATTGAATTTGGTTACCTAATATTATATCACTGGTATTATGCCATATTATACACTAAAAAATGGCATTGTGTTACGATGTTATATTAATATATTAAATACTGAATACCTATAAAGTCGTGAGACTGAAGTCATGGAAGGAAACTGACACTCTAATGGAAGAACATATGCGGATTTTTTTTTTAAATTGTTGTGGTACAATGTTTTTGAGTGTGTTGCATGAAAGCCAGGAGGAAGCTGGAGACAGTTTTGAATAACAGTGTAACTGGAAAAGTATAAGAGAAAAATGAATAAAAGGAAGAAGGAGGAGTGAGTGATCCATTGCACGTTGTAATATTAAAGAGTTCAATGTTTTTGAACTCACAGCCTTGTTGACAGATTCAGCAGTAATTAAAGAAGAAATGTCACATATATAAAATACCATGTTTTCTGGCTAATACATAGGGCTAGAGTTACAACATTACCGCAAACGTATAGAAAATTCTCCTCTTAGTTATAAAACTGATTCTCTGTAAGCCTTCCTGAAGGAAAGACAGAGGAATCGATGACCAGGAGGACAGAAATAACACTTGGTTTCTTCCTAACTTCCCCCATCCAAGCACTTTTGATATATTTGTTACTTATTCTATTAAATCTATTTTAACTTTATCGTTACATTAAAAGCGAATTGAGAGACACGTCTGATTGTTCTTTTTATTGAAAGTCACCGTCAGTACTTTTTAGCTAGTGTCGGCAAAGCCATCAAAGGAAAATTTTCCTACACACCACCACACAAGAATACTTTATTTCCTAAAAGAGGGACTAAAGTATTTACTCGTCAAAATACTTATCCCTCTGTAGTTTTATATAGAGCGAAAGAAATACATCTCGGTATATACAAAGAGAAATGCTTCTCTGTGTACATACACAGAGAGATATATACCTATCTGTGTACATACATCGCATACTCTTGTAGCGAGAAAATTTATATAATTGCACTGGACCGCTTGACTCCCTCCAGTGAACATTGAGCGCTGTGAGCCCCGTCAATTGTCTGTTTGAAGCTGCACTCGCACTGTAACAAGAGCTTTGTACATGACTCTACCAACAGTTTCCCTTGAGTATGGAGTACCTGGACGTTGTGAGATCCTTATATCTTGAAACAGAAGCTATATCCCATTTCACTAATGAAAACTGATTACTACTTCTTTTTTCAGGCACTTTATGATTCTTTCTGAATAAGCGCTTCCCTATATATAAATACTACAACTACTACTATTAATATTAATAATAATAATAATAATAATAATAATAATAATAATAATAATAATAATAATAATAATAACAGCATCTAATGGTTAGAAACAATTTTCCTTGAATATCATTGACTAGCAACGCTTGAATGCTAGAAATGATTTTAGGTTGGCCTAGATCAATATAATTATTAGTTGTTAATAAAATTTAGCAAATTCCCAGCACTTTTCTTACAGTTTACATCCAGTTGTAATATTTTTTTCATGAACAACTGAGTTGTTAATGAAAAAAATATTACAACTGGTTCATATGAAAAATTTTCTGAAGGAGGATTTTCATCGATACCATGCCTAACCCTTCTAGGGTAGGGTAGGTGCCTGAGCCCGAGCCTTTAGCTCATAAGACTGTCATTCCCATTAGCCCCCTTGGGGCGGGGATGGCAGACCAGAGAGGCCTAGCTTGTGGCTAGGCCTGGGGACAGTTGGTCCCAAAGATGAGGAGGTACTTGTGCCTCCTCCCATTTGAGACTTAGGTCTCAGACACTCTCTAGAGAGGGAGCCAAGGCCGGGCCACCACTTGGAAAAGGCCCGGGCCGGGAGAATACCGGTTTATCTTTAATAATAATAATAATAAAAGAAGAAGGATCGAGCCTCCATCAATCTTTACACTGAATAACCCTCACGGGTTGAAAGCATTACGAAAATAAAATAAAAATTCATTATTGTTTTTATAGCTTTCTCCAAATTTAAATAATTTATCAATAAAAATTTTGAAATAAACAGGTATCATAAAATTGATGGTAGAGCGGTAGTTAATACGGTTTAATGCCTATCAACTACACGAGGGTCATTAAGGCTACATGTCACCTGTTTACCACAGCTAAGAATACTTTCATCCTTAAAATAGGGATTAAAGTAGACTCTCCATGTATAAACAGACATACATCTCTCGGTGTATATGAGAAACATAAACCTCTCGTTGTAATGCATATATCTTTTGGATGAGCAATGATTATCCCCAAGGCACTGTTCACTACCAGCTAAGCATACGTTAATCCCTGAAACAGTTATGAAAGTAGATTCACAGTGTATATACAGAGAGAGACATACACCTCTGTTTGTAATGTATATATCATCTGGATGAGCAATAATTATTCCCAAGGTGCTCACGCAGCACCTGCGGGGTAATCATATGAAGCCTCATGCATACTGTGTATTTTCGTCTAAATGCACAGAAAAGCGTGGTAAAAATCTTAGTAAAGACATTATATGATTCTGGCGAATTATCTCATAAATCGGTGTTTATTTTGAGTGAGCAGTGATGAATAAATGAATGCAAATGTGAGAAATGAGAGAAGTGATGGTGCAGCAAAAGCGGTATTCCCTGCCAGTGACTGGAGGATATAGTTGTTTGCTCTCTCAACAACACGTTCACAGTTGTGTTGGTGTCCAGCCTAACACAAACATGAACATGTTCTTGCCGACACACGGTCGGTCGTTCGGTCGGTCTCTCTCTCTCTCTCTCTCTCTCTCTCTCTCTCTCTCTCTCTCTCTCTCTCTCTCTCTCTCTCTCTCTCTCTCTCTCTCTCATCTCTCTCTCTCTCTCTCTCTCTCTCTCTCTCTCTCTCTCTCTCTCTCTCCTCTCTCTCTCTCTCTCTCTCCTCTCTCTCTCTCTCTCTCTCTCTCTCTCAAAATTTACGAGGAATGCACAAGTCTTCAATGGTTATCTTGCCCCACTCATATTCACTCTAACTTGATATTTCCAATTTGCTTTTCCGCAGTGCTAATCTGAAGGTTGATACTGATATATTCACAAGTCCGGTATTTTATTTGGTCAGTATTGTGTTATAGTCATGGGCTTGGAATTTTACCTGGTCAGTAATGTAATATAAACATACGCTAAATATTTTGGCTCGCCAGCACTGTGATACAGCCATAGGCCAAGTCCTACAATATTGTTATATTCCTGGTATTTAAAATAGGATGAATTGCTAATTTTGAGCATAATTTTGAGTTTTACATGTAATTGTTTGAAGTGTAAGTCTCTCTGCAGGAGGTCCTTGATGCCAGCAAAAGACGCTTGATCCAGTGAACTGGTGCTATTCTTCCTTTCCCTGAACTAATCCGATAATCTCCATTTTCCAGGCGTTGTATGTCTTTTGTATCCATTGTATCCTGTTCAAATAAGCCAGGCAAAAGCCTGTCACTTTTACATTGAGTCCTTCGTCTTACAGTCACTCTCCTGATTTTCAAGAGTCACATCCGGGATTGCCTTATTCACAACCATATTCAGCTTAATGTCGTTTTTTTCTTATTTATTCCGTCTCTGCGAGTTTCCTCAAAATAGGTGAACTAGAGCCTCCTACAGGCGTCCTAGTGACACTGGCCGTTTAGTTTCTCCCTCGTTCACAGCACCACTTCCTGCAACTTAACTCTAATACCATTGACCTCATCGCTCTAGGGCCGTGAGGTTGTGCTACACCTTGCTCCTGCATTCGTCACTCAACCTTGGTGGAGGACGGACATTGGCGCGGTTGAGCTAGCACCTGTTGGTAGCACTGAGCGATTTTCACAAAATGGCGCAGGCTATCAGGCGGAGAATCAACACTGTATGTATTGAGGTGTTGAAAGGAACGGTTTATCAAACCAGTGCTTCTGTTATGCTGCCTGCCATACTACGAGATACCTACTGCATCAACAACGACGATCTGTATGGTATTGCCTTAAACGGAGCTACAAGGATCTTTGTGAAATTCGTGACGGCTGCGACATATGACAAGATGGTGGAAAAATACCAAGACGTGTGTATGAAGGTTAATCCTGGTTTAAAAGTACGACTGAGGGACGTTTCCAGGTATTATACTTGGGTAAAGTTACGGAATGTCCCATTTGAAGCGGATGAAGAAGATATAAAAGCAACATTCAATGAGTATGGTGTTATACATCAGGCATCAGTTGGAAGGTGGTCTGATGGTATGTATGCTGGACTGCGTGAGGGCTCCTTTACCCTCAAAATGTCTTTTCGCAAATCTATACCATCATATGTGACACTGAGTGACTTTAGAACTCAGGTATATATAACATATGCGGGGCAGAGACGAACCTGTAGACTTTGTGGAGCCTTTGATCATATGGCAGTAATGTGTCCTCGTCGATCGACACCTGAGAAACATGGAGAGGGGAAAGGAGTGGGGAAGGAGAGAGAAGTGACGACCCAGTCTACAGGGGAGCATCTTCAAGATCATAGAACATGGAGTGAAATTGTGGAGGACAATCCGGAAGAATGTGCAACATTACCGGAGGTCTCAGGTTATTGAGAATATGCGTATGGAGGATGAGGTGAGACGAGTGGAATTGGGTAGTCAAGTTACGGCTACAATAGACACTGTTATACAAGAATTCTTGGATAATCAGAATGAGGACGGGACACTAAGCATAGTGTCGGATGGGAAACTTATAGGTGAGGGTGGAATTCAAGAGGTGGGTAATGTGGGTGATGGGGATATGCAATCAAAGAGGATTAGTGAGATTGTGGTTGAAGTCCACAATGTGGAATGTGAAGATGAGGGCATGCACATAGTAGAGGCATCACGTAAGAGAGAGGCAGGGGCTTCTGATAGTGATGATGTCCTCACACCAGCGCAACAAACTGGTAAGAAACCATCAGTGGATGTGCCAAAAAAAGTAACAGGGGGGGGGGGAAAGGGGCAGAGGAAAGGTGAGGCAAAGAAAGGACATTGTGAAAAGAATGTTCTGCAAAAGCGTAAGGAAACGCAAGGATATCGGTCGACTGGTAATCCCCCGATAGCATTTTTAAGTGTCTAACATTAAATGTTAATGGCCTAAGGGCTGACGTAAAGCGTAAGATCTTTAGTGATTTTTTAAAGAGACTTGGAATACAAGTAATATTTTTACAAGAGCATAATTTTAGGTATGGAAGGGATTTGTTGGTAGATGGATAAAAAGTTTATGCTGGGTATACTGGGAAGCTTAAGGGAGGTGCTGTTGTTTTATTAGCTGAGACCAGTCCTTTCCAATTGTTGCATTGGGAAGAAGGGGTAGATGGGAGAGTAGCGAGGGTGGATGGGACATGGGGTGGGGTACGTGTGTGTTTTGTGAGTGTATACATGCCGGCGGACAGTAATAGACGTGTTAAAGAGGATTTTGTAAGGGACACACTAATTTATCATATGCGGGGTTTACCTGTTTATTCATTATTTGGAGGGGATTGGAATAGTGTGATACGTAGAAAAGATGTGGAGCCGAGGGGTGCAGGGTGTGTTTTGGGGGTCCTACGGGATGTTTTAGGGGGAGCAGGCTTAGCGGATGTAGTGAGGGGGGAGGAGTGGAACATGGAGCATACTTATGTGAGGAGAGGATATGCGGCACGACTAGATCGTATTTATGCTTCTCCCGGGTTACAGGTTGCTAATACAGAAACTATAAACGTAGTGTTTTCAGATCATAGAGGAGTGGTTGTGGATGTGGGATGGGGAGTTAGTTAGTTAAAGATTAGCCGGTATTCTCCCGGCCCGGGCCTTGTCCAAGTGGTGGCCCGGCCTTGGCTCCCTCTTTAGGGAGTGTCTGAGACCTAAGTCTCCCATGGGAGGAGGCACAAGTACCTCCTCATCTTTGGGACCAACTGTCCCCAGGCCTAGCCACAAGCTAGGCCTCTCTGGTCTGCCATCCCCGCCCCAAGGGGACTAATGGGAATGACAGTCTTATGAGCTAAAGGCTCGGGCTCAGGCACCTACCCTACCCTAGAAGGGTCAGGCATGGTGTCGATGATGGGATGGTGCGGTTTACCAAAGCGTTACACGAGTTATTGGAAACTTAATGTGAGATTATTAGACGAGCTTGAGGACGGTGTTAGTTTTGTTGAGTGGTGGACAAATGAGTGGACCAAGGGGAGAAAAGGAGGTGATATACTACGATGGTGGGAGGAATATGCTAAGCCAGGAATCAAAAATTTTTATATGAGGAAAGGAAAGGAGGTAAGTCAATGGAAATATGGCTTACAGAGATATATAGAAGGGCAGTTGAAACATTGCTATGAAGGTTTTAGTGGGGTTTATCCAGTACAAGAGATTGAGGGCATCAAAGCGCAATTGATGGAAATGCAGAATGCAAGATTTGATGGTGTGAGATTGAGAGGTGGATTGGAAGATGTTTTCTGGGGAGATAAGCCATCCGCCTGTGTATTGCGGCGATTAAAGACACGACAGAGGACAATGACTATAATGAAGTTGGACGTACATACGGATGTGGGAGGGTATACGATGGGACAGAGGTTAGTAACTACGGAAAGTATGAGTGGTTATGCTGATAAGTGGTTTGAGATATATATGAGAGGGGGAAACAGGAAGATAGGATATCTGAAGATTTTAGAGAAGGGGATACAGAGAAACCTAGAGTCAGCAGATAGAGCGATGATAGAAGGGTCTATAGATGAAGAGGAAGTGTGGACGGCTTTAAAAGGGATGAGTGTCGGGAAAGCACCTGGGATAGATGGAATCCCAAATGAATTTTATTTGAGCAACTGGGATGTCATGAAGGAATTCTTGGTGCAATTGGTGAATGTGATGAAGGATAAGGGAAGCATGAGTCTAACACAAAGGATAGGTGTAGTAGTTATGGTTCCAAAGGGGGAAGTACAGAATAGCATCCTAGATTACAGAGGTTTATCATTAATGTGCGGGGATTATAAATTGTTTGCCAAGTTTTTAGGTAATAGGTTGCGTAAAGTTATTGGGAAGGTTATAGATATGGGACAGATGGGTGTGCCAGGGTGAACAATGTATAGTGGGCATGGGAGGATAAAGGGTTATATAGAGGAGCGTAGGATGGACGGCGGAGGTGTTCTTGCTTTGGATTGGAAGGCGGCTTATGATTGTGTAGAGAGAGAGACATTATGGATGATTATGAGGAGGATGGGTTTCAGTGAGGAAATTGTGCAGTGGGCGGAAACTTTATATAGAGGTGCAGAAATAAGAGTACAAATAAATGGAAGGGTGGGGAAGATGGTTAGTATGGGTAGGGGGCTGAGGCAGGGATGTCCCATGTCTCAGATCTTATTTGCATGTCTGCAAGACCCATTATATAGGTTGATAAATGTAGGAGTAAGTGAGGTGGGGGTAAGACATAGGGGTGCTACGGGTATAGTTGGTTATGTGGATGACACGATGGTCTTAGTAGGGGGAGAGGAGGAGTTAAAGAATGTAGGCAGAATTGTTGAAATATTTAGTGGAGCAACAGGTATGAGTGTTAATAGTGAAAAGTCGAAATTACTGGAGGTTGGGTCATGGGTGGGAGGGGAACTGGGAAATAAGTATGGATGGCAGGTCGTAGAGCAGATAAAAATTTGTAGAGTATTGTACAGAGGGGCAGCGCAGGGGGCTAGAGAGGCAAATTCTAAAAGGGTAGTGCAAAGGGTATTGCTTAGGTTAGGGGGAATAAGAACGAGTGGTTTGACTATACAACAGAGAGTCATTGTAGTTAATACACTCATTTATCCTAAATTGTGGCACGTGGCTGTGGTGTACCCCTTGATGGCGAAAGATGTGCGGCAAGTGCAAAGGAAAGTACTGAATTTTATATGGGGATATGGTTGTCATTGGCTGAGGCAGACGGTTGTAATGACACCGCTGGCGAAGGGGGTTTAGGTTTAATTCCTTTGGGTAGCAGACTGAAGAACATGTACGTGAAGCATTGTTATATGAGATTGGGTGGGGAACGTGGTGTCAGAGTGAGGGATGTGATGGAAGATGTGAGGCGGTGGTGGGGGGGGTAGGGACTTAGAGGAGTGTATGAGTATGTTGAGATGCTTACTACAAGTAAGAAATCCGGGA
The DNA here is from genome assembly GCF_026875155.1 of Cherax quadricarinatus. Lineage (NCBI taxonomy): Eukaryota > Metazoa > Arthropoda > Malacostraca > Decapoda > Parastacidae > Cherax > Cherax quadricarinatus. The sequence continues at coordinate 25,527,027 of NC_069400.1, forward strand.
AATGTAACGGCGTGTGTTTTGGGGAGGTTGGTAAGGTGTCAAGAGGTGCTGGAAGGGGAGACTGTTTTTCCATTATATAATTGGACACGAATCTGGGGAGAATTCAGCAAGTTACGGTTGAAGTCAAGGGTGAGGGAAACTATGTATAGGTTTTTACATGGGATTTTGCCAACTAAAGTACGACTGTATCAGATGGGAATTTTGCAGTCTCAATGTTGTGTTTTGTGTGGGGGGGAGGAAACAGCATATCATGTGGTGTATTTCTATGAGCATATCGAGAGGGCACGTCTATGGTTTCGCAGAGTGTTGGATATGGTGGGTGGGAGTGGGTTAGTGGTATTAAGGGCACTGAGTTTGGATATAGAGGGAGTGGGAGATAGTGTGAGGAGGGCCGTCATGTATTTAGTGGCAGATTATATCTATATATCGTGGGCGATGAGGGAGGTGGGGAGGGAGGAACGAACAAGGGTTTTAGCAGGACATTTCTATAAAACAAAGTGTATAAATGAGGTAGTGTATGGACGTAGATGGGCTATAGATTTTCCGGCATCGTATAGAGGTATGACTGTGAGAGGGTTCCGCGATTTAGTGTTGTAATGGTTGGGTGGACTGGTCTCTGTATAAGGGGGGGGGGAATGAATTACATTCGTAGCATGGGGATGCGACGAGGCTTAATAAATTGATTCGGTATTTTTATAGTCTTATGTAAGTTAATGGGCATGTATGACACTGATATAATTCCTGTGAATATAAATTTTCATAAGTCATGTAATATTATGTATCAATTTTTGTACATATGAGAATATGTAATATGTGAGTTCGTGACTATATCATGTGTAAAGGTCTCATGGATGACGGCAATCATAATTATATAAATGATTTTTAGTTAGTCATAATACTAAATTCAATCTTATGATCTTTTTTCTAAATATTATTTGTCATGTTAGCATAATCTATGATTCTTATACTAAAGAGGATTTTTTTTTTATTGTCAACAAGAAACTATGTTCAAGATTTAAATCAAGTTGGTTATCCGTTTCTGTGTTCAGTGAACAATGGTATGATCTGGGGTGGCGGGGGGGTGGGGTTGTGGGGGTTATGGGGGGTTATGGGGGGTTGTGGGGGTACTGCTCAAACATATTTTATTACATGTACTTAATTAATGTGTATATTGCTGATACGAAGGGGTAAATGAGAATTGTTTTTAATTAGTATTGCTTGCACAGTTTTTCTTAGTTTTTGCATAAAGACATTTTACATGTATCAGGTGTGTGTAGTGTACTAAGTGACATATTATTGTAACTTGAAATGATTTGATTGATGTTGGGCACAATATTGTGTAATGTTGTTTTTTCACACACGTGTTGGGGGTTGTACCGAGTCATGTGAAGAGGAAGTTTTTTAAAGGCAATGTAACACGAGCAGTATGTCATGCTTATTGAAGACGTAATTGTTTTTGTATTATCTGACTCTGTATGCTTTTATTTATTTATTGTAACGTGTATTTTAAATAAAATATAAAAAAAACTCTAATACCTCCTTTTGATATTCGTTATAATCTACTTCCCAGTTACAAATTAATATAGATCACTCAGTTCGACACTTATATTAAGCAAAATTATGTAGCTCCTACACAGCGTGTCTTGTTACTGATGTGTGTGTGTGTGTGTGTTCACTTTAATATCCTGGATAATGAATACTTTTATCTCCATAATGTGACAAGATATCTGAAAGCTTCGAACGATTATATCTCACTAATGATGAGCTTGTTGAAGGTACTCGGCATATTGCTTTACGACTCGATGAAGCAAAACTGCATCTGTTTTTACCCGAGCAATTGCAATTGCTCTAAGTGAAGTCTTCTTTCGGGACGATGCCTTGATGCCGGTGAAGGTCTCTTAATCCAAATGACAGGAAATCCCCAACCCTTCTTTGGTTCAAACCTGATTTCGTCCCATTCTTCTACGGGACTGCCCCTTCTATGTGTTGTCTGGTCTTCCGCAAGAAAGTACAATGAACTTCCATATTCCGTTAATCTGAGACACTGCCGTTGTGTCATATAGTGATGGTGTTGTAAGTGTCGTTAGGCAGAGAAATGAGCCGGTGCTCGGCTCTCTCATCCGCAGACAATAACGAGTATGGCTGGCTTGGTCTTTTTTTCTTAATTGCCAGTCTCTCCTTTACCACGGGTTGTTTCCCAGCGAAAGTACTTAGGCAACACCCGACTTTTCTAGTTATTAGGTGACTTTACTGTTTTTCTCCTTCCCGTCCTTCCACTCAATCCTGGTAATTGCGATACATATACATGGTAGTTTCTTTCGTTTTTCTGTTAGTTCGTTTCCGTGTAATAGCTCTTCAAAAGAACTTCAAAGTTTCAACGATTGGATATTTTAGTAATGACGTTAGACCGTGTATCTCCCAGTTTGCCAAATTTTGGATAATACTGAGGAGTATTACTCATTCTTCTGTAACATTAACAAACCGGTTGATGTACATCATACTCACAATATTTATTTTCTGACAGAACGTAATATTCTAGGAAGTCTTTTATCAAGCATATAGAATGTTTTCATGTTACACCACAAAGATTTCTTCTACAGTTTAGATCACATCTAGTAAACACCTGAAACTAAACACTTAGAAACTAAAAGAAACGTTATTTTTCCGATATTCATATACGTATTATTAAATTTGCCAAAATCTAAGCACTCGCATAAACATTCACAAATAATCCTCTCGGTAATTTTGCACTGAATTAACTCAGTTCTAAGATTTCTAATCTAAACTTGCAGTTTTTATTTAATAAAATAAATTTGCCTATTAAGGAACATCATGCAATCTATAGATTTGTATCCTTTATGCATTTGCTGCTACTGTGTTTCTGATACTGTTGCTGCTGCTTCTGCTGTTGCTGCTACTGCTGATGTTGCTGAAACTGTTGCTACTATTGCTGTTTTGACTGTTGTTGCTACTGCAGTTGCTACTACTAGAAAAGCTATAAATAATCACTCGAAACTTGGATTTAAATTCCGATGTATAATGCGCTAATCCTTAGTCGACATAAATCAAGGATTTCCATAGGATTTGTAGTCATTATTTTTCTTTACTAAATACGTGCAAATGTATCATCTTGTTTAGCATTTTGCCCAGTCAAATAAAGCCCATGTGACATATATATTATTCACTTTATTTCCTTACCATTTACATTGTAAATATTTACGGTTCACTTAATATATTTTTTACAGTGAGAGATTCATGAAACATTACACACCCAGTAAGATGTTGGTACTCTCATATATTGTAAACTTTATTGAAATTCTTATCTTATGCAAAAGATATTCATGAATCTAGACGTGTAAAAAATACTAATTAAGAAAACAGAAAATGCTGATTGCTCTTTCTAGATGATCTCAATAGCATAATAAATATTTTACGTAGAACTGGCCGGAAAAAAAATCATGATTTTAAATTAATACAGAACAAACTTAAATTTATACGTGGCTATAATTCAACTGCTCTCGTCCAGTCATGTAAGAGATTATAATCATCAGACTGTTTACAAAAATATTACGAGCAAATCAGTGAACAAATAAAATGTGGATGCAAGCATAAATCGGATGGAAAGACGCGAAAATCACATACGAAAAATGGGTGATGGATACGATTTCTAGAGAATAGTCACAACCAAATTTATTTAGCAGAAATTTCATTAGCAATGCATAATTTAACCAAATCTACAACTTTTTTTTATTACTATTATCATGAGTGAATGTGCTAGCCATAACAATTATTCATATACGCTAATCATGCCTACAAATTAAAAACTAGATCTAACAAAGAACGTACTATATTAGAATCCTCTCTGCACTGATGTAGTACACCTCACACCGAGATCGAAATACACAGGCTACAAGCTTTTATCCTGTCTCCGTCTCCTTAGTTGCCCTGAGGAGTCTTGCGTAGCTGCTTAACGAACTTTGATGCACTCGTTACCAATGGGCTGAGGATCTTTGACCCTCTGAACATACATTTATTAAATATATATATATATATATATATATATATATAATATATATATATATATATATATATATGAAATGTATATATATATATATATATATATATATATATATATATATATTATATATATATATATATATATATATATATATATATATATATTTATATATATTATTATTATTATTATTAACACACTGGCCGATTCCCACCAAGGCAGGGTGGCCCGAAAAAGAAAAACTTTCACCATCATTCACTCCATCACTGTCTTGCCAGAAGGGTGCTTTACACTACAGTTTTTAAACTGCAACATTAACACCCCTCCTTCAGAGTGCAGGCACTGTACTTCCCATCTCCAGGACTCAAGTCCGGCCTGCCGGTTTTCCTGAATCCCTTCATAAATGTTACTTTGCTCACACTCCAACAACACGTCAAGTATTAAAAACCATTTTTCTCCATTCACTCCTATCAAACACGCTCAAGCATGCCTGCTGGAAGTCCAAGCCCCTCGCACACAAAACCTCCTTTACCCCCTCCCTCCAACCTTTCCTAGGCCGACCCCTACCCCGCCTTCCTTCCACTACAGACTGATACACTCTTGAAGTCATTCTGTTTCGCTCCATCCTCTCTACATGTCCGAACCACCTCAACAACCCTTCCTCAGCCTTCTGGACAACAGTTTTGGCAATCCCGCACCTCCTCCTAACTTCCAGACTACGAATTCTCTGCATTATATTCACACCACACATTACCCTCAGACATGACATCTCCACTGCCTCCAGCCTTCTCCTCGCTGCAACATTCATCACCCATGCTTCACACCCATATAAGAGCGTTAGTAAAACTATACTCTCATACATTCCCCTCTTTGCCTCCAAAGACAAAGTTCTTTGTATCCACAGACTCCTAAGTGTACCGCTCACCCTTTTCCCCTCATTAATTCTACGATTCGCCTCATCTTTCATAGACCCATCCGCTGACACGTCCACTCCCAAATATCTGAATACATTCACCTCCTCCATACTCTCTCCCTCCAATCTGATACCCAATCTTTCATCACCTAATCTTTCTGTTATCCTCATAACCTTACTCTTTCCTGTATTCACTTTTAATTTTCTTCTTTTGCATACCCTGCCAAATTCATCCACCAACCTCTGCAACTTCTCTTCACAATCTCCCAAGAGCACAGTGTCATCAGTAAAGAACAACTGAGACAACTCTCACTTAATGTGTGATTCTTTATCTTTTAACTAGACGCCTCTTGCCAAGACCCTCGCATTTACTTCTCTTACAGCCTCATCTATAAATATATTAAACAACCACGGTGACATCACACATCCTTCTCTAAGGCCTACTTTTACTGGGAAATAATCTCCCTCTTTCCTACATACTCTAACTTGAGCCTCACTATCCTCGTGAAAACTCTTCACTGCTTTCAGCAACATACCTCTTACACCATACACCTGCAACATCTGCCACATTGCCCCCCTATCCACCCTGTCATACGCCTTTTCCAAATCCATAAATGCCACAAAAACCTCTTTAGCCTTATTTAAATACTGTTTACTTATATGTTTCACTGTAAACACCTGATCCACACACCCCCTACCTTTCCTAAAGCCTCCTTGTTCATCTGCTATCCTATTCTCCGTCTTACTCTTAATTCTTGTAATAATAACTCTACCTCACACTTTACTAGGTATACTCAACAGACTTATCCCCCTATAATTTTTGCACTCTCTTTTATCCCCTTTGCCTTTATACAGAGGAGCTATGCATGCTCTCTGCCAATCCTTAGGTACCTTACCCTTTTCCATACATTTATTAAATAATTGCACCAACCACTCCAAAACTATATCCCCACCTGCTTTTAACATTTCTATCTTTATCCCATCAATCCCGGCTGCCTTACCCCCTTTCATTTTACCTACTGCCTCAGGAACTTCCTCCGAACTCACAACTGGCTCTTCCTCACTCCTACAAGATGTTATTCCTCCTTGCCCTATACACGAAATCACAGCTTCCCTATCTTCATCAACATTTAACAATTCCTCAAAATATTCCCTCCATCTTCCCAATACCTCTAACTCTCCATTTAATAACTCTCCTCTCCTATTTTTAACTGACAAATCCATTTGTTCTCTAGGCTTCCTTAACTTGTTAATCTCACTCCAAAACTTTTTCTTATTTTCAACAAAATTTGTTGATAACATCTCGTCCATTCTCTCATTTGCTCTCTTTTTACATTGCTTCACCACTCTCTTAACCTCTCTCTTTTTCTCCATATACTCTTCCCTCCTTACATCACTTCTACTTTATAAAAACCTGTCATATGCTAACTTTTTCTCCCTTACTACTCTCTTTACATCATCATTCCGCCAATCGCTCCTCTTCCCTCCCGCACCCACTTTCCTGTAACCACAAACTTCTGCTGAACACTCCAACACTACATTTTTAAACCTACCCCATACCTCTTCGACCCCATTGCCTATGCTCTCATTAGCCCATCTATCCTCCAATAGCTGTTTATATCTTACGCTAAGTGCCTCCTCTTTTAGTTTATATATATGGAAAAAATCACAATAAAACGCGTGAATGCAAATATGAAAAAAAAATACCTTAGTGAAAATAGGAAATAAAACCTAAGCACTTTCATGCGCTTACACACATATCTTCTGAAGATGTGTGTATAAGCACATGAAAGCACTCAGGTTTTATTTCCAATTCTTCACTGTTGCGTTTTTTTTCATGTATATTGTTTACACGGTGCGACTACTTTCTAACTGGATAATAGTATGGAAATAATTGACTACTCATTCCCCTGAGAGCGGCATAACAATGAGGCATCAGTTGAGGTAATGAGGTAGCTCCCGTTACACGGGGTGTAATGCCGTAATTACCACCTGAGCGGAATAAACGCTTTTCACTGCTGTATAAATGCATGCATGATTAACTCTCGACCACAACTGCAGAAATTTTTGTGTTTGCTCGAATTTATGTTTTTGTTATTTTGTTTGTGCGTGAGTGCATATGCTTCCTTTTATTCCATTAATGATTGAGTTATTAATGGAGAAGTTTTAATGCGTTTGTTGTTGAACGAAAATTGCACGCACACACAACACACACACGCGCGCGCGCGCGCGCACGCGCCACAACAAGAATAGAAGGACAGCAGCTGAGGGAGGAAACAGAAAAGAAAGAGGCTAGGAAGAGAGACAAGGACAGAGTCAGCAGAGTACAACCAAAGCCGGGCAGAGCAACAAGCGCAAGCACACACAGAACCACCCTCAGAACCCCACAGCCAAACACGCTGTCCCAACACTTACAGCTCCCACCCCACAATATGCTGTAGAATCCCACAGCACACTGCCGGGCCCCCCACCCCCACAGACCTCCCAGTGTTGAAGAGGAAACTGTAGGTAGGGTACACCAACGCTGATGGAATAACGAATAAGTGGGAGGAGGGGCACAATGGAATCAAAGAGGTATCACCGGACATCATAGCTCTCACCGAAACCAAGCTCACAGGAATGATAACAGATGCCATCTTTCCAACGGGAAGGAAAGAGGGGAGATCATAAGAAACGACCGAAAAGTATGTGAGGAACTCAACACGAGATTCATGGAAGTGTTCACAGAGGAGACAGAAAGGACTCCAGAAAGACGAAGAGGTGGAGTACACCATCAAGTGTTGGACACAATGCATACAACCGAGGAAGAAGTGAAGAGGCTGCTAAGCGAGCTAGATACCTCAAAGACGATAGGGCCGGATAACATCTCTCCATGGGTCCTGAAAGATGAACCAGAGGCGTTATGTGTGCCACTAACACCAATCTTCAACACATCTATCGAAACAGGGTGACTACCTGAGGAATGGAAGATAGCAAACGTAGTCTCAATTTTTAAAAAAGGAGTAGACACGAAGCATTAAACTACAGACCAGTGTCACTGACATGTATAGTGTGGCAAGTCATGGAGAAGATTATCAGAAGGAGAGTGGTGGAGCACCTAGAAAGGAATGAGCTTGTTAACGACAACCAGCACGGTTTCAGGGATGGGAATCCTGGTCACAAACCGACTGGAGTTCTATGAGAGGGTGACAGCAGTAAGACGAGAGAGAGAGGAGTGGGTAGATTGCGTTGTCTAGCACTGTAAGAAGGCTTTTGACACAGTACCACACAAGAGAATAGTGCATAAGCTGGAGGACGAGACAGATATAACAGGAAGGCACTGCAATGTATCAGGGAATACCTGTCTGGAAGACATCATCGAGTCATGGTACGTGGTGTCAGAGTGGCGCTCGTGACGACCAGGGTTCTACAATGACTTGAGGGAAAAAAAGATTCCGAAATGTCCCTGTTTGCAGATGATGTGAAGTCGATGAGAAGAATTCAGTCGGACGAGGACCAGGCAGAGCTACAAAGGGATCTGGACAGGCTGCAGGCCTGATTCAGAAACTGGCTCCTGGAGCTCAACCCCACAAAGTGCAAAGTCATGAAGATTGGGGAAGGGCAAATAAGACCGCAGAGTACTACAGTCTAGGGAGCCAGAGACTACAAACCTCGCTCAAGGAAAAGGATCTTTGGGTGAGTAGTCACGCGAGTAGTCACGAAAGCGCTTGGAATTTCATTGTTCTTTCACAGTGGTTATTTTGTATATTCTAAAATCACCTGTTTACTGTGACCTTATTGCATAATATATATATATATATATATATATATATATATATATATATATATATATATATATATATATATATATATATATATATATATATATATATGTCGTGCCGAATAGGCAGAACTTGCGATCTTGGCTTAAATAGCAACGCTCATCTTGCCATATAGGACAAGTGAAAATTTGTGTATACAATAATTTCGCCAAAATCATTCTGAACCTAACGAAAAAAATATATTTCACTGTGTTTGTTTAGTATTAAATTATTGTAAACAAATCTAAAATATATTTAGTTGGGTTAGGCTAAAATAAATTGTTCTTGTTGTAATAAGGTTAGGTAAGTTTTCTAAGATTCTTTTGGTCCAAAATAAAAAAAAGCAGCTGGAACTGACATGATCATGACAGAAATGTTAAAAGCAGGGGGGGATATAGTGTTGGAGTGGTTGGTATTTTTGTTTAATAAATGTATGAAAGAAGGGAAGGTACCTAGGGATTTGCAGAGATCATGTATAGTTCCTTTATAAAAGGAAGGGGAAAAAAGAGAAAGTAAAAAATATAGGTGAATAGGTTTACTAAGTATGCCAGGAAAAGTGTACAGTACGGTTATTACTGAGAGAATTAGAGGTAAGACAGAGAGTAGGACTGCAGATAACCAAGGAGGCTTTAGAGTGGGTAAGGGATGTGTAGATCAAGTGTTTACATTGAAGCATATATGTGAACAGTATTTAGATAATGGTACGAAAGTTTTCATTGCATTTATGGATTTTGAAAAGGCATATGATAGAGTGGATAGAGGAGCAATGTGGCAGATGCTGCAAGTGCATACACTGTCAACATCTGCCACATTGCTCCCCTATCCACTCTATCATATTATCCATTAGAGTGAATAGGTGGTAAGTTACTAAATGCTGTAAAGAGTTTTTATGAGGATAGTGAGGCTCAGGTTAGGGTGTGTAGGAGAGAGGGAGATTACTTCCCGGTAAAAGGTCTTAGACAGGGACGTGTGATGTCACCAAGGTTGTCTAATATATTTATAGATGGGGTTGTGAAGGAGGTAAATGCTATGGTGTTCGGGAGAGGGGTGGGATTAAATTATGGGGACTCATGTACAAAATGTGAGTTGACACAGTTACTTTTTGCTAATGATACTGTTCTTAAGGGAGATTCTAAAGTAAAGTTGCAGATATTACTGGACAAGCTTGGGAGGATGTGTAAAGGTAGAAAGTTGAAAGTGAACATAGATAAGAGTAAGGTGATGAGGGTATCAAATGATTTGATAAAGAAAAATTGGATATCAAATTGGAGAGAGATAGTATGGAAGAAGTGAATGTTTTCATATATTTGGGAGTTGACGTGTCAGCGGATGGATTCATGAAGGATGAGGTTAATCACAGAATTGATGAAGGAAAAAAGGTGAGTGGTGCGTTGAAGTATATGTGGAGATAAAAAACGTTATCTATGGAGGCAAAGAAGGGAGTGTATGAAAGTATAGTGGTACCAACATTCTTATATGGGTTTGAAGCTTGGGTTGTAAATGCAGCACCGAGGAGGCGGTTGGAGAGATGTCCTTTCTAAGGGCAATGTGTGGTATAAATATTATGCAGACAATTCAGTGTCTGTCATTATCCCGTCCGTTCCAGCTGCTTTACCCCCTTTCATTCTACGTAATGCCTCACGCACCTCCCCCACACTCACATCCTGCTCTTCTTCACTCCTGAAAGAATGTATACCTCCCTGGCCGGTGCATGAAATTACTGCCTCCCTTAAGTCTTCGACATTTAAAAGTTCCTCAAAATATTCTCGATATCTACCCAAAACCTCCATCTCCCCATCTACTAACTCCCCTACTCTGTTTTTAACTTACAAATCCTTTCGTTACCTAGGCTTTCTTAACTTGTTTAATTCACTCAAAAAAAAATTCTTATTTTCTTTAAAATTTCTTGACAGTGCCTCTCCCACTCTATCATCTGCTCTCCTTTTGCACTTTCTCACCACTCTCTTCACCTTTCTTTCACTCTCCATATACTCTACTCTTCTTATAACACTTCTGCTTTGTAAAAACCTCTCACAAGCTACCTTTTTCTCATTCCACTAATCACTCCTCTTTCCTCCTGCACCCACCCTCCTATAACCACAAACTTCTGCCCCACATTCTAATACTGCATTTTTAAAACTATTCCAAACCTCTTCAACCCCTCCACTACTCCTACTTGCACCAGCCCAACTTTATGCCAATAGCTGCTTATATCTCACCCGAACTTCCTCCTCCCTTAGTTCATACACTTTCACCTCCCTCTAACTTCTTGTTGCCATTTATCTCTTGTCCCATCTACCTCTTACTCTAACTGTAAGCTACAACTAGATAATAATTCGATATATCAGTTGCCCCTCTATAAACGTGTACATCCTGGAGCCTACCCATCAACCTTTTATTCACCAATACATAATCTAACAAACTACTTTCATTACGTGCTATATCATACCTTGAATATTTATTTATCCTCCTTTTTCATAAAATATGTAAAACTTATTATCAAACCTCTTTCTACACATAGCTCAATTAAAGGCTCCCCATTTTCATTTACCCCTGGCACCCCAAATTTACCTATTACCCCTCCACAACATTTTTGCCCACTTAGCATTGAAATCCCCAACCACAATTATTCTCACACTTCGTTCAAAACTCCCCACGCATTCACTCAACATTTCACAAAATGTCTCTCTCTCCTCTATATGCATACATGGAGTGGTAGAAGACGACGACTAGTGCTCACATGGTTTCTACAAGGGTCTCTGGATTCTTCCTAGAAGACACTTCTCCGAGGCTAAGGTACTCCATTATATATATATATATATATTATATATAAATATATTATATATATATATATATATATATATATATATATATATATTATATATATATATTATATATTATATATATATATATATATATATATATATATATATATATATATATTGTGTGTGTGTGTGTGTGTGTGTGTGTGTGTGTTTTGTGTGTGTGTGTGTGTGTGTGTGTGCACGCGCGTGTGTGCGTGTGCGTTAAAAGAGATTAAAAGAAATAACTGTTAATGGAAATTTTATTCAACAACTTTTTATTATCCATTAAAGTGAATTTTGAAAATAGTTACTCTCTCGAAATTAAAATTTATGAAAAGAAGAATCAGTCATCATTATTTGACTATGACATGTCGCGATTTGTGAAGACTGAGAGCAAAGAAATGCGCTAAAAGGCTGATGGGATAGCCGACACATCATTTAACCTGAAGTTACATCAATAATTGGTAGAGAACAAACTTTTAAAATTAGCAATGTTTGCTTTGGGTAGACCTTTATCAAGTTATTACATAGTGAAGAAGAACGGATGAAGCTGGTGGGAGACCTTTATCAAGTTACGATTTAATGTAGGAGACTTGATAAAGCTTTGAGTAGAGCATTATCGATTCATGATTCGATAAAAAACTTTATAAAGCTCTGGGTAAAGCTTTACTAAGTAAGGAGTTAATAAGAATGACTTGGTACAGCTCTGCAAAGAGCTCGATCAAATCATGACTCGGTATTAACAGATTGGATTTAGCTCTGGCGAGAGCTTTACGAAATCTGGTCAAAGCTTAACTAAGTCATGATTACTTTAAAGAACAAAAAGGCACAATACCGTGACTGGAACAATAGTCCATGAAAATAGTCCATGTTGGACCGAAACATTGTGATAAGCTCTTCTCTCTCTCTCTCTCTCTCTCTCTTCTATGTGCGAGTTATTTATGTATGCGTCATGATTAGTTTACCAGGATATCCCGTGACACTGCTCATCCTGGGCATCAGGTGTCATTCTGCCATACGTGTCTGCAGTACCTGTTATTCTACACACGAAACAATGCTTTTATTTTGCAAAACGTGACAACGTGTGGTCAAAATAATATAAATTTAGCTGTTATTTGCCATTTTTATAAACCTCATAGTAGAACTGACGTGCTGTGGAACAAATGTTTAGTTGTTATTGTATTGTTTTTGTTTATATTAAGCTGCAGTCATTTTTTCATTGTCATTAATTTGAACATAGATTGCCCAGGCATATGAATGGTATTTGTGTAGAGCACAGATATATACACAATATATATTTTAGCCAGGCTAGACTGATGAAAGATATCCTGATATGTAGAGCTAAATGGTTCAGATTGTGGATAACATATTGTGTATTTGGCCAAATGATATGGCCCTGGATACATTTTTACCAAGACTTAACGCTTTAGTCCCGTCTACTAAATTCACCGTGGAGAAAGAGGCGGACTGTAAACTTTAGTTCTTGGATTTGTTGTTACATCGGGTTGATAGAAAGTTTATGTTTGCAGCATATAGAAGCGTCACCAATGTGTACTCATATATTCACTACTATTCCAACCATGAGACGAGAGTTAAAAGGAGTGTATTTCTTACTGTTTCTGAGAGCCTATAGAATGTGCAGTCCGGAGTTCCTAGATGAAGAAATTAGGAAAATATTTGACATTGGCATGAAACTGCGGTATTCTAAGGTGTTTGTGGAATCTGCCTTGCTGGCAGCTAAAAAAACTTATTATAGAACAGAATCTAGGATAACACCTAGAATGTGCTGGTCCTCCCATACAACGAGAATTTATCTATCCTGCAGAATGCCCTTAAAAAATTTAATATACAAGTAATATTTAATAATTCACGGACTCTTAGAAGCATTCTGATAAAAAATTCACCCCAACAGCGTGCTGGTGTCTACAGAATTGGTTGCAACGGTTGTAGTCTCTAAGTCTCTCCTATTTGGGACAAATAGGAAAGCCATCAGAAGTGAGAATTTCACAACAGCGTTATTCGATGTGTATAGCACAGGAGTTGAATGCGATTGTCAACCATATTAGAGCTTGTAATAACCCGGCAAATTGGCAGGAAGCAAGAGTCATCTTCCTTTGTTCCTCCTGGCTTGAAAGGTATATTGTAGAATCGGCAATTATTAAGCATGCTAAGCATTCATTATACAATATCAATGACGGGTTGTTCAAATTTGATGCGTTTTAAGTTGAGGCAATAGTACACAGTCAAAAATTGGGCTGTTATACGAATGCATTAGATTGTCTTAAATGTAATGCCACAACTAGGAATTAGGGCCTATTCTTCCTGCAGTTTCTGAAGGTTGAACCAGAGTTTGCCTGGGAATCATGTGGGATGAATAACTGTGGCCGTCTTCCTTGTAATTACAGATGCCTCCCTCTTTAAATGAGTTTATTTTAATGAGCCCCGTTTTCCTTCATATAACTTTTAGAAGTCTCCAGTTCAAATGTTTCCGTTTTCTCGTCCCTTTAAATGGACCCGCCGAAGGAAGGTTACTCCATAATTGCCAAGGACTTCTATATCGCTGACAATGTAATTATGTATGTAAAATTGCTTATATCATAGCAGAATATGGCCGAAATTTTGTTGCCACGTTACTTTCGTTTGGCTACTGTTACAATATAAATTCTTGTGGGATTTTTCTAATGCTATAATATACATCCTTCTGGCTACGGGCAATAGTATGCCTGGGGGCATTTCCTGTTTCCTCTCTCCCTCCCTCCCTCACTCCAGTGAATACATCCTCTTTATGATGTCGTTGACCTCATGCCTAGCATACTTCCCTTCTGATGTATGACACACGAAACCATGAAGTCCGAATGATCAGCCGACGCTGATCAATGTTAGTCTAAAAATGAATAATTTTGTACCAAAAAAAAAAAATTAGAAAACTTACCTAACCTTATTATAACAAGCGCAATTTAATTTAGCCTAATCCAATTAAATAAATTTTAGGTAAGTTTACAATAATTTAATAATAAACAAACACAATGAAATATATTTTTTCGTTAGATGGAGAATGATTTTTGCGAAATTATTGTTTACACAAATTATCGCTTGCTTTATTCGGCAAGAAGAGCGTTGCTATTAAAGCCAAAATCGGCACGACATATATATATGCTGAAGGAGACGAACATATAGGCAAGATAAACAGCAATAGAAATTAGACACAATATTTCGACTACCAACTGTAGTCCTCCTCATCAGCAGAATATATACTAGAGAAAGGAGAGCAACACATACAGTAACGATAAGTCTGGTGAAAAGTATGTCTACAACACTCACTGCAACTGGTCTACTGGGTTAAGCCAGTGCATAATGTATGAAGCTCAAACCTTTGAAAGATTTAAAACCTACTTGGAAAAATATATGAAAGAGATGCATTAAATTTGAGATGGATTTGCCTAAGGTCTGATATGGTGTCAGCGACACTGTGTCAGCCAAAGTGTCAGCGACGCTGTGGCAGCCGAAGGGTCAGCGACTCTGTGTCAGCTGTTATCACTAGAAATGCTCTATCAGCTATAATATCAGAGACACCGTGACACGTCCATTACATCTACAGACGTTGTGTCAGCGATGGCATCAGCGCGTTACCCATCATGTCTACAGACACTGTGTCAATCATGGCATCAAAGACAGTGTGTCACCCATTACCTTCAAATTCGCCGTGTCAGTCCTAGAGCCAGATACAAACTCTGAAAGCCTGTCATGAAAATTCCTAAAATTTGTTACGGTTATACACCGCCTGGAGAACGGCATATTTGGAAACTTCATCCGAGGAAGGGGAAGGTAGCTCCAAACACCCTGGTCAAGATCCCTTTATCACCATCAACGCACAGGCTTACAGGAATGAAAATAAATTCTAACCAAGCTAAAATGATGCCAATTTTAGTAGACAATTAATCCTAATTAAAAAGTTTAATAGGCGTTAAAAAATCTATATATGAAATAGGTGGATTTGCAGGGGAAATGAGTTAATTCCTATTTGCGCGGAGTGTTCAAGGACTAAACAATATCATTGGTCCAATCAACGCTCGTTAAGCACAAATGCAGTTACCACACACAAAGCAGGTCATTATGACCATCACAGCGCTCACGTGTAACACAATTTATAACGCGAGCTGATTGGTTTGTTTATCTGCACTCCGTCCAAAATCATTTTGTGTGGCGTTACTTTATCTAGGTACCATTTCAGATGGTATGCACTTGAGCAGTGTTAGAGGGCAGTCATTACTGAATGAGTATGGATGATACAATTTAGAAGGGGATGACTATGGCCAATTCTATTTTGAAGGGTATGTCTATGACTAATAATATCTAGAAAAATATACCTATGTCCAATTTTATTTTGGATACTGTGACTATGACAAATTCTATTTTTCATTTTATTACACTATGGAACTGCGTTTAGAACACTATGACTGTGTCCGCTATCATTTAGAATGGTATGACTAGCAGCAGTTGTAATCAATATTGTATAACTGTGCCTGTGACTGCCAACATTTGTCTCTGACTCTCGTAATTTGTCTTGGTGCTCTTTAAGATTATTTACTGTTGTAACTACGCTCAAGGGAGAGGTGAGGAAGAATGTTTGTGTACTTGCTAGGGGGTGGGGGAAATTTGGCTCATGTGAAGGTAGGGTTTTGTTTGTTTGTTTGTTTATTTATGTGTTGTGTGTGTGTGTGTGTGTGTGTGTGTGTGTGTGTGTGTGTGCGTGTGTGTGTGTGTGTGTGTGTGTGTGTGTGTGTGTGTGTGTGTGTGTGTGTGTGTGTGTGTTTACACACTTTTGATTATTGTGGGGAATCGTATGAATTGGGGGAGTGGTGTCTGGGGTATGAGAGTGGTTATATGCGGAATGGGGAAGGAGTGAAGGAAGGAGGTATAGGTATCTTGTATGTTTTGGCTAAGTCCTTCCTGACCTTTCGCTTCTCCAGTGATTTTAAACATATTTGTTGAAGAAACTCGCGTTCTAGCAAATGCTGTAATCTCACAGTTTCTCACTTACTCCTGCAGTTACTTTACTTTATTCAAATTTATTCACACCGCTGATAACTTGTTACTAAAGACTGATACAGCAAGAATTTTTTTCAGTTTAAATTATTTTATATCACTAGCAAGCGTAAAAATAGTTATATATGTTGCATATTACAATGTTTATAGTTAATCTCATGATCATCTTAGTGAAGCATAATGGTACCTCCATTATTCTGCGAAGGCTGTTTTTTTTTTTTTCATCCTCCAGTCATTTGGCTCTTGCATGTATTAGAGGTTCATATAATTGCAGCCTTCTAAACTAAGCCTTTTAATCAAGTTGTTTTCCTTCATGATTTCTGCATGGCGAGTTATGAGGTGTCTGCAATTACCAATTTGCAGCTACTAGTGGCGTCCCGTCTTCAAAACTCTATTCTATATACATTTTTTAAAATTTCCAATGAATGCAGCACTTACTAAATCCTTCTTTGTTGCATTCCACTAAGGAACAACTCATTTGAGAAGAAAATGTTTCTATTATACTTTCCACTTCACTTTTTTCTCATTTCACGACAGTGGTTTCTTGTTATCCGAGTTAGTTACTAAATATTATTAGTTAACCACTGTTTCATATCCATTCAAGACATTATATTTGGTTATCATTTCACCTCTTTTGAACGTTTCATCATAGTTCATAATGACCAGCTCTGGTAACCATTTTGTAGCTCTTCTTGGAACATTTTCTAACTTGTTAATGTGTTTTTTGAAGTGTGGCCACAACACAACCGTTGCATATTCCAATTTTGGCCAAATGTAAATTATGAACAACTTTGATAACATTTCATCATCAATATATTTGAACGCTGTTTCATAGTTTGCCGGTGTAGCATATGAGTTTCTCACAATTCCAATTATACGATCTTTCGGGGAATATTTTTTTTCAATAATAATTAACAAAATCTTCGCTATCCTCTCACGATCAGCGCGTTAGGTTATATATAAGGTGAAATCTCGGCCTAATAAGTTTTCTGTCCTACCATTTTTACAATTCCTTGATAATTCGGCACAACACACACACACACTTTATATTATATATATATTAATATATATAATATATATTATATATATATATATATATATATATATATATATATATATATATATATATATATATATATATATGTCGTGCCGAATAGGCAGAACTTGCGATCTTGGCTTAAATAGCAACACTCATCTTGCCTTATAGGACAAGCAAAAATTTGTGTATGGAATAATTTCGCCAAAATCATTCTGAACCTAACGAAAAAAATATATTTCACTGTGTTTGTTTAGTATTAGATTATTGTAAACAAATCTAAAATATATTTACTTGGGTTAGGCTAAAATAAATTGTTCTTGTTATAATAAGGTTAGGCAAGTTTTCTAAGATTCTTTTGGAGCAAAATTAAAAATTTTTACATTAACATTAATGAAAAAAATATATCTTTAAACGTATAAGTGAAAATTTTAGAAATGACTTAATTTTAAATGAGTTCTTGCTAATTGACCAGTTTTACATATTCGGCACGACATTATATATATATATATTATATATATATATATATATATATATATTATATATATATATATCGTGCCGAATAGGTAGAACTCGCGATCTTGGCTTAAATAGCAACGCTCATCTTGCCATATAGGACAAGTGAAAATTTGTGTATGCAATAATTTCGCCAAAATCATTCTGAACCTAACGAGAAATATATATTTCACTGTGTTTGTTTGGTATTAAATTATTGTAAACAAATCTAAAATATATTTAGTTGGGTTAGAGTAAAATAAATTGCTCTTGTTATAATAAGGTTAGGTAAGTTTTCTAAGTTTCTTTTGGTGAAAATTATAATTTTTTTACATCAACTTTAAATGAAAAATATTTTTTTTAAAAGTAAAAGAAAAAATTTGAAAGGATTTAAATTTTTAAATGAGTTTTGCAATTTGCCCAGTTTTACATATTCGGCATACATATTAATATTATATATATATATATTTTAAATATTATTATATTATGTGCGTGGAGTAGTGCGGTGACAGAAACAGATGATTGCTGATGTTATGAATGAAAAAAGTTGGATGTCCGGGGCCCTAAGCGAACAAAGCTAAAGGGGGTAGGGAGGTTTCAGTGGGGGGAAATAAATGGGATTAATCTGGGTATCTGAGAGAGTTAGAGAAAAGGAGGGGTAGCATAAGTTAAATGATCGTTATGGAGGAGAAAAGAGATTAAATGTGAAAATTTCAAGAATTATGGGTTTAAAAGAAAAGGTTGGATGCGAGAAGTGGGTCAAAATAAGCGTGTATGCCCTGGGAGAGGGAATGCGAGGAGAGAGAGGTTTTGGGAGATTTTAAGTGAATGAAAGGGGTTTTTGAACAAGTGAGAGGAAATTGTGGTAGGGGACTTAAATGCAAAAGTAGGAGAAACTTTTAGAGAGGGTGTGGTAGGTAAGTTTGGGGTGCCGGTGTAAATGAAAAATGGGACCCCTTTGATTGAACTTTGATAGAAAGGGGTTTAGTTATGGTAATACATTTTTTAAAGAAAAAGGGAAAAAATAAGTATACAAGATATGATAAAGGGCAAATGACAGTAGTTTTTTGGATTTGTTTTGGTGTAAAAGCTTTTGATAGATTCGGATGACATGTTTTATAGGGGGGCCACAGATTATCAGATCACTTTCTAGTTGTAGACACTGAGGTAAAAGGTAGATGGGTAAAAGGGAATGAAGCATAGGGAAGGAGAGGTGAAGGTTTTAAACTAAAGAGGAGGATTAGGGTAAGATATAAAAGCTTTGGAGGATAGTGGGCTAAGAGGCATGGGCAATGGGGTCAAAGAGGATGGGGTAGGTTTAAAAATGTAGTGTTAGAGTGTTCAGCAGAAATTTGTGGTTAAGGAAAGTGGGTGCAGAGGGAAGAGAGGATTTGGGGGAATTATGTAAAAAGAGTAGTAAGGGGAAAAAAATTAGATATGGAAGTTTTTAAAATGAAATGAAAGCAAAGGGGGGGAAGGTTTTTGGAGAAAAAGGGAAGTTAAGAGAGTGGTGAAGCAATGTAAAAAAGAGAGCAAATGAAGGGGTGGGTGGATGTTATCAACAAATTTTGGTTTTAAAATAAGAAAAGTTTGGAGTGAGATTAACAAGTTAAGAAAAACCAGAGAACAAATGGATTTGTCAGTTAAAAAAAGGGGGGGAGGTTATTAATGGAGAGTTTGAGGTATTGGGAAGTGGAGGGAAATTTTGGGATTGTTAAATGTTGATGAAGTAGGGAAGCTGTGATTTCGTGTTAAAGGGGAAGGGGGAATAAATCTTTTAGGGGTGAGGAAGAGCCCGTTGTGAGTTGGGTGAAGTTCGTGAGGCAGTAGGTAAAAGAAAAAGGGGAAGGCGCGGGATTGATGGGATAAAAATGAAAAGTTAAAAACAGGGGGGGTATGTTTGGAGTGGTTGGTGCAATTATTTAATAAAAGTTTAAAGGGAAGAGGGGAAGGTATAGGGGTTTGGGAGAGGCATGCATAGTTCCCTTTTTTTTTAAAGGGAAAGGGGAAAAAAAGAGAGTGCAAAAATTATAGGGGGATAAGTTGTTGAGTTACCTGGTAAAGTGTATGGTAGAGTTATAATTTAAAGATTAAGAGTAAAACGGAGAAAGGTAGCGATGAAAAGGGGCTTTTGGAAAGGTAGGGGGTGTGGGCCCGGTGTTACGGAAACAATAAGTGAACGTATTTAGATAAGGGTAAAAAGGGTTTTGGGCATTTTTGGATTTGGAAAAAAGGGGTATGACAGGGTGGATGGGGGCAATGTGGGAGATGTTGAGTGTATGGTGTAGGGGTAGGTTCTGAAAAAGTGAAAAGTTTTTCGAGGGGAAATGGGTCAAGTAGAGATTAGGAAGAGGGGAAAATTTTTTCCAGAAAGTAGGCCCTTTGACAAGGATGTGTGATGTCACCCTGGTTTTTTAAAATTTTATGATGGGGTTGTAGAGAAGAAATGGAGGGTCTTGGGAAGAGGGTGGAGTTAAAAGATAAAGAACACACAAAATGGGAGTTTGTCACAGTGCTCTTTGCTGTGACACGTGCTTTGGGAGATTTGAAGAGAAGTTGCAGGATTGGTGGTGAATTTTGGTGGGGTGTGCAAAAGAAAAAAATTAAAAGGTGAATACGGGAAAGATAAGGTTTGAGGATAACAAAAATTGGTGATGAAAGTTAAATATCGTTTGGAGGGAGAGGTAGGAGGAGGTGAACGTATTAGATATTTGGGGTGGAGGTCAGCGGTGGGTCTATGAAAGATGAGGTGAATATAAAAATTGTGGGGGAAAAAAGGTGGTGGTGAAGGAGTCTGTGGAGACAAAGAACTTTGCCTTGGAGGAAAAGAGGGGAATGTATGAGGTTAGTTTTCCACGTTTTTATATGGGTGGGGAACGGGGGTGAGAATGTTGCAGCGGGAAAAGGCTGGGGCAGTGGAGATGTCGTGTCTGGGGCAATGTGTGGGGGGAAATAATCGGGAAAATTTCGTAGTTTGGAAGTTAGGGAGGTGCGGGATTCCAAAAAATGTTGTCCGGGGGGGGAAGGGTTTTTGAGGTGGTTGGGGACAGTAGAGAGAAGGAGGAACCGAATGATTCAAGAGTGTATCAGTTTGAGTGGAAGGAAGGGGGTAGGGTGGGCCCTGGGAAAGGGTTGGGGGGGGGGGTTTAAAGGGGTTTTGTGTGCGGGGGTTGGGATTTCCCAGCAAGCATGCGTGAGCGTGTTTGTAGGAGTGAATGGGACAAATGGTTTTTATTACTTGAGGTGTTGGAGTTGAGAAAAGTAACTTTATGAAGGGTTCAGGGAAACCGGCAGGCGGATTTGAGTTGGAGAGGGAAGAAAGTCCCTGCACTTAAAGGAGGGGTTTTAAATTTTGCTTTTAAAAAAAATGTATTTAAAACCCCTTCGGGCAAGACGTGGGAGGAAGTGGTGAAAGTTTTTCTTTTTTGGGCCCCCCTGCCTTGGTGGGAATGGGCCCAGTGTGATAATAAAAAAAAAAAAAATATTTATATATTTTTAATATATTATTATACTTTTAAATAAAATTATATTATATATTATATATATATTTTATATATATTTATATATATATTATATATTTTTAAAATATATAAATATATATATATTTTATATCATTTCCAAACTGCGGGGCCGGTTTGCCCCACGAAATGTCCCGCTCAGAGAACCAACGTACGTGTCACAAAACCCACTACCCCATAAATCTACAAAAAAAATTGGACCTTACCCACTCTATGGGTACCCCAGCGAGTGAGAGTCCTGTGTATCCGGCTTAACGAATAGGGAATAGCTAGGGAGGTACAAATAAAAAAATGGGAACTTGGCTATGTTTATTTAAATAACATAAAGGGGGCTAAAATACCAATATACGAGGACATTTAAAATATAAAAAAATTTGATAGAGATTATTCCAGGGGGAAGGGTAGATGTTATCAGTAACACGGACTAGTATCACTTTTAATTCACGCCCAGCTGACCGAGATTCCCAATGCGTGGTCATCACCGCGGTGTCCAGGCTCTCGCTCCCGGACCTGTACCAACAACCCCCTTGCTCGGCTTTTCCTGGGTTTTGGTGGTCCAAGCACACCCCAACCCTGTACGAGGCGTTTTGGTCTGACCCCGGGGGAAAAAAAGAGTGAGATTTAAGCGGAAAAGGGCGTGTCTCTGGAGACATTGCCAAGGCAGTGCCTATTTGGGTTATTTAGGTTTTCCAAGGATCACAAGCCAGTGAATAATCCACCCCTTTTTTCCCCCCCAATTTAAAATATTGAGAACTAGGGCAATTTGTCCAAAGTTATTGATTTTTAAACCCAAACCCCCTTAAATTATTACATACAATGCAAATATATGAATACCCAGTCAGCGATTTAAAAAATTTTTTGCCAAGAAACAAACAACTTTGATCTTGGTCAAAACCTCCCATCCTCACATAATGAATCCTTTTTGCGGCGACCCGATTGGTTTTTTCTGTTCCCCACTGAAAGGAAAATATCCTATCTCCCGGTGACCCCCCCCCGCAAGAGCCAGTCACAAAATATACAACAATATTGCCCAACATCTGACAAACATAGTCATCCTTAGCAGTAGAGTACCATACAAATACACTCTAATCCTTTTCCAAGTTATGGTAGTGTAAAGGCGCGATTGGCTTGACTTGGGCGCGGCTATGACCGGGGAGAAGCTTTTACAAACCCGGGGGAAGGGGGGCAGAAATTGAAGGGGTCGCGGAGGGGACATAGGGCTTGGCTATCTGCATCTTCTTGTCATCTACCCAGATCTGTCTACTGCTTCTACTAAAAGGGGGGTTTACCCAGGGTTTTGGCCGCCCCTGCCTTCCTAAATTGGGCCAGTTAAATGTAGTGGTTCTTTCCTTGAGGAATGGCCAGTGTATTTTTGAAAATTGGTTCGTTTTCCCCCCCCCTTTCGTTGGGGGGTAACTGTTGGAAGGTGTCATTTTTTTGGGGGGTTACAACCTCTGAAAATCCTTGCTTTTAAACTCTGACCTTGATCTTTTATTTTTCTTTGGGGGGCCCAAATTTTGAGAATCTATAAAGGGAAGCGCCTTGCAACAGTTGTGGGTCTTTCTTAGGGATGGGTACAAGTGTTGTATACCGGGTGACAGATGGTTTCCCCAGCACAAGAACATCCCTATTGCCTGAATAACTATTATGTAAGTCGATAAGATCTGCCCCAAACCCCGGTCCAACGGTTCTTAATCGCGGGAAAAAGCTTGCAATTCCACTTTAAACCCTGAGGGTTACCTTTCCCCCTTTGGCAATTACCACAACATTTTACATATTCGGTTACATAATTCAGGAGACCAGGAAAGTGGAACATTTCTTTGGCCCTCTTATAAGTTCTAAAAACACCTGGATGGCCAGCCATCTTGGATGAATGTACAAGCTTCAGAGCGGCCTTCCAGAGGACATTCGGTATTACAACCTGCAGTACTGAACGATCGTTCAGCTCCATAATCTTATGTAACACACCGTCTTTCATCTCGAATTCATCAATAGGGCGGCTTGGCTTGTGGCGTGGGAGCTTCCCTCCATCCAAATACTCAATTATCTCCTTCCACCTGTTCTCTTCCCGTTGGTACTCTCTTAATTGTTCGTTGTTCACATTCTCGATATTAACATCAAAATTTATTGCTGCTACATTCCTACTCAATACGTCTGGTACATGGTGTGAGGCCCCGGGTTTATAAAGAATTGGTATGAGTGCGCTGACAGTTCGTAACCCCTTCTAGAATCCTATGACAGCGAGTTTTTTTTTTTAAATATGTTTTACCAAAAGCCCTGTGATCTGTTATTATTTTAAAATGGCGCTGAAATACATAGGTTCAAAGAAATCTCACACTTTCTACCACTGCCAAGCTTCTTTATCAGTGTGGCATACCTAACTTCCGGTCCTTTTAATCTTTCTGCTAAAAAACGCTACGGGGGTTTTGGGTTATTTTCCTTGTCTCTTTGCATTGGGCAACCTCCTATTGCAATGCTGAAGGTCTGTATGTTCCAAACTCTCTGGAAAAATCAGGAACCACTAATACCGGCTCACTTACAAGCGCAGCCTTTAATTTTTCGTGAGCCAACTCATGTTCCTCTTTCCATACAAACTTAGCTTTCTTCTTAGTTAGATCTGTCAGTGGTGCTGCTAGCTCTGCAAAACCCTTAATATGTCTTCTAAAGTATCCTGCTGCACTTAGGAACCTCCTGACTTCCCTTGCTGTTCTAGGTCTTGGCCCTGACACTTATCAGGGTCAGGGCGAAACCCTTCAGGGCTTACCTGAAAGCCTAGAAATTTAAAGCTAGTGGCTGCTATTATACATTTCTATGCATTCAACTTAAATCCTGCTCTATCCAGTAGTTTTAGTGTTTCCACAAGGTTGTCCACATGTTCTGGAAATGACCGAGAGTAGACTACCACATCATCAAGATATGCTAGTGAGTGTCTACCCAATACAGGGCTGAGGATGAAGTTTATAGCTCTTTGGAAGCTAGAGGGCGAGGTTTTTAACCCGTAGGGCATTCGTTTAAATTGGTATAATCGGACCCCATCTGAGAATGCTGTCTTCTCTCTATCTTCCTTTGAAACGGGGATGACCCAATAAGCTGACTTAGCGTCCAAAGTAGAAAAATACTTAGCTGTTCCAAATGAATCAAGAATTTCCTGGATTAGGGGCAAGGGATAACTATCAGCTATTGTTAATTCATTCACTTTCCTATAATCCACACAGAACCGATAAGAGTTATCTGGTTTCTTTACCAACACTACAGGTGAGAGCCACGGTGATGAACTCGGTTCAATTACATCGTTCTGGAGCATGGCATTACATTCCTCCCTTATTACTCTCTTAGCCTCTTCTGGGAGTCTCCGGGGAGCGAGAGCTCTGGACAGCCGCGTGTGTAGTGGACCACGCATTGGGAATCTCGGGTCAGCTGGTCGGTGAATTAAGAGTGAGTACTAGTCCGTGTTACTGATAACATCTACCTTTCTTCCTGGTAATAATTCTCATAGGTCAATTGTTATATTATGTAAATGTCCATCAGCATATGTGGTATTCTAGCCCTTTCATGTTATTAAGTAAACAATAGCCATAGTTCCCATTTTTTTATTTGTACCTCTATATGCTATTCCCTATTCTGTTATGCACTGGGATACACAGGAGACGTGCTCACTCGCTGTGAGACCTCTTCCCACTCTACATGAGGTATCCCAGCGAGTGAGCACGTCTCCTGTGTATCCCAGTGCTTAACAGAATAGAGAATAGCATATGGAGGTACAAATAAAAAAAATGGGAACTATGGCTATAGTTTACTTAATAACATGAAAGGGCTAGAATACCACATATACTGATGGACATTTACATAATATAACAATTGACCTATGAGACTTATTACCAGGAAGAAAGGTAGATGTTATCAGTAACACGGACTAGTACTCACTCTTAATTCACCGACCAGCTGACCCGAGATTCCCAATGCGTGGTTCACTACACACGCGGCTGTCCAGAGCTCTCGCTCCCCGGACCTGTCACCAACAACCTCCTTGCTCGGCTGTTCCGTGGGCTTATATGGTGGTCCAAGCACACCCCACAACCACGTGTACGACCTGACGCCTAGGTCTGACGCCGGTGACGAACAAAGATGCGGACACTTAAGCCGGAAAGGCGTGTCTCTGACAGACATTTGCCAAGGCAAGGTGACCATACAGTTGGTTAAATTAGGTCTCCCCAGAGACCTCACAAGCCCAGCTGAACTACATCACAAACATGAGCCTAGTGCACAAGGCATGTTTCATGTTGCGAGGACACTCGTGGCAATGAATGTTCAAAGATTAATTTCAGCCTCCTCCTGTTTGAATACCCGCCTTATCAAGCGGTCTATATAGCAATGAAACCACGTAACAAGTGGTATTGAATCATTTACCAAACTGCGGCAGGCCAGGATTCGACCCAACGACACATTGTCCCACATTAATCCTTGAACATCCACTGCCACGAGTGTCCTCGCAACATGAAACAAGTCTAGTGCGCTAGGCTCATGTTGTTTGTAGGATCGATGGCATAGTGGATAATGTGCCAAGTACGTTGTGTTGTCTCTTGAGGCGGGACAGTGTATCGTTGGGTCGAATCCTGGCCTGCCACAGTTTGGCAAATGAATCAATTCCGCTTGTTTCGTGGTTTCATTGATTATATATACATACATCTCGTCCCGAATAGGTAAAACTTGCGATTTTGGCTCAAATAGCAACGTTCTTCTTGCCGAATAAGGCAAGCGAAAATTTGTGCATGCAATATTTTCGCAAAAATCATTCTGAACCTAACGAAAAAAATATATTTCATTGTGTTTCTTTATTTTTAAATTATTGTAAACTTAAGTAAAATATATTTAGTTGGATTAGGCTAAATTAAATTGCGCTTGTTATAATAAGGTTAGCTAAGCTTTCTAAGTTTCTTTTGGTACAAAATTATTAATTTTTACATTAACATAAATGAAAAAAATATATATCTTTAAACGTTATAGAGAAAATTTTAGAATGGACTTAATTTTAAATGAGTTCTTGTTAATTGACCAGTTTTACCTATTCGACACGACATTATATATATATATATATTATATATATATATATATATATATAATATATATATATATTATATAAAATATATATATATATATATATATATATATTATATATTATATATATATAAATAATATATATATATATATTATAATATATCATATATATATATATATATATTATATATATAATATATTAAATATATTTATATATATATATATATATATATATGATATATATATTATATATATATATATATATATTATATATATATATATAAATACATACACACACACACACACACACTCACTCACACACACACCACACACACACACACACACACACACACAATACATGTACATCCTGAATAAAAACTGCTCACGTTCAGTGAAACAAACATCAGTGTTTCTGATCTAACAGGACAGTTACCACTTAAACAGGATCATGGAGAAGGAAAAATGTCTAAAAAAAGTACACAAACGAGGCGAGGGAGAGTTTGTTGTGGAAGGGGAAATGGTGAAGTTTATGATGGTGAGGAAGGGGAGATTACCTGGAGAAAAGAGAAAATGGGAACACGTGGAAACTGTGTGCTATATAATGAGATGAGGGACTGAGTACATAAGAGTGCCCCAGGGTAACCTCAGTTTTGCTAAATGAGGAAGAGGCAAAAGAGAATAAGAGAGGAATAAGCGAGATGAAAGAGGCAGAGGGGCTGTCGGAAAGTGAGAGCTGCAGCAAAACTGAGATGGGAGCAGAGCCATATTTACTTCTCCTAATCGTTATGTAGCCGATTTTTTTTTTTTTTTGTAGAGGTTATAACCTACATTGAGACGGGCAACAGAAAGAATTTTTTTTTCGTATTTTGATATCCAACTGAGTTTCTCTTTATCAGTTGGGATAGGAAAATAATGCTTACTATATCATCGACTGGCAACATCTCGGGTAGGTAATATTAATCCAGCTGAGAATCACTCTCCAGCTGAGACTCACTCTCCAGCTGAGACTTACTCTCCAGCTGAGACTTACTCTCGAGTTTGTTCTGCTTTAAGTTTGCTCATGGGAAGCACGGATGAGTCCCACTCATAATCCGCTACAGGTATATTTCTTTAAGAATAATTATACCACCACTAACACATAGGATTTACAAGCGAGAATGAGCAAGAATTGAAATTTTCTCCAAGGTAAACGAAACAGTAATGCCATGCACAATGGGTGATTATCAAGTTTCCCATAAGCATTAAATTAGAGCTCAACTCAAAACTTTTTGTGTAGCCAAGAATACTGACTTTTGTTAAATATCTATTCCACTAATATTTTCCTCTCTCCAGCTAGGTGCTCTGATATAGTCCCACTGATCAACAGTACGAGTTAACGATCTCACAATAACAGATTACACTATACTGGAGCTGCCAGCATAATGTATTTACAAATGCGTATTTCTGTTGTAATATGCATTTGCTCACATGTGCAGGACCGAGCTCTAGCTCCTGGGTCTGGCCCTGTAATCATAATCAATCCGTGTTATACAACCCTCAACCCCATGGAGTGGGCCGTGTTTACATTTGAATTCATGAATAGAGTTGACGTTGCCCTCGCCCACTCTCCTTATACTAAAGTATTCCTCTTTGGATGTTTGGTTCATTTGATAATATAGTTTTCATTTTTGTCCCCTCGTCTAGGCTACTCCCTTTCGGCCATTTTCATCATCTTTTATAATAGCTCAGAGAACTTCGAGTCACTTGAAGATTTGACTCCTTAAAAAAAGGTGAATGAAGTTATATAGCATTATGATTATTATTATTATTATTATTATTATTATTATTATTATTATT
Source organism: Cherax quadricarinatus (assembly GCF_026875155.1). Lineage (NCBI taxonomy): Eukaryota > Metazoa > Arthropoda > Malacostraca > Decapoda > Parastacidae > Cherax > Cherax quadricarinatus. The sequence continues at coordinate 25,555,545 of NC_069400.1, forward strand.
ATTATTATTATTATTATTATGATCAAAACTAAGCGCTAAACCCACGAGGGTCATACAGCACTGAAAGAAGTTATGTAAGTTTTTAGAATAGGAAAATTAGGCTTACATTATATAAATTCTGGCGAATTTAGTAAAATACACTTTGAGCAAGTATTGTTATATAACTAATGTAGCTGCTTTACTTTTGGGAAGGAGGCAATTTTTAACACGAATTGAGATCAGGTCCCTCAAGTGTGGGTTCACCGTTCATGTCCTTCATTTTAGGAATCAGCCTGGAGACGCATCTTGACAATTAAGAAGGTACTGTCTGGTGATACATCAGTGACCTCATCAAAGTTTCGTTGGTGCTTAAGAAACTGGTGAGTAAGCCTCTAACGGGTGGATGCTATTTTTGCCATCACGTTCCTTTCTACTCTTAGATATGTGCAGCCAGATTCAGCATATATTATATATATATATATATATATATATATATATATATATTATATATATATATATATATATATATTATATATATATATATATATATATATGTCGTGCCGAATAGGCAAAACTGTTCAATTAGCAAAAACTCATTTAGAATTAAGTATTTTCTAAAATTTTCTCTTATACGTTTAAAGATATATTTTTTTTTCATTTAGGTTAATGTAAAAATTAATAATTTTTTTTACCAAAAGAACCTAAGAAAAATTACCTAACCTTATTATAACTAGCACATTTTAATTTAGCCTATCCAACTAAATACATTTTAGAAAAGTTTACAATAATGATTTTTGCGAAATTACTGCATGCACAAATTTTCACTTGCCTTATTCGGCAAGAAGAGCGTTGCTATTTAAGCCAAAATCTCAAAATAGCTTAGCCCAATCTATAAACTTTACTGCTGACTTCGAAGCAAATAACTTATTGCCTTTTCTAGATTTTTTAAAATTTACAGAAAACCTACAAATAACTGTTCCTATGTGCACTCTTATTCTTCACATCGAGATAGAGTTAAACTTTCGGTTTTCTCATCAATGTTTTTGAAAGCTTTACGTATATGTAGTCCAGAGATCATAGATGAAGAAATATCCAAAATTTATGAAATGGCTATTATCTGAAATACACAAGAAACGTAATCGATAAATCTTTTAAAATTGCTAGAAATACTTTTTACAATCCAAAAAGGGACAACCAACCTTATTGAACTAAAAATATGTTGGTTCTCCGTTACCATGAAAACTTGGTTCATATGCCTTCTCTTTTTAAGACTTTTAATATCAAAGTTGTATTTAAAATCTTGATACAGTAAAAAAAAACTTTTGATAAAGAATTCCCCCAAAATGCTGACGGGTGTGTCTATAAAATTCCTTGTAAAATTTGCGATAAAGTTTATTACGGTCACACTGGTAAAAGTCTCGAACTAAGATTAAAACAACATAAATATAGCATTGGAACTGGACAAGATTCTAATGCTCTATTTATTCCTGTGAGAGATTTTAACCATCCAATTGATTTTCAAAAGGCTGAGAAAGTTGTTTCAAGCAAGTCCATGGTCGACAGGAATATAATAGAATCATGTTTCATAAAAAGCAGTTTTGACAATAATATGAATATTTCCTTTGGTTATATAAATTGGATTCATTTATAATTAATAAAATTTGGTAAGAATTTAATGATACATTAAACAAGCAATAAATATTTATTCTTGGGTAGAGTATTAGGTGGGTTTCACCGAGTCGGGTGTCGTCACGCGTGTGTGGGGTGTTGCTTTGTTGCGGGATGTGATGTTGAGGTGTAATCTTGACCCTTTATATGCCTCTCTTTGATATTTTGTTTTTATAATTCCCTGATAATGTGAGAAGTCACGAAAGCGCTTGGAATTTCACTATTCTTTCACAGTGATTGTTTTGCATATTCTGATATCACCTGTTTACTGTGATCTTACTGCATATATAATTAAATAAACCAATTAAAGAATAAAATCACGAACCAAAATATTCTCAGAAACATCATGTGCGAATTTCCTTAATATTAATTTCATAATAACTAAATGATGTTTCCGACCAGATAAAATCACTCTCATATGTTAAGGTTATCTTCTTAAAACCTACACTGGAATATTATTTAATCCATAATCAACATTTCCAACATAATCAGTGTACTAATGGACCAGCTTTTACAGATGAACCTGCAAGTCCACAGGCTGAACATGTAATATCACAGACACCAGTAAGGTAAATATTAAGCCCCAATAATGAAACCTATGAGGCTTTGTCCCCATTCTCCTTCAGTTCCAGACTACATCCTGCGTCTAAGCACTAAACCACTAGAAAAAATGATGATATGCACAAGAGATGAATCATGAGTTGTGTTGTGTCAACTGTTTCATGTAATTCAGTGTTGGATGACGGGCACTGGTTTCAGTGTTGGATGACGGGCACTGGTTTCAGTGTTGGATGAATGGGCGCAGGTTTCAGTGTTGGATGACGGGGCACTGGTTTCAATGTTGGATGAATGGGCACAGGTTTCAGTGTTGGATGACGGGGCACTGGTTTCAATGTTGGATGACGGGGCAGTGGTTTCAGTGTTGGATGACGGGGCACTGGTTTCAGTGCTGGATGACGGGGCACTGGTTTCAGTGCTGGATGACGGGGCACTGGTTTCAGTGTTGGATGACGGGGCACTGGTTTCAGTGCTGGATGACGGGCACTGGTTTCAGTGTTGGATGACGGGGCACTGGTTTCAGTGCTGGATGACGGGGCACTGGTTTCAGTGCTGGATGACGGAGCACTGGTTTCAGTGTTGGATGACGGGGCACTGGTTTCAGTGCTGGATGACGGGGCACAGGTTTCAGTGTTGGATGACGGGGCACTGGTTTCAGTGCTGGATGACGGGGCACTGGTTTCAGTGCTGGATGACGGGGCACTGGTTTTAGTGGAACTCATCTCACAGTCACCTGAACTTTCCCCCCTTGTGTTTGCGTATGTATCAGGGCTCACCGTATAATTCTGATTCAGTGGTACACCCCACCAAGGATTGTATGTATAAAGAGAGAAAGAGAGAGAGAGAGAGAGAGAGAGAGAGAGAGAGAGAGAGAGAGAGAGAGAGAGAGAGAGAATGACGGGTGAGTATCTGTGGATCACTACTGATCTTTATTTGAGATACGGAAGAGTACTGTATATCTTATGTACTGTACACTTCTAGGGAGTGTTTTAAAACAAAGAATTAACACTACCATTTCCTTCCTGATCAAACCATGTATCCATCTTTTCCCCCAAGGTGTTGTATATGATAATTATTATTATTATTATTATTATTATTATTATTATTATTATTATTATTATTATTATTATTATTATTATAATTTATTATTATTATTATTATTATTATTATTATTATTATTATTATTATTATTATTATTATTAGCATTATTATTATTATTATTATTATTATTATTATTATTATTATTATTATTATTATTATTATTATTATTATTATATTCACGAACCGAGGCTAACTGAAAATTCTAAATTCATTTTTAAATATTGAGAAAATGACAACCCTCAATTAGTTCATAGTGGATTATTCATATATATACATATATATATATATATATATATATATATATATATATATATATATATATATATATATTATATATATATATATATATATATATATATATATATACATATATAAAATATATATATATATATATATATATATATATATATATTATATTATATATATATATATATATATATATAATATATATATATATATATATATATATGTAGGTAGTAGGTTGGTAGACAGCAACCACCCAGGGAAGTACTACCGTCCTGCCAGATGACTGTGAAACAGAAACCTGTAACTGTTTTGCATGATGGTAGGATTGCTGGTGTCTTTTTCTGTCTCATAAACACGCTAGATAACAGGGATATCTTGCTACTCCTACTTACACTTTGGTCACACTTCACAGACATGCACATGCATATATATATACATACATCTAGGTTTTACTCCTTTTTCTAAATAGCTCTTGTTCTTCTTTATTTCTTCTATTGTCCATGGGGAAGTGGAAAATAATCTTTCCTCCGTAAGCCATGCGTGTCGTATGAGGCGACTAAAATGCCGGGAGCGATGGGCTAGTAACCCCTTCTGTAGACATTTACTAAAAATTATGAGAAGAAAAACTTTATAAAACTGCGATGCTTGAATGTGCGTGGATGTAGTGCGGATGGCATGAAACAGATGATTGCTGATGTTATGAATGAAAAGAAGTTGGATGTCCTGGCCCTAAGCGAAACAAAGCTGAAGGGGGTAGGGGAGTTTCGGTGGGGGGAAATAAATGTGATTAAATCTGGAGTATCTGAGAGCTAAGGAAGGGGTAGCAGTAATGTTGAAGGATCAGTTATGGAAGGAGAAAAGAGAATATGAATGTGTAAATTCAAGGATTATGTGGTTTAAAGTAAAGGTTGGATGCGAAAAGTGGGTCATAATAAGCGTGTATGCACCTGGAGAAGAGAGGAATGTAGAGGAGAGAGAGAGATTTGGGGAGATGTTAAGTGAATGTATAGGAACCTTTGAACAAAGAGAGAGAGTAATTGTAGTACGGGACCTGAATGCCAAAGTAGGAGAAAGTTTTAGAGAGGGTGTGGTAGGTAAGTTTGGGGTGCCAGGTGTAAATGATAATGGGAGCCTTTTGATTGAACTTTATATAGGAAGGGGTTTAGTTATAGATAATACATATTTTAAGAAAAGGAGGATAAATAAGTATACAAGATATGATGTAGGGCGAAATGACAGTAGTTTGTTGGATTATGTATTGATAGATAAAAGACTGTTGAGTAGACTTCAGGATGTACATGTTTATAGAGGGGCCACAGATATATCAGATCACTTTTTAGTTGTAGCTACACTGAGAGTAAAAGGTAGATAGGATACAAGGAGAATAGAAGCATCAGGGAAGAGAGAGGTGAAGGTTTATAAACTAAAAGAGGGGGCAGTTAGGGTAAGATGTAAACAGCTACTGGAGGATAGATGGGCTAATGAGAGCATAGGCAATGGGGTCGAAGAGGTATGGGGTAGGTTTAAAAATGTAGTGTTAGAGTGTTCAGCAGAAGTTTGTGGTTACAGGAAGGGGGTGCGGGAGGGAAGAGGAGCGATTGGTGAATGATGATGTAAAGAGTGTAGTAAGGGAGAAAAAGTTAGCATATGAGAAGTTTTTTACAAAGTAGAAGTGATGCAAGGAGGGAAGAGTATATGGAGAAAAGAGAGAGGTTAGAGAGTGGTGAAGCAATGTAAAAAGAGAGCAAATGAGAGAGTGGGTGAGATGCTATCAACAAATTTTGTTGAAAATAAGAAAAAGTTTTGGAGTGAGATTAACAAGTTAAGGAAGCCTAGAGAACAAATGGATTTGTCAGTTAAAAATAGGAGAGGAGAGTTATTAAATGGAGAGTTAGAGGTATTGGGAAGTTGGAGGGAATATTTTGAGGAATTTTTAAATGTTGATGAGATAGGGAAGCTGTGATTTCGTGTATAGGGCAAGGAGGAATAACATCTTGTAGGAGTGAGGAAGAGCCAGTTGTGAGTCTGGAGGAAGTTCGTGAGGCAGTAGGTAAAATGTAAGGGGGAAAGGCAGCCGTGATTGATGGGATAAAGATAGAAATGTTAAAAGCAGGTGGGGATATACTTTTGGAGTGGTTGGTGCAATTATTTAATAAATGTATGGAAGAGGGTAAGGTACCTAGGGATTGGCAGAGACCATGCGTATTTCCTTTGTATAAAGGCAAAGGGGACAAAAGAGAGTGCAAAAATTATAGGGGGATAAGTCTGTTGAGTATACCTGGTAAAGTGTATGGTAGAGTTATTATTGTAAGAATTAAGAGTAAGACTGAGAATAGGATAGAAGATGAACAAGGAGGCTTTAGGAAAGGTAGGGGGTGTGTGGACCAGGTGTTTACAGTGAAACATATAAGTAAACAGTATTTAAATAAGGTAAAGAGGATTTTGTGGCATTTATGGATTTGGAAAAGGCGTATGACAGGGTGGTTAGGGAGGCAATGTGGCAGATGTTGCAGGTGTATGGTGTAGGAGGTAGGTTACTGAAATCAGTGAAGAATTTTTACGAGGATAGTGAGGTTCAAGTTAGAGTATGTAACAAAGAGGGAGATTATTTCCCAGTAAAAGTAGGCCTTAGACAAGGATGTGTGATGTCACCGTGGTTGTTTAATATATTTATAGATGAGGTTGTAAGAGAAGTAAATGCGAGGGTTTTGGCAAGAGGCGTGGAGTTAAAAGATAAAGAATCACGCATAAAGTTTGAGTTGTCACAATTGCTCTTTGCTGACGACACTGTGCTCTTGGGAGATTCTGAAGAGGAGTTGCAGAGGTTGGTGGATGAATTTGGTAGGGTATGCAAAAGAAGTAAATTAAAAGTGAATACAGGAAAGGGTAAGGTTATGAGGATAACAAAAAGATTAGGTGATGAAAGATTGGATATATGATTGGAGGGAGAGAGTATGGAGGAGGTGAATGTATTCAGATATTTGGGAGTGGACGTGGCAGCGGATGGGTCTATGAAAGATGAGGTGAATCATAGAATTGATGAGGGGAATAGGGTGAGCAGTGCACTTAGGAGTCTGTGGAGACAAAGAACTTTGTCCGTGGAGGCAAAGAGGGGAATGTATGAGAGTATAGTTTTACCAACGCTCTTATATGGGTGTGAGGCATGGGTAATGAATGTTGGAGCGAGGAGAAGGCTGGAGGCAGTGGAGATGTCGTGTCTGAGGGCAATGTGTGGTGTGAATATAATGCAGAAAATTCGTAGTCTGGAAGTTAGGAGGAGGTGCGGGATTACCAAAACTGTTGTCCAGAGGGCTGAGGAAGCGTTGTTGAGGTGGTACGGACATGTAGAGAGAATGGAGCGAAACAGAATGACTTCAAGAGCGTATCAGTCTGTAGTGGAAGGAAGGCGGGGTAGGGGTCGGCCTAGGAAAGGTTGGAGGGAGGGGGTAAAGGAGGTTTTGTGTGCGAGGGGCTTGGACTTCCAGCGGGCATGCGTGAGCGTGTTTGATAGGAGTGAATGGAGACAAATGGTTTTTAATACTTGACGTGCTGCTGGAGTGTGAGCAAAGTAACATTTATGAAGGGATTCAGGGAAACCGGCAGGCCGGACTTGAGTCCTGGGGATGGAAAGTTCAGTGCCTGCACTCTGAAGGAGGAGTGTTAATGTTGCAGTTTAAAAACTGTAGTGTAAAGCACCCTTCTGGCAAGACAGTGATGGAATGAATGATGATGAAAGTTTTTCTTTTTCGGACCACCCTTCCTTTGTGGGAATCGGCCAGTGTGTTAATAATAAATATATATATATATATATATATATATATATATATATATATATATATATATATATATATATATATATATATATATATATATATACATGTGTGTGTGTGTGTGTGTGTGTGTCTTGTTTCTTTCAACAAACTGTCCGTATCCCACCGAGGCAAAGAAAACGATTTTTTTTAATTTAGTAAAATATAGGGGAGAAAGGATTACTAACCCTTTGCTCCTGGCATTTTAGTCGCCTCTTATGACACACATGGCTTATGGAA
>NC_069400.1:25568145-25570075 GCF_026875155.1 Cherax quadricarinatus
TCACATCCGGAGCAAGGGAGTAACCCTTCTCCGTTTAAGAAAAGCCGTTATATATCATTTGAGACTTATACGACCGAGGTGATGAAAGAAACGAAAAATATTTATATAATGTTTGGTGCTGGAGGTGTTGTTGTGATAGTCTCCTGTGACGGTGAATGTGTACTTGGTACTGGTCTGTGACTACATTATATTATTTATATGTGTGTTATGTATTATATTAGTGTGTATGTATGTGTGTGTGTTGTGTGTGTGTGTGTGTGTGTGTGTGTGTGTTTGTGTGTGTGTGTGTGTGTGTGTGTGTGGTACCGAGTAGGTAAAAATAGGTCAACTAGCAAAAACTCGTTTAAAATTAAGCCGTTTCTAAAATTTTCTCTTATACGTTTAAAGATATTTTTTTTTCATTTATGTTAATGTAAAAATTAATAATTTTGTACCAAAAGAACCATAAAAACTTACCTAACCTTATTATAACTAGTACAATTTAATTTAGCCTAATCCAACTAAATATATTTTAGATAAGTTTACAGTAATTTAATAATAAACAAACACAATGAAATACATTTTTTTCGTTAGGCACAGAATGATTTTTGTGACATTATTGTTTACACAAATTTTCGCTTGCCTTATTCGGCAAAAACAGCATTACTATTTCAGGTAAAATCACATGTTTTATCTATTCGGCACGTTATTTAAAATTTTATATAATATATTATATATTATTGTATTCTATAGATAGGTCCCTTAATATAGATAATATAATATATATAAATATTATATTAATATATTTCATGAGTTACGATGTAAACCATAATAATTATTTATATGGTGTACATTTTCATTATATAAATAATTATAATATATTTAGGTTACTATAAATCTATATTCTATATATGAACAATAATAAGTACGTTAAGAAATGACAATAAGCTGACTAACATACTTTGATTTAGTTCAATTTCGGAAAATTGTAAATTGTCAGAAGTAGTGTAACAAATCTATTGAAGCTAGCTTGTAACATCATTTGGTGGCTATAAATTCTAATTCGAATCGTGAACAATGTTTATCTATGTTGTGCTGACGAATCTTGACACAGAGCAACCCAAAGTATGAAATGGAGATTCAGTGCAAGAGGTGGTAATGAAAGTGACAGAAGTTATAAAGACCAGCCTAGGTAGAAAGAGGGTCCCTACTCTCTTTTAGTTGAGGATGCTAGCGAAAAATTTTATCAATGTTTGGCTAGAGACTAAGCTTGAGGCATAGTCATTGTACGAATGAATTTAAAAGATCATGATGATTATTATTATATGTTAATATGGTACGTTAGTTTTAAAGAGCTCGGAATATAAAAAGAAGGTAACTCCCTTGGTATGAAGTAATTCCCGTTTCTGTCCACTTGGACATTAACAAGCAGCAAAAGGAAGAAATGCTATTACTATGCAATAAAAAGGGGGGGAATGAAATATTATTTGAATTATTATTAATTAATGTAATTATTTGTCTTGGTTATATAGTTTTAACTCGAATATAAATAATGGATGTCGCTTAGGGTAGTAAAGTAATATCGAGTTTCGTAGTAATTGGTCATAACTAGTCAGTCTGAAAGATAGAATAGGCCAAAATTGTAAGGAGGGGGGGGAAGAAAGTAATTAGTTTTTGGAATAAGGTAACAGCGTGGTAAAGTAGTAAATTTAAATAGTATAATAGATAGTAATAGTGGTGGCGGTAGTGGTAGTGATAGTATTTGTAGTACAAGTAATAAAAATAGTAGAAATAGTAGTAGTAGTAGTGTTAGAACTAGTAGTAGTAGCATTAGAATAGTAATGTTAGAAATAGTAATTGTATTAGAAATAGTATTAGTTCTGCTAGAAGTAATGGTAGTAGTGGTGGTAGAAGTGGCAGTAAGTTTAAAAGTGGTAGCATTGCTGCATTG
>NC_069400.1:25570575-25598075 GCF_026875155.1 Cherax quadricarinatus
AGTAAAAGGTAGATGGATACAAGGAGAATAGTAGCATCAAGGGAAGGAGAGAGGTGAAGGTTTATAAACTAAGAGGAGGCAGTTAGGGTAAGATATAAACTAAGCTATTGGAGGATAGTTGGCTAATGAGGAGCTAGGCAATGGGGTCGAAGAGGTATGGGGTAGGTTTAAAAAATGTTAGTGTTAGAGTGTTTTCAGCAGAAGGTTTGGTTACAGGGAAAGTGGGTGAGGAGGGGAAGAGGAGCGTTTGGTGGAATGATGATGTAAAGAGTGTAGTAAGGAGAAAAAGTTAGCATATGAAGAAGTTTTTACAAAGTAGAAGTGATGCAAGGAGGGAAGTGATATGGAGGAAAAAGAGTGAGAAGTTAAGAGATTAGTGTGACAGCATGTAAAAAGAGAGCAAAAATGACGAGAGTGGGTGAGATGTTATCTACAAATTTTGTTGAAATAAGAAAAAAGTTTGGTGTGAGATTAACATAGTTAAGAAAGCCTAGAGAACAAATGGATTGTCCAGTTAAAAAATAGGAGAGGGAGGTTATTAAAATGGAAGAGTTAGAGGTATTTGGAGTTGTGAGGGAATATTTTGAGGAATTGTTAAATGTTGATAAGATAGGGAGCTGTGATTTCGTGTTAGGGCAAGGAGAATAACATATTGTAGGTATGTGAGGAAGAGCCAGGTTGTGAGTGTGGGTGAAGTTCGTGGAGGCAGTAGTGTAAAATGAAAGGGGGTAAGGCAGCCGGGAATAGATGGGTATAAAGATAGAAATGTTTAAAAGCAGGTGGGGGATATAGTTTTGGAGTGGTTGGTGCAATTATTTAATAAAATGTAAGGCAGATGGAAGGTACCTGGGATTGGCAGAGAGCATGCAGAGTTCCTTTGTATAAAGGCAAGGGGACAAAGAGAGTGCAAAAATTTATAGGGGGTTAAGTCTGTTGAGTGTACTGGTAAGTGTATGGTAGAGTTTATAATTGAAAGAATTAAGAGTAAGACGGATAATAGGAAGCAGATGAACAAGGAGTGCTTTAGGAAAGGTAGGGGGTGTGTGGACCAGGTGTTACATGTGAAAATATAGTGAACAGTATTTAGATAAGGCTAAAGAGGTCTTTGTGGCTTTTATGGATTTGGAAAGGCGAATGATCGGGGTGGATTAGGGGGGGCAATGTGCCAGATTTGTTGGCATTGAGGTGTAGGAGGTAGGTTTACTGAAAGCAGTGAAGAGTTTTACGAGGATAGTGAGGCTCTGTTAGATTATGTAGGAAAAGGGGAAATTTTTTCCAGTAAAAGTAGGCCTTAGACATGGATTGTGTGATGTCACCGTGGTTGTTTAATATTTTTATTGATGGGGTTGTAAGAGAAGTAATTGCGAGGGTCTTGGCAAGAGGCCGTGGAGTTAAAGATAAAGAATCACACCAAAGTGGGACGGTAGTTGGCTCAGCTGCTCTTTGCTGTTGACACTGTGCTCTTGGGAGATTCTGAAGAGAAGTTGCAGAGATTGGTGGATGTAATTTGTTTAGGGTGTGCAAAAGAGAAAATTAAAGGTGAATACAGGAAGAGTAATGGTTATGAGGAATAACAAAATGATTAGGTGATGAAAGATTGATATCAGATTGGAGGGAGAGAGTTTTTATGGAGGAGTGTGAAACGTATTAGATATTTGGGTAGTGGACGTAGTCAGCGGTTGGGTCTATGAAAGGATGAGGTGAATCATAGAATTGATGAGGAAAAAAGAGTGAGTGGTGCACTTAGGAGTTCTGTGGAGACAAAAGAACTTTGTCCTTGGAGGCAAAGAGGGGTAATGTAGTGAGTGTATAGTTTTCCATCGCTCTTATATGGGTGTGTGAAGCGTGGGTGATGAATGTTGCAGCGAGGAGAAGGCTGGAGGCAGTGGAGATGTCGTGTCTGTGGGCAATGTGTGTGGTGTGAAATAATGCAGGAATCGTAGTTTGGAAGTTTAGGGATGGTGCGGGATTCTCCAAAAAACTGTTGTTCCTGAGGGCTGAGAAAAGGGTTGTGAGGTGGTTCGGGACATGTAGAGAGAATGGAGCGAAAACAGAATGATTCAAGAGTGTATCAGTTTGAGTGGAAGGAAGCGGGGTAGTGGTCGGCTAGGAGGGTTGGAGGGAGGGGGTGTAAAGGTGGTTTTGTGTGCGAGGGGCTTGGACTTCCAGCAAGCATTGCGTGAGCGTGTTTGATAGGAAGTGAATGGAGACAAATGGTTTTTATTACTTGACGGGCTGTTGGAGTTTGAGACAAAGTAACATTTATGAAGGGATTCAGGGAAAACCGGCAGGCGGACTTGAGTCTGGAGATGGGGAAGAACAGTGCCTTGCACTATGAAGGAGGGGTGTTAATGTTGCAGTTTAAAAACTGTAGTTTAAACACCCTTCTGGCAAGACTGTGGGGAGTGAATGACTGGTGAAAGTTATTCTTTTTTGGGGCCACCCTGCCTTGGGTGGGAATCGGCCAGTGTGATAATAAAAAAAAAAAAATATATATTATATATATAATATATTATATATTACATTTTATATATTATATATATATATCATATATATATATATAATATATATAATTATATATATATATATTATATATATATATATATTATATTATTATATATATATTATATATAGTCATTTACCAAAACTGCGGCAGGCTCTGGGATTCGACACCACGAAATGGTCCCGCGGTCTAGAGAACTCAACGTACGTGTCACATAACATCTACGCCATCAATCTACAAACAATGTGAGACCTTACCCCCACTCTACTGAGGTATCCCAGCACGAGTGAGCACGTCTCTGTGTATCCGGTGCTTAACAGTATAGGGAAATAGCATATGAGGCTACAAATAAAAAAATTGGGTGAAACTTTGGCTATAGTTTACTTAATAACATGATAAGGGCTAGATACCACATATACTGATGGACATTATACATATTATAAACAATTGACTATGAGATTAATTACCAGGGGGGAATGGTAGATGTTATCAGTAACACGGACTAGTACTCAACTCTTAATTCACCGACAGCTGAACCGAGATTCCCAATGCGTGGTCCACTTCACTCGCGGCTGTCCAGAGCTCTCGCTCACGGACCTGTCACCCAACAAACCTCCTGGCTCGGCTGTCCCTGGGCTTTATGGTGGTCCTAAGCACACTCTCAACACGTGTACGACCGTGACGCCTTAGGTCTGACACGTGAAGAAACAAAGAGTGAGACGTAAGCCGGATAGGCGTGTCTCTTGGCAGACATGTGCCAAGGCATGTGACCATATATATTGGTTATTTAGGTCTTCCACAGAGACCTCAACAAGCCAGTGAATTACATCACATCACCCTTTCTCCCCCAATTTAAAATATCTGAGAACTAGGGCAATTTGTCCAAAGTTATTTGACTATTTTATCCTAACCCTTAAATCTATTACATTACAATTGCAAATAATATGAATAACCCAGTTCAGCTGATTTAATAAATTCTAGCTCAAGAAACGAACAACTTTGACTCTTGAGTGCGAACTCCCATCCCTCACTATAAATGGATTACTCTTCTGTCGGCGAGCCGATTGGTGTTTTCTGTTCTCACTGAAAGGAAATACTACTATCTACCCGGTGATCCCTCCCTGCTAAGAGCCAGTCACATAATATACAACACATTATTTGCCCTAACATCTGACAGAAACATAGTTCATCCTCTAGCAGTAGAGTTACCATACTATACACTCTAATCAGCATTTTCCAAGCTTAACTGGCTAGTGTAAAGGACGCGATTGGCTTGACTTGGGCGCAGCTACTGACACAGGGAGAAGCTCTACAAATCTTGGGGCATGGGCGCAGAAACTTTTGAACGGGGTCGACGGAGGTGGATCATTAGGGCCTTTGTGCTATACTGCAGTCTTCTTGTCATCTGCACTCCAAGATCTGTCTTACTGCTTCCTACTAGAATGAGGGGTAGCCAGGGCTTATGGCCGGACCCTAGCTCTTGCTCTGCAAATTGGAGCCATGTCTCAATGTAGTGGTTCTTTCTCTGAGAGATGGCCAGTGTATTATTTGACAATTGGTTCGTTCTCTCCTCCATCCATTTCGTTGTGGTGGTAAGAGCTGTTGTGAAGGCTGTCATTTATTTCTTGGGGGTTATCTTAACCTCTGCAAATACCTTGGCTTTTAAACTCATGACCTTGATCTATTACTAATTCTTTAGGGGGTCCAAATATTGCTACGAATCTATCAAGAAGCGCCTCTGCAACAGTCTGTGGGTCTTTCATTAGGGATGTGTACTAGTGTTTGTATATCCGTGCAGATGGTCACCACACAAGAAACATACCTATTGCTGAATAAAACTATTATGGTAAGTCGATAAGATATGCACCAACCCGGTCCATCGGTTCTTAATCGCGGGGGAAAAAGCTTGCTATTCCAACATTAACCTGAGGGGTTTCTTTCCACTTTGGCAATTTACACAAAATTTTACATATTCGGTTAAATAATTCAGGAGACCAGGAAGTGGAAATTTTTTGGCCCTCTTTAAGTTCTAAAATAACACCTGGATGGCCAGCCATCTTGGATGAATGTCAAGCTTCAGAGCGGCCTGCCAGAGGACATGCTGGTAAATTAAATCCTGCAGTACTGAACGATCGTTCAGTCCTTAATCGTTTTGTAACACACCGTTCTTTCATCTCGAATTCATCAATATGGCGGTTGGCTTGTGGCGCTGGGAGCTTCCCTACATCCAATACTCAATTATCTCCTTCACTGTTTCTCTTCCGTTGGTTCTCTTCTTAATTGTTCGTTTGGTTCACATTTCTCGATTTTAACATCAAAATTTATTGCGCTACATCCTACTCAATACGTCTGGTACTTGGTGTGAGGCTCCGTTTATAAAGATTGGTATGAGTGCGCATGACAGTTCGTTACCCCATCTAGAATCCTTGACAGCGAGTAGTGTTTCTTTTTTAATATGTGTAACCAATGCCCTGTGATCTGTTTATTATTTAAAAGGGCCTGAAATACATAGGTTCAAGTATCTCACACTTTCTACCACTGCCAAGGGATTCTTTATCAGTGAGGCATACCTAAACTTCCGGTCCTTTAAAATTCTTTCTGCTAAAAAAATTAGCTATGGGGTGTGTGGGTTATTTTCCTTGTCTCTTTGATTAGGCAACCTCCTATTGCAAAATGACTGAAGGTCTGTATGTATCTCAAACTACGCTGGAAAAATCAGGAACCACTTAATCCGGCTCACTTAAAGCGCAGCCTTTAATTTTTCGTGAGCCAACTCATGTTCCTCTTTCCTACATAACTAGCTTTCCTTCTTAGTTAGATTCTGTCAGTGGTTGCTGCTAGCTCGCAAACCCTTATATGTTCTTCTAAAGTATACTGCTGCATTAGGATACCATCCTGAATTCCTTGCTGTTACTAGGTATTGGCCCTGACACTTATCAGGGTCAGGCGAAACCCTTCGGCTCAACCTGAAAGCCTAGTAAATTTTAAAGCTAAGTGGCTGCTATTATAATTTCTTTGCATTCAACTTAAATCATGTCCTATCAGTAGTTTTAGTGTTTCCACAAGGTTTTCCCACATGTTTGGAAATGACGAGAGTGAGACTACCACATCATCAAGTTATGCTACGATGAGTGGTCTACCCATACACGGGCTGAGGATGAAGTTTATAGTCTTTGGAAGCTAGAGGGCGAGGGTTTTTAACCCGTAGGGCATTCGTTTAAATAGGTATATCGGACCCATCTGGAATTTGCTGGTCTTCTCTCTATATTCTTTTGAAACGGGGATGACACATTAAGTGACTTAGCGTCCATAAGTAGAAAATACTAGCTGTTCTAATGAATCAAGAATTTATGGATTAGGGGCATGGGATAACTATCAGCTATTGTTATTTCATTCACTTCCTATATCCCACACAGAACCGATAAGATTTATCTGTTTCTTTACAACACTACAGGTGAGAGCCACGGTGATGAACTCGGTTCAATTACATCGCCCCCCCCGATTCTGTAGCATGGGCATTACCATTCCATCCCTTATTACTCTCTAAGCCTCTTCTGGGAGTCTCGGGGAGCGAGAGCTTCTGACAGGCCCGCGTGTGTAGTGGACCACGCATTTTTTGGGAATCTCGGGTCAGATGGTCGGTGAATTAAGAGTGAGTACTAGTCCGTGTTACTGATAACATCTACTTTCTTCCTGGTAATAATTATCATAGGTCCAATTGTTTTATATTATGTAAAATGTCACCATCAGCATTTGTGATATTCTAGCCTTTCATGTTATTAAGTAAAAACTATAGCCATAGTTCCCATTTTTTTATTTGTACTCATATGCTATTCCACTATTCTGTTATGCACTGGTGTACTCAGGAGACGTGCTCAATCGCTGTGAGACTTTCCCACTCTACCATGAAAACGGTATCCAGCGAGTGAAGCACGTTACTGTGTATCCATGGCTTAACAAGAATGAGAATAGCATATGGACGGTACAAATAAAAAAAATGGGAACATGGCTAAGTTGTACTTATAACATGAAGGGCTAGAATACACTTTGACTGTATGGACATTTACATAATATATAACAATTGACCTATGTGACTTATTACCAGGGGGAAGGTAGATGTTATATGTATACACGGATAGTACTCCACTCTTAATTCACAGACAGCTGAACCCGAGATTCCCAATGCGTGGGTTCACTACACACGCGGCTGTCCTGATCTCTCGCTCCCCGGGACCTTCACAATCAACTCCTTGCTCGGCTGTTCCGTGGGCTATATGTGGGCCAAGCAAACACCACAGACCACGTGTACGACCTGGACGCCTTAGGTCTGACGCCGGTGGACGAACAAAGATGCGGACATTAAGCCGGAAAGGGTGTCTCTGACAGACATTTGCAAGGCAAGGTGACATACAGTTGTTAAATTAGGTCTCCCCAGAAAGACCTCACTAAAGCCCAGCTGAACTACATCACAAACATGAGCCTATTGCACAAGGATGTTACATGTTGCGAGGACAATCGTGGCAATGATGTTCAAAGATTAATTTCAGCCTTCTCACTGTTGAATACACCGCCTTTTCATGCGGGTCTATATAGCATATGAAACCACGTAAACAAGTTGGTATTGAATCATTTACAAACTGCGGCAGGCCAGGATTCGACCCAACGACACATTGTCCCACATTAATTCCTTGTACATCCACTGCCACGAGTGTTCCTCGCAACATTGAAACAGTTAGTGCGCTAGGACTCATGTTGTTTGTTGGATCGATGGCATAGTGGATAATGTGCCAACACGTTGTGTTGGTCGCTTGGAGGCGGACAGTGTTCGTTGGGTCGATTCCTGGCCTGCCACAGGATTGGCAATGAATCAATTCCGCTTGTTTCGTGGTTTCATTGATTATATATACATACATCATCGTCACGAAAATAGGTAAAAATTGAGATTTTGGCTCAAAATAGCAACGTTTCTTCTTCCGAATAAGGCATGCGATAGTGTGCATGCAATATTTTCGCAAAAATCATTCTGAACCTAACGAAAAAAAAAATATATTTCATTGTGTTTCTTTTTTTTTAAATTATTGTAACTTAAGCTAAATATATATTTAGTTGGATTAGGCATAAATTAAATTGCGCTTGTTATAATAAGGTTAGCTTAAGCTTCTAAGTTCTTTGGTACAAAATTATTAATTTTTACATTACATAAATGAAAAAAAAATATTATCTTTAAACGTTATAGAGAAAATTATAGAATGGACTTAATTTTTAAATGAGTTCCTGTTAATTGACCTGTTTTACCTATTCGACACGACATTATATATTATATATATATATATATATTATTTATATATATAATATATATATTTTTATATTTATATATATATATATATATATATTTTATTTATATATTTAAAAATATATATTTATATATATATATATTAATATATATATATATATTATATATATAAATATATAAATATATTTATATATATAGATATATATATATATGATTATATTTATATTAAATATATATATATATATATATATATATATAAATACATACACACACACACCACACACACTCACACACACACACACCACACACACACACCACACACACACAATAACATGTACATCCCTGAATAAAACTGTCACGTTCAGTGAAACAAACTCAGTGTTTCTGATCTAACAAGGGACAGTTACCACTTAAACAGGATCATGGAGAAGGAAAATGTCTAAAAATAGTACACAATCTGAGGCGAGTGGAGAGTTGGAGAGTTTGTTGTGGAAGGGGAATGGTGAGTTTATGATGGTGAGGAAGGGGAGAGATTTCCTGGAGGAAAAGAGAAAATGGGAACAAGGTTGGTAACTGTGTGCTATATAATGAGTTGATGGGACTGAGTACATATGGAGTGCCCCAGGGGTACTCAGTTTTGCTAAATGAGGAAGAGGCAAAAGAGAATAAGAGAGGAATAAGCGAGATGAAAGTGGCAGAGGGGCCTGTTCGGAAAGTGAGAGCTGGCAGCAAAACTGAGGTTGGGAGCAGAGCCCATTTTTACTTCTTCCTAATCGTTATGTTGCGATTTTTTTTTTTTTTGTAGTGGTTATAAACATTCATTGTAGACGGGCACAGAAGAATTTTTTTTTCGTATTTTGATTATCCAACTGAGTTTCTCTTTATCAGTTGGGATGGATAATTATGCTTACTATATCATTCGGCTGGCAACATCTCGGGTAGGTAATATTAATCACAGCTGAGAATCACTCCCAGCTAGATCACTTCCAGCTGAGACTTACTCTCCAGCTGGAGACTTACTCTCGAGTTTGTTTCTGCTTTAAGTTTGCATCTTGGGAAGTCGGATGAGTCCACTCATAATCCGTTCTAGGTATATTTCTTTATGAATAATTATACCACCACTATCACATAGGATTTACAGCGGTAATGAGCAAGAATGAAATGTTCTCCAAAGGTAACGAAACAGTAATGCACATGACACAATGGGTGATTATCAAGTTCAACCATAAGCTTTAAAAAATTAGAGCCTTCAACTCAAAACTTTTTGTTGAGCCAAGAATACTGGACTTTAGTTAAATAGATCTATTCACTTATATTTTTCCTCTCTCCAGCTAGGTGCTCTGATATAGTCCCAATGATCAAACAGTACGAGTTAACGATCTCACATAACTGATTACACTATACTGGAGCTGCCAGCATAATGTATTTTACAAATGCGTATTTTCTGTTTGTAATATGCATTTGCTCACATGTGCAGAGACCGAGACTCTAGCTCCTGGGTTGGCCCTGTAATCTTAATCAATCCGTGTTTTACAACCCTCAACCCTGGTGTGGGCCGTGTTTACATTTGAAATTCATGAATAGAGTTGACGTTGCCTCGCCACCCATCCCTTAATACTAAAGTATTCCTCTTTGGATGTTTGGTTCATTTGATATTTAGTTTTAATTTTTGTCACCCCTCGTTAGGCTACTCCCCTTTCGGCCATTTTCATCATCACTTTTATAATAGCTCAGAGAACTTCGGTCTCTGGAAGATTGGGACTCCTTATCAAAAGGTGAATGAAGTTATATAGATTATGATTTTTTATTTATTTATTATTATTATAATAATTATTATTATTATTATGATCAAAAATAAGCGCTAAACCCACGAGGGTTTACAGCACTGAAAGAAGTTATGTAAGTTTTTAGAATAGGAAAAATTAGGCTTACATTATATAACTTTGGCGAATTTAGTAAAATACACTTTGAGCAAGTATTGTTATTTAACTAATGTAGCTGCTTTACCTTTTTGGGAAGGAAGGCAATTTTTAACACCGAATTGAGATCAGGTCCCATCAAGTGTGAGTTTTCTCCGTTCATGTCCTTCATTTGAGGATATCAGCACTGGAGACGCATCTTGACAATTAGAAGGGTACTGTCTGGATGATACATCGTGACCTCATTCAAAGTTCGTTGGTGCTTAAGTAATGGTGAGTAAGGCCTCTAACGGGTGGATGCTATTTTTGCCATACGTTCCTTTATACTCTTAGAATGTGTGCCAGCCGATTTCAGCATATATATATATATATATATATAATATATATATATATTTATATATTTTATATTATATATATATATATTTATATATATATATATATTATATATTTGTCGTGCCGAATAGGCAAAAAAATGGTTCTATTAGCAAAAACTCATTTAGAATTAAGTATGTTCTAAAAATTTCTATTATACGTTTAAGAATTATATTTTTTTTTCATTTAGGTTAATGTAAAAAATTAATAATTTTTTTTACCAAAATGAAACCTAAGAAAAATTACCTAACCTTTTATAACTAGCAATTTTAATTTAGCCTTTCAAACTAAATACATTTAGAAAAGTTTACTAATTATGAATTTTGCGAATATATACTGCATGCACTAATTTTCACTTGCCTTTATTCTGTGCAAGAAGAGCGTTGCTATTTAAGCCAAAATCTCAAAATAGCTTAGCCAATCTATAAACTTTACTGCGACTTCGAAGCAAATAAATTATTGCTTTTCTAGATTTTTTAAATTACAGAAAACTTTACAAATAACTGTTCCTATGTGCACTCTTATTCTTCACATCGAGATAGAGTTAAACTTTCGGTTTTCTCATCAATGTTTTGAAAGGCTTTACGTATATGTAGTCCAGAGTTCATAGTATGAAGAAATATCCAAATTTATGAAATGGCTATTATCTGAATACTACAAGAAACGTTAATCGATTATCTTTTAAAATTGCTAGAAATATTTTTAACAATCCAAAAAGGGTCAACAATCCTTATTGAACTAAAAAATATGTTGGTTCCGTTACCATGAAAACTTGGTTATATGCCTTCTCTTTTTAAGACTTTTTAATATCAATGTTTGTATTTAAAATCTTGTTACAGTTAAAAAAATCTTTTGATAAGAATTCCCCCAAAATGCTGACGGGTGTGTCTATAAAATTCCTTGTAATAATTTGCGATAAAGTTTATTTCGGTACACTGGTAAAAGTCTGAAACTAGATTTAAACAAAACATAAATATAGCATGGAACGGACAAGATTCTAATGCTCTATGTATTCCTGTGAGTGATTTTACCATCCAATTGTATTTCAAAAGGTCTGGTAGAAAGTTGTTTCAAGACAAGTCCATTGGTCGACAGGAATATAATAGAATATGTTCATAAAAAGCAGTTTTGACATTAAATATGAATATTCCTTTGGTTATATAAATTGGATTCATTTATAATTAATAAAATTTGGTAAGAATTTAATGATACATTAACTGGCAATAAATAATTATACTCTTGGGTAGAGTATTAGGTGGGTTTCCACGAGTGGGTGTATCGTCACGGTGTGTGGGGTGTGTTGCTTTGTTGCGGGATGTGATGTTGAGTGTAATCTTGACCTTATAGTGCCTCTCTCTTTGATATTTTGTTTTTTATTAATTCCCGATAATGTGAGAAGTCACGAAAGCGCTTGAATTTCATATTCTTTCACAGTGATTGTTTTGCATATTCTGATATCACCTGTGTACTGTGATCGTACTGCATATAAATTAAATAACCAATGAAAGGATTAAAATCACGAACCAAATATTCTCAGGAAACATCATGTGCGAATTTCCTTAATATAATTTCATAATAACTAAATGATGTTTCCGACCAGATATATTCACTCTCATTATGTTAAGGTTATCTTCTTAAAACCTACACTGGAATTTTGTTAAATCCATAATAATCACATTTCCAAACATAATCAGTGCCCTACTAATGGACCCAGCTTTTACAGATGAACAGCAAGAACACAGGCCTGAACAATTTGTAAATCACAGACACCAGTATAGGTATAAATATAAGCCCAAATAAGAAAAAAAACCTTTTTATTTTTGGGGAGGCTTTGTCCCCATTCTCCTTCTGTTCAGGACTACCCTGCGTCGAAGCACTAAACCACTAGAAAAAATGATGATATGACACAAGAGATGAATCATGTGAGTTGAGTTGTGTCCAACTGTTTCATGTAATTCAGTGTTGGATGACGGGCATGGTTTCAGTGTTGGATGACGGGCACTGGTTTCAGTGTTGGGTGAATGGCGCAGGTTTCAGTGTGGTTCGACGGGGCACTGGTTTCAATGTTGGAGAATGGGCCAGGTGTCACAGTGTTGGATGAAGGGGGCTCTGGTTTCAATGTTTGGTTACGGGGCAGTGGTTTCATTGTTGGATTGACGGGGCACTGGTTTCAGTGGCTGACGATGACGGGGCACGTTTCAGTGCTGGATGGAGGGGGGCACTGTTTCAGGTTTGGTTGGACGGGGTCTCTGGTTTCAGTTGCTGATAACGGGGCACTGTTTTCTGTGTTTGGATGACGGGGCCTGGTTTCAGTGCTGGATGACGGGGCACTGGTTTCCAGTGCTGGAGAGGAGCATGGTTTTCAGTGTTGGATGACGGCGGGCAATGGTTTCAGTGCTGGATGACGGGGGGGGCACAGGGTTTCTGTGTTGCGATGAGGGGCACTGGTTTCATTGCTGGATGACGGGAGCACTGGTTTCAGGGCTGGATGACGGCCGGGCCTGGTTTTTTGTGGAAACCTCATCTCACAGTCACCTGAACTTTACCCCTTGTGTTTGCGTATGTATCAGGGACTCCACGTTATAATTCGGATTCTGTGGTACTCCCACCAAGGATTGTATGTATAAAGAGAGAAAGAGAGAGAAGAGAGAGAGAGAGACGAGAGAGAGACGGAGATTGAGAGTGTGAGAGAGAGAGAGAGAGAGTGACGGGGTGAGTATCTTGTGGATCACTACTGATCTCTTTATTTGTGTTACGGAAGAGTACTGTTATTATATTTTCTGTTACACTTCTAGGGAGTGTTTTAAAACAAAGAATTAACACTTACCATGTCCTTTCCTGATCAAACCATGTATCCATCTTTTCCACCCATGTGGTGTATATGATAATTTATTATTTATTATTATTATGTATTATTATTTTTAATTAATTATTATTATTATTTTTATTATTATCTATTATTATATTATTATTATTATGTATTATTTTTATTATTATTATTGTTATTATTATATTATTATTATTTTAGCATTATTATTTTATTATTATTATTATTATTATTATTATTATTATTTTATTATTATTATTATTATTATTATATGCACGAACCGAGGCTAACTGAAAATTCTAAATTCATTTTTAAATATTGAGAAATTGACAACCCTCATTTAGTGCATTGTGGTATTATTTCATATTTATACATATATATATTTATATTTATATATTATATTATATATATAATATATATATATTTATTATAATATATATATATATATATATATATATATACATATATATATATATATAATTTATATATATATATATATATATATATATTTATATATATATATATATATTTTTATTATATATTTATATATTATATATATATATTTATATGTAGGTAGTAGGTTGGTAGACTGCAACCACCCAGGAAGTACTACGTCACTGCCAGATGACTGTGAAACAGAAGCCTGTAAACTGTTTTTGCATGATGGTAGGAAATTTTGGCTGGTGTCTTTTTTCTGTCTCATAACACGCTAGATAAACAGGGATATTCTTGCTACTCCTACTTTCACTTTGGTCACACTTCACAGACATGCACATGCATATATATTTAATCATACATCTAGGTTTTACTCCTTTTTCTAAATTGCTCTTGTTCTTCTTTATTTCTTCTATTGCATGGGGAAGTGGAAAATAATCTTTCCTTCCGTAAGCCTTTGCTGTCGTAGAGGCGACTAAAAATGCCGGGGCGATGGGCTAGTAACCCTTCCTGTTGAACATTTACTAAAAATTATGAGGAAGAAAACTTTATAACTGCGATGCTGAATGGCGTGGATGTAGTGCGGATGGCATGAAACAGATGATTGCTGATAGTATGAAGAAAAGAAGTGGATGTCGGCCTAAGCTCGAAAACAAGGTGAAGGGGGTAGAAAGGAGTTTCGGTGGGTGGGAAATAATGTGATTAAATCTGGAGTATCGTGAGCTAAGGAAGGGTTGGGTAGCAGTAATGTTGAAGGATCAAGTTATGAAGGGAGAAAGAGGAATTGAATGTGTAAATTCAAGGATTATGTGGTATAAAGTAAAGGTTGGATGCGAAAATGTGGGTCATTAATAAGCGTGTATGCACCTGGAGGAAGAGGAGGATGTAGAGGAGAGGAGAGAGATTTGGGAGATGTTAAGTGATTGTATAGGAACCTTTGAAAAAAGAGAGAGAGTAATTGTTGTACGTACTGAATGCCAAAGTAGGGGAAAGTTTTTGAGAGGGTGTGGTGGTAGAGTTTGGTGGTGCCAGTTGTAAATGATAATGGGCAGCCTTTTTGGATTGAACTTTTATAGGAAGGGGTTTAGTTAAAGATAATACATATTTTAGAAAAGGAGGATAAAAATAAGTTACAAGATATGATGTAGGGCGAAATGACAGTAGTTTTGTTGGATTATGTATTGATAGTTAAGACTGTTGAGTAGACTATCAGGATGTACATGTTTATAGAGGGGCCACTATAGATATATCAGATCACTTTTTAGTTGTAGCTACACGAGAGTAAAAGTAGATAGGGATACAAGAGAATAGAGCTCAGGAAGAGAGAGGTGAAGGTTTATAAAACACTAAAAGAGGGGGCAGTTAGGGTAAGATGTATAAAAACAGCGACTGGAGGATAGTTGGCTAATGAGAGCATAGGCAAATGGGTCGAAGAGGTATGGGGTAGGTTAAAAAGTAGTGTTTTGAGTGTTCAGCAGTAGTTTGTGGTTCAGGAAAGGGGGTGCGGGAGGGAAGAGGAGCGGATTGGTGGAATGATGATGTAAAGAGTGTAGTAAGGAGAAAAAGTAAGCATATGAGAAGTTTTTATACAAAGTAGAAGTGATTGCAAGGAGGGAAGAGTATTGGAGAAAAAGAGAGAGGTTAGAGAGTGGTGAAAGCAATGTAAAACGAGGAGCAATTGAAGGAGAGGTGGGTGAGATGCTATCAACAAAATTTTGTTTGAAAATAAGAAAAAAGTTTTGGAGTGAGTTTAACAAGTTAAGGTAAGGCCTAGAGAACCAAATGGATTTGTCAGTTAAAAATAGGAGAGGAGAGTTATTAAATGGAGAGTTAGAGGTATTGGGAAGATGGGGAGAATTTTAATTTTGAGGAATTTTTTAAATGTTTGTTGAAGATAGGGAAACGCTGTGATTTCGTGTATAGGGCAAGGAGGTATTACATCTTGTAGGAGGTGAGGAAGAAAAGCCAGTTGTGAGTTGGAGGAGTTCGTGAGGCAGTAGGTAAAAATGTTAAGGGGAAGGAAGGCAAGCCGTGATTGATGGGATAAAGATAAGAAATGTTTAAAAGCAGGTGGGGGTATTACTTTTGGAGTGGTTGGTGCAATTATTTAATAAATGTAGGGAAGAGGGAGTGGTAAGGTACCTAGGGATTGGCAGAGACCATGCGTATTTCCTTTTGTATAAAGGCAAAAGGGGACAAAGAGAGTGCAAAAATTATAGGGGGATAAAGTATGTTGAGTATACCTGGTAAAGTGTATGGTTGGAGTTATTATTGTAAGAATTAAAGAGTAAGACTGAGAATAGGATAGAAGATGAACAAGGAGGCTTTAGGAATGTAGGGGGTGTGTGGACCAGGTGTTTACCAGTGGAAACATATAAGTAAACAGTATTTAATTAAGGTAAAGAGGATTTTGAGGCATTGATGGATTTGGAAAAAGGCGTAGACTGGGTGGTTAGGGAGGCAGAATGTCGGCAAGATGTTGCATGGTGTTATGGTTTGTAGAGAGGTAGGTTACTGAAATCAGTGAAGAATTTTTTACGAGGATAGTGAGGTTCAAGTTAGAGTATGTAACAAAGAGGGAGATTATTTCCCAGTAAAAGTTCCCCATAGGCCTTTAGGACAAGGATGTGTGATGTCACCGTGCGTTGTTTAATATATTTATAGATGAAGGTTGTAAGAGAAGTTAATGCGAGGGTTTTGGCAAGAGGCGTGGAGTTAAAAGATAAAGAATCACGCATAAAGTTGAGTCTGTCACAATTGCTCTTTGCTGACGGACACTGTTGCTCTTGAGGAGATTCTGAAGAGGAGTTGCAGAGGATTGGTGGGAATTTGGTAGGGTATGACAAAAGAAGGTAAATTAAAAGTGAATACAGGAAAGGGTAAGGTTATGAGGAATAACAAAAAGATTAGGTGATGAATGATTTGGATATATGATTGGAGGGAGAGGAGTATGGAGGAGGTGAATGTATTCAGATATTTGGGAGTGGACGTGGCAGCGGATGGGTCTATGGAAAGATGAGGTGAATCATAGAATTAGTAAAAGGTAGATGGATACAAGGAGAATAGTAGCATCAAGGGAAGGAGAGAGGTGAAGGTTTATAAACTAAGAGGAGGCAGTTAGGGTAAGATATAAACTAAGCTATTGGAGGATAGTTGGCTAATGAGGAGCTAGGCAATGGGGTCGAAGAGGTATGGGGTAGGTTTAAAAAATGTTAGTGTTAGAGTGTTTTCAGCAGAAGGTTTGGTTACAGGGAAAGTGGGTGAGGAGGGGAAGAGGAGCGTTTGGTGGAATGATGATGTAAAGAGTGTAGTAAGGAGAAAAAGTTAGCATATGAAGAAGTTTTTACAAAGTAGAAGTGATGCAAGGAGGGAAGTGATATGGAGGAAAAAGAGTGAGAAGTTAAGAGATTAGTGTGACAGCATGTAAAAAGAGAGCAAAAATGACGAGAGTGGGTGAGATGTTATCTACAAATTTTGTTGAAATAAGAAAAAAGTTTGGTGTGAGATTAACATAGTTAAGAAAGCCTAGAGAACAAATGGATTGTCCAGTTAAAAAATAGGAGAGGGAGGTTATTAAAATGGAAGAGTTAGAGGTATTTGGAGTTGTGAGGGAATATTTTGAGGAATTGTTAAATGTTGATAAGATAGGGAGCTGTGATTTCGTGTTAGGGCAAGGAGAATAACATATTGTAGGTATGTGAGGAAGAGCCAGGTTGTGAGTGTGGGTGAAGTTCGTGGAGGCAGTAGTGTAAAATGAAAGGGGGTAAGGCAGCCGGGAATAGATGGGTATAAAGATAGAAATGTTTAAAAGCAGGTGGGGGATATAGTTTTGGAGTGGTTGGTGCAATTATTTAATAAAATGTAAGGCAGATGGAAGGTACCTGGGATTGGCAGAGAGCATGCAGAGTTCCTTTGTATAAAGGCAAGGGGACAAAGAGAGTGCAAAAATTTATAGGGGGTTAAGTCTGTTGAGTGTACTGGTAAGTGTATGGTAGAGTTTATAATTGAAAGAATTAAGAGTAAGACGGATAATAGGAAGCAGATGAACAAGGAGTGCTTTAGGAAAGGTAGGGGGTGTGTGGACCAGGTGTTACATGTGAAAATATAGTGAACAGTATTTAGATAAGGCTAAAGAGGTCTTTGTGGCTTTTATGGATTTGGAAAGGCGAATGATCGGGGTGGATTAGGGGGGGCAATGTGCCAGATTTGTTGGCATTGAGGTGTAGGAGGTAGGTTTACTGAAAGCAGTGAAGAGTTTTACGAGGATAGTGAGGCTCTGTTAGATTATGTAGGAAAAGGGGAAATTTTTTCCAGTAAAAGTAGGCCTTAGACATGGATTGTGTGATGTCACCGTGGTTGTTTAATATTTTTATTGATGGGGTTGTAAGAGAAGTAATTGCGAGGGTCTTGGCAAGAGGCCGTGGAGTTAAAGATAAAGAATCACACCAAAGTGGGACGGTAGTTGGCTCAGCTGCTCTTTGCTGTTGACACTGTGCTCTTGGGAGATTCTGAAGAGAAGTTGCAGAGATTGGTGGATGTAATTTGTTTAGGGTGTGCAAAAGAGAAAATTAAAGGTGAATACAGGAAGAGTAATGGTTATGAGGAATAACAAAATGATTAGGTGATGAAAGATTGATATCAGATTGGAGGGAGAGAGTTTTTATGGAGGAGTGTGAAACGTATTAGATATTTGGGTAGTGGACGTAGTCAGCGGTTGGGTCTATGAAAGGATGAGGTGAATCATAGAATTGATGAG
This sequence comes from Cherax quadricarinatus, assembly GCF_026875155.1. Classification (NCBI taxonomy): domain Eukaryota; kingdom Metazoa; phylum Arthropoda; class Malacostraca; order Decapoda; family Parastacidae; genus Cherax; species Cherax quadricarinatus. The sequence goes on from NC_069400.1 coordinate 25,588,681, forward strand.
GAAAAAAGAGTGAGTGGTGCACTTAGGAGTTCTGTGGAGACAAAAGAACTTTGTCCTTGGAGGCAAAGAGGGGTAATGTAGTGAGTGTATAGTTTTCCATCGCTCTTATATGGGTGTGTGAAGCGTGGGTGATGAATGTTGCAGCGAGGAGAAGGCTGGAGGCAGTGGAGATGTCGTGTCTGTGGGCAATGTGTGTGGTGTGAAATAATGCAGGAATCGTAGTTTGGAAGTTTAGGGATGGTGCGGGATTCTCCAAAAAACTGTTGTTCCTGAGGGCTGAGAAAAGGGTTGTGAGGTGGTTCGGGACATGTAGAGAGAATGGAGCGAAAACAGAATGATTCAAGAGTGTATCAGTTTGAGTGGAAGGAAGCGGGGTAGTGGTCGGCTAGGAGGGTTGGAGGGAGGGGGTGTAAAGGTGGTTTTGTGTGCGAGGGGCTTGGACTTCCAGCAAGCATTGCGTGAGCGTGTTTGATAGGAAGTGAATGGAGACAAATGGTTTTTATTACTTGACGGGCTGTTGGAGTTTGAGACAAAGTAACATTTATGAAGGGATTCAGGGAAAACCGGCAGGCGGACTTGAGTCTGGAGATGGGGAAGAACAGTGCCTTGCACTATGAAGGAGGGGTGTTAATGTTGCAGTTTAAAAACTGTAGTTTAAACACCCTTCTGGCAAGACTGTGGGGAGTGAATGACTGGTGAAAGTTATTCTTTTTTGGGGCCACCCTGCCTTGGGTGGGAATCGGCCAGTGTGATAATAAAAAAAAAAAAATATATATTATATATATAATATATTATATATTACATTTTATATATTATATATATATATCATATATATATATATAATATATATAATTATATATATATATATTATATATATATATATATTATATTATTATATATATATTATATATAGTCATTTACCAAAACTGCGGCAGGCTCTGGGATTCGACACCACGAAATGGTCCCGCGGTCTAGAGAACTCAACGTACGTGTCACATAACATCTACGCCATCAATCTACAAACAATGTGAGACCTTACCCCCACTCTACTGAGGTATCCCAGCACGAGTGAGCACGTCTCTGTGTATCCGGTGCTTAACAGTATAGGGAAATAGCATATGAGGCTACAAATAAAAAAATTGGGTGAAACTTTGGCTATAGTTTACTTAATAACATGATAAGGGCTAGATACCACATATACTGATGGACATTATACATATTATAAACAATTGACTATGAGATTAATTACCAGGGGGGAATGGTAGATGTTATCAGTAACACGGACTAGTACTCAACTCTTAATTCACCGACAGCTGAACCGAGATTCCCAATGCGTGGTCCACTTCACTCGCGGCTGTCCAGAGCTCTCGCTCACGGACCTGTCACCCAACAAACCTCCTGGCTCGGCTGTCCCTGGGCTTTATGGTGGTCCTAAGCACACTCTCAACACGTGTACGACCGTGACGCCTTAGGTCTGACACGTGAAGAAACAAAGAGTGAGACGTAAGCCGGATAGGCGTGTCTCTTGGCAGACATGTGCCAAGGCATGTGACCATATATATTGGTTATTTAGGTCTTCCACAGAGACCTCAACAAGCCAGTGAATTACATCACATCACCCTTTCTCCCCCAATTTAAAATATCTGAGAACTAGGGCAATTTGTCCAAAGTTATTTGACTATTTTATCCTAACCCTTAAATCTATTACATTACAATTGCAAATAATATGAATAACCCAGTTCAGCTGATTTAATAAATTCTAGCTCAAGAAACGAACAACTTTGACTCTTGAGTGCGAACTCCCATCCCTCACTATAAATGGATTACTCTTCTGTCGGCGAGCCGATTGGTGTTTTCTGTTCTCACTGAAAGGAAATACTACTATCTACCCGGTGATCCCTCCCTGCTAAGAGCCAGTCACATAATATACAACACATTATTTGCCCTAACATCTGACAGAAACATAGTTCATCCTCTAGCAGTAGAGTTACCATACTATACACTCTAATCAGCATTTTCCAAGCTTAACTGGCTAGTGTAAAGGACGCGATTGGCTTGACTTGGGCGCAGCTACTGACACAGGGAGAAGCTCTACAAATCTTGGGGCATGGGCGCAGAAACTTTTGAACGGGGTCGACGGAGGTGGATCATTAGGGCCTTTGTGCTATACTGCAGTCTTCTTGTCATCTGCACTCCAAGATCTGTCTTACTGCTTCCTACTAGAATGAGGGGTAGCCAGGGCTTATGGCCGGACCCTAGCTCTTGCTCTGCAAATTGGAGCCATGTCTCAATGTAGTGGTTCTTTCTCTGAGAGATGGCCAGTGTATTATTTGACAATTGGTTCGTTCTCTCCTCCATCCATTTCGTTGTGGTGGTAAGAGCTGTTGTGAAGGCTGTCATTTATTTCTTGGGGGTTATCTTAACCTCTGCAAATACCTTGGCTTTTAAACTCATGACCTTGATCTATTACTAATTCTTTAGGGGGTCCAAATATTGCTACGAATCTATCAAGAAGCGCCTCTGCAACAGTCTGTGGGTCTTTCATTAGGGATGTGTACTAGTGTTTGTATATCCGTGCAGATGGTCACCACACAAGAAACATACCTATTGCTGAATAAAACTATTATGGTAAGTCGATAAGATATGCACCAACCCGGTCCATCGGTTCTTAATCGCGGGGGAAAAAGCTTGCTATTCCAACATTAACCTGAGGGGTTTCTTTCCACTTTGGCAATTTACACAAAATTTTACATATTCGGTTAAATAATTCAGGAGACCAGGAAGTGGAAATTTTTTGGCCCTCTTTAAGTTCTAAAATAACACCTGGATGGCCAGCCATCTTGGATGAATGTCAAGCTTCAGAGCGGCCTGCCAGAGGACATGCTGGTAAATTAAATCCTGCAGTACTGAACGATCGTTCAGTCCTTAATCGTTTTGTAACACACCGTTCTTTCATCTCGAATTCATCAATATGGCGGTTGGCTTGTGGCGCTGGGAGCTTCCCTACATCCAATACTCAATTATCTCCTTCACTGTTTCTCTTCCGTTGGTTCTCTTCTTAATTGTTCGTTTGGTTCACATTTCTCGATTTTAACATCAAAATTTATTGCGCTACATCCTACTCAATACGTCTGGTACTTGGTGTGAGGCTCCGTTTATAAAGATTGGTATGAGTGCGCATGACAGTTCGTTACCCCATCTAGAATCCTTGACAGCGAGTAGTGTTTCTTTTTTAATATGTGTAACCAATGCCCTGTGATCTGTTTATTATTTAAAAGGGCCTGAAATACATAGGTTCAAGTATCTCACACTTTCTACCACTGCCAAGGGATTCTTTATCAGTGAGGCATACCTAAACTTCCGGTCCTTTAAAATTCTTTCTGCTAAAAAAATTAGCTATGGGGTGTGTGGGTTATTTTCCTTGTCTCTTTGATTAGGCAACCTCCTATTGCAAAATGACTGAAGGTCTGTATGTATCTCAAACTACGCTGGAAAAATCAGGAACCACTTAATCCGGCTCACTTAAAGCGCAGCCTTTAATTTTTCGTGAGCCAACTCATGTTCCTCTTTCCTACATAACTAGCTTTCCTTCTTAGTTAGATTCTGTCAGTGGTTGCTGCTAGCTCGCAAACCCTTATATGTTCTTCTAAAGTATACTGCTGCATTAGGATACCATCCTGAATTCCTTGCTGTTACTAGGTATTGGCCCTGACACTTATCAGGGTCAGGCGAAACCCTTCGGCTCAACCTGAAAGCCTAGTAAATTTTAAAGCTAAGTGGCTGCTATTATAATTTCTTTGCATTCAACTTAAATCATGTCCTATCAGTAGTTTTAGTGTTTCCACAAGGTTTTCCCACATGTTTGGAAATGACGAGAGTGAGACTACCACATCATCAAGTTATGCTACGATGAGTGGTCTACCCATACACGGGCTGAGGATGAAGTTTATAGTCTTTGGAAGCTAGAGGGCGAGGGTTTTTAACCCGTAGGGCATTCGTTTAAATAGGTATATCGGACCCATCTGGAATTTGCTGGTCTTCTCTCTATATTCTTTTGAAACGGGGATGACACATTAAGTGACTTAGCGTCCATAAGTAGAAAATACTAGCTGTTCTAATGAATCAAGAATTTATGGATTAGGGGCATGGGATAACTATCAGCTATTGTTATTTCATTCACTTCCTATATCCCACACAGAACCGATAAGATTTATCTGTTTCTTTACAACACTACAGGTGAGAGCCACGGTGATGAACTCGGTTCAATTACATCGCCCCCCCCGATTCTGTAGCATGGGCATTACCATTCCATCCCTTATTACTCTCTAAGCCTCTTCTGGGAGTCTCGGGGAGCGAGAGCTTCTGACAGGCCCGCGTGTGTAGTGGACCACGCATTTTTTGGGAATCTCGGGTCAGATGGTCGGTGAATTAAGAGTGAGTACTAGTCCGTGTTACTGATAACATCTACTTTCTTCCTGGTAATAATTATCATAGGTCCAATTGTTTTATATTATGTAAAATGTCACCATCAGCATTTGTGATATTCTAGCCTTTCATGTTATTAAGTAAAAACTATAGCCATAGTTCCCATTTTTTTATTTGTACTCATATGCTATTCCACTATTCTGTTATGCACTGGTGTACTCAGGAGACGTGCTCAATCGCTGTGAGACTTTCCCACTCTACCATGAAAACGGTATCCAGCGAGTGAAGCACGTTACTGTGTATCCATGGCTTAACAAGAATGAGAATAGCATATGGACGGTACAAATAAAAAAAATGGGAACATGGCTAAGTTGTACTTATAACATGAAGGGCTAGAATACACTTTGACTGTATGGACATTTACATAATATATAACAATTGACCTATGTGACTTATTACCAGGGGGAAGGTAGATGTTATATGTATACACGGATAGTACTCCACTCTTAATTCACAGACAGCTGAACCCGAGATTCCCAATGCGTGGGTTCACTACACACGCGGCTGTCCTGATCTCTCGCTCCCCGGGACCTTCACAATCAACTCCTTGCTCGGCTGTTCCGTGGGCTATATGTGGGCCAAGCAAACACCACAGACCACGTGTACGACCTGGACGCCTTAGGTCTGACGCCGGTGGACGAACAAAGATGCGGACATTAAGCCGGAAAGGGTGTCTCTGACAGACATTTGCAAGGCAAGGTGACATACAGTTGTTAAATTAGGTCTCCCCAGAAAGACCTCACTAAAGCCCAGCTGAACTACATCACAAACATGAGCCTATTGCACAAGGATGTTACATGTTGCGAGGACAATCGTGGCAATGATGTTCAAAGATTAATTTCAGCCTTCTCACTGTTGAATACACCGCCTTTTCATGCGGGTCTATATAGCATATGAAACCACGTAAACAAGTTGGTATTGAATCATTTACAAACTGCGGCAGGCCAGGATTCGACCCAACGACACATTGTCCCACATTAATTCCTTGTACATCCACTGCCACGAGTGTTCCTCGCAACATTGAAACAGTTAGTGCGCTAGGACTCATGTTGTTTGTTGGATCGATGGCATAGTGGATAATGTGCCAACACGTTGTGTTGGTCGCTTGGAGGCGGACAGTGTTCGTTGGGTCGATTCCTGGCCTGCCACAGGATTGGCAATGAATCAATTCCGCTTGTTTCGTGGTTTCATTGATTATATATACATACATCATCGTCACGAAAATAGGTAAAAATTGAGATTTTGGCTCAAAATAGCAACGTTTCTTCTTCCGAATAAGGCATGCGATAGTGTGCATGCAATATTTTCGCAAAAATCATTCTGAACCTAACGAAAAAAAAAATATATTTCATTGTGTTTCTTTTTTTTTAAATTATTGTAACTTAAGCTAAATATATATTTAGTTGGATTAGGCATAAATTAAATTGCGCTTGTTATAATAAGGTTAGCTTAAGCTTCTAAGTTCTTTGGTACAAAATTATTAATTTTTACATTACATAAATGAAAAAAAAATATTATCTTTAAACGTTATAGAGAAAATTATAGAATGGACTTAATTTTTAAATGAGTTCCTGTTAATTGACCTGTTTTACCTATTCGACACGACATTATATATTATATATATATATATATATTATTTATATATATAATATATATATTTTTATATTTATATATATATATATATATATATTTTATTTATATATTTAAAAATATATATTTATATATATATATATTAATATATATATATATATTATATATATAAATATATAAATATATTTATATATATAGATATATATATATATGATTATATTTATATTAAATATATATATATATATATATATATATATAAATACATACACACACACACCACACACACTCACACACACACACACCACACACACACACCACACACACACAATAACATGTACATCCCTGAATAAAACTGTCACGTTCAGTGAAACAAACTCAGTGTTTCTGATCTAACAAGGGACAGTTACCACTTAAACAGGATCATGGAGAAGGAAAATGTCTAAAAATAGTACACAATCTGAGGCGAGTGGAGAGTTGGAGAGTTTGTTGTGGAAGGGGAATGGTGAGTTTATGATGGTGAGGAAGGGGAGAGATTTCCTGGAGGAAAAGAGAAAATGGGAACAAGGTTGGTAACTGTGTGCTATATAATGAGTTGATGGGACTGAGTACATATGGAGTGCCCCAGGGGTACTCAGTTTTGCTAAATGAGGAAGAGGCAAAAGAGAATAAGAGAGGAATAAGCGAGATGAAAGTGGCAGAGGGGCCTGTTCGGAAAGTGAGAGCTGGCAGCAAAACTGAGGTTGGGAGCAGAGCCCATTTTTACTTCTTCCTAATCGTTATGTTGCGATTTTTTTTTTTTTTGTAGTGGTTATAAACATTCATTGTAGACGGGCACAGAAGAATTTTTTTTTCGTATTTTGATTATCCAACTGAGTTTCTCTTTATCAGTTGGGATGGATAATTATGCTTACTATATCATTCGGCTGGCAACATCTCGGGTAGGTAATATTAATCACAGCTGAGAATCACTCCCAGCTAGATCACTTCCAGCTGAGACTTACTCTCCAGCTGGAGACTTACTCTCGAGTTTGTTTCTGCTTTAAGTTTGCATCTTGGGAAGTCGGATGAGTCCACTCATAATCCGTTCTAGGTATATTTCTTTATGAATAATTATACCACCACTATCACATAGGATTTACAGCGGTAATGAGCAAGAATGAAATGTTCTCCAAAGGTAACGAAACAGTAATGCACATGACACAATGGGTGATTATCAAGTTCAACCATAAGCTTTAAAAAATTAGAGCCTTCAACTCAAAACTTTTTGTTGAGCCAAGAATACTGGACTTTAGTTAAATAGATCTATTCACTTATATTTTTCCTCTCTCCAGCTAGGTGCTCTGATATAGTCCCAATGATCAAACAGTACGAGTTAACGATCTCACATAACTGATTACACTATACTGGAGCTGCCAGCATAATGTATTTTACAAATGCGTATTTTCTGTTTGTAATATGCATTTGCTCACATGTGCAGAGACCGAGACTCTAGCTCCTGGGTTGGCCCTGTAATCTTAATCAATCCGTGTTTTACAACCCTCAACCCTGGTGTGGGCCGTGTTTACATTTGAAATTCATGAATAGAGTTGACGTTGCCTCGCCACCCATCCCTTAATACTAAAGTATTCCTCTTTGGATGTTTGGTTCATTTGATATTTAGTTTTAATTTTTGTCACATAAAAGTACATAGAAACCTAGGGAAAATTATGATAGTGTAGTGGTAAAGTAGCAGCAGCAGCACTGCTGCTAGTAATAGTAGTAGTAGTAGTAATAGCAGCAGCACTACTACTAGTAGTAGTAGTGCATAAGAAGTGAGGAGCAGTGCAGGAGTGCTTCTGGCCAACAGAGTTAGGACAAAAATCATGCGAGACAAACCCCGGTAGGACAGAGCAATAGACAAGAAATGTAATGAAAAGCAGGAAAGGTGAGGAGGCAAGGAGAGGAGGCAAAGGTCAGGTCAAGTAACAAGAATTCTCTGCTTATGCCTGCCTGGCACAAGCAGAGACAATGCCAGGATAAGTTTCCTGTTCGGAATGTTGTGTGAGGGATGCTTCAACAACATGGCGTCCATGAAGGCTGGAAGAAGGGTAGATAGTTTTAACAGAGAACCAGTTAACAGGAAAAGAGCATCATTAGTGACAGCAAAGAGCACTTCCTTTCTGTTACTTAAGTATGTCAGAAAGGGAGTAGCCAGTTTCACCAAAGTATTGAAGAGAAGAAGAAGAATCAGTGGCAAAAGTATGAACTAAACTACTACAAAGGATGTTAGTTTGGCGAAAATGAAGTTTGGCATCTAAATGACGGAGGATGCTGCTAAGATTTATAAGTGTGATAATGTTGGAAAAATTATCGAAAATATGTTAGGTAAAAGGACAAGTGTTCAACTAACGCGACATTTTATAGTGGCAAAGTTTCGCTCTCCAGAAGACAAAGAACAGGAGATTTCACGGAAAAAGTGAGTTTGGGAGAGAAGAAAGTCTGTTTAGCATGAGTGTAGTTTATGAAATCGGGAGGACAGCCAAAGCGAGAGAGAGAAAGAGCGAGCTGAGAAAATTGTAAATATCCGAGTCAAAAAATTGAGGATTACAGATGCAGAGAGCACGGAGAAACAGCGAAACGAGAACACATTTTCGACGGAAGAAGCATAGCAAGAAAAATATTGAATATGTATGTCACTGAGCAATAAAGCCTTGCGATAAACGTAAAAAAATAAAGAAAAGCTTGTCACCGAGCGACGGACATGAACATCAAGGAAAGGAACCAAAGGGTTGGATTCAGCTCTGAACTTGATGAAAGGAACAAGATTGTTAAAGGTATCGAGAAAGGTTGGAAGAGACTTGATGACATGAACAAAGAACAGAGGCATCGTCCACACAGCGAAGCAGGAGAGAAGGACGTACTCCAATAACAGGAAGTAGACCAGGGAATAGAGAAGAGCCCATAGCAACACCTAAGGTTTTTATCATGCTTCTCTGCTGACGCCAGCCCTTCTCATTACCTTGTAAAATACTCTAAACTTCAGAATATTTGTGATGTAACCTGACATTTGCCCCCCCCACCCTCCTTCTCTTCACCTTCCTTGTTTTTAATTGCCGTTCTTGTCTTCTGCTTTCCTGGATTCTGTCCTACGGGGATCTTTGTTTCACTTTTTTTTTGTTCTACACCCTCGATCAAGTAGCTTTCTTTTTCTTATGCGCTATACCACCACTACCACTACAACTACTACTACTACTACTACTACTACTACTACTACTACTACTACTACTACTACTACTACTACTACTACTACTACTACTACCAACGCTGCTGCTGCTGCTGCT